>CM060350.1:9174440-9231940 GCA_030674155.1 Stramonita haemastoma
AAGAATTGCGAAGAAGAAGATTGCGAAGAAGAAAAAGAAGAAGAAGAAGAAAAGAAAAGAAGAAGAAGAAAAAAGAAGAAGAAAAAGAAGAAGAAGGAGAAGAAGAAGAAGGAGAAGAAGAGAAAGAAAAGAAAAGAAAAGAAAGAAAGAATAGAAAGAAAAGAAAAGAAAAGAAAGAAAGAAAGAATAGAAAGAAAAGAAAAGAAAAAAGAAAGAAAGAAAGAAAGAAAGAAAGAAAGAAAGAAAGAAGAAGAAAGAAAGAAAGAAAGAAAAGAAAAGAAATCAAAAGAAAGAAAAAAACAAAAAGAAAAGAAAGAAAGAAAGATAGAAAGACAGAAAAGAAAGAAAGAAATCAAAAGAAGGAAAGAAAACGAGAAAAAAAGAAAAAAAACCCAAAAAGAAACAAAAAGACAATAAACAAAAACAAAGAAACATAACAAAGACAAAGAAAGGAAAGAAAAGAAAAAAAAAAAAGACCAAAAATAAGAAAAAACCGAAAGAAAGAAAAAAAAAGAAAGAAAACAAGAAAGAAAGAAAAGAAAGAAAGAAAACAAACAAACAAAAAAAGATATCAAAAGAAAGAAAAAAAAAAGAAAAAAAAAAGAAAAGAAAAAAAAAAAGGAAGAAAAAAATCAAAAGACCACAACCCCCCCCCCCCCCCCCCCCCCCCCCCCCGACAAAAGCATCAAAGAAATCAAAACAAAAAAACAAAACAAAAAAAAACAAACAAACCCCCCCCAAAGACACCCTGGATACCTCCGACTGCCCCTCACTATAACAAAGCCCATGGCCCATAGCAGCAGCAGAGAGGTACTGCTCAGAGTCAGAACCAGCATCACTCGCGCTGTCCTCCGATCCTGGTTGTCCCAGAGAGACAACGCTTCACCCTATGGTTGTGTACACACACACACATACACACACACGCGCGCGCGCGCGCGCGCGCGTACACACACGCGCGCGCGCATGCACACGCGACCACGCGTACGCACACACACATGAATGCTTATTCCATTAACCTCGATATGAAAAGACTAAAAAAAAAAGAATTTAAACCACACACACACACACACACACAAACACACTCACGCGCACGCACACACACACACACACACACACACACCGCACACACAACACACACACGCACACTCTCAGCCACGCACACACACGCACACGCACACATGTTAAATCCTGTTCTGCTTTTCGAAAGAGTAGGCCATCGTGTGCCGGTGGGAACAGATAACAACATTTACAAAACTGCATACGCACGAGGACTTGGATGCAAAAAAAGAGTACATGGGTGCTTATTACATTATCCTCGTTCGCACACGGGGCCTCGGTTTATAGTCTTATCCGAAAGACTTTTGAGGGGAGAGTGGAGTCAGCACTGATGTTAACTCCAGAGGAAAAATCCCCTCGAACGGGAATCGAACACAGGTCGTCAAATTGCGAGCGCAATGTTCTGACCACTAGGCTGTTAAGGACACATACTAAGTATGTTTTTGTTTCCATGACCATTAATATGACATGAACAACGGGATCTTTAACTTGCATATTATTTAGATCTTCTGCATGTGTGTATATAATTATATATATAATACACGAAGGGAATTGAGGCACTGGCAGGTCTGCTCTTGAGGTCGATATAAGTTAAGTTAAAGTCTGTCCGGAGCCTTAAGGCTCATCAGGCCGGTGCTTATCCCGGTTTCTGTGGCGTTAAGCGACTGAGAGTCATAGACTCCCCCCTGGATAGGACGCCATTCTATCGCAGGGTTAACCCCCAACACAAGGTTGGTACCCCTTTTACACCTGGGTGGGGTGAGAAAATAGCCGTAAAGTGCCTTTTCCGAGGGCACAACGCCATAGCCGAAAGCTGGGATCGAACCCGCAACCTTTAGATTACGAGTCCAACGCCCTAACCACTAGGCTACAGCGGCGGCTGAGGTCGATATAGGGAGATGGTAAAAATCCCTCATTTTATGTAATAAATTCACCAGATACCGCCACTGAGATTCAAACCCAGGACTTCATGGATACTAAACAGGATTCAAGTCAAACGGTGGATTTTTGAGAAAAAAAAATTCTTTGTCAAAAAGCTCAGACAGAAACTGTTGTTGTTTGTCATATGAGCGAGAATGCATTGCGCTGCTGCTTTTAACTTAAGCGCCTGACAAGTCAGGCCCAGCGCATCCGACTTCGTCGAGGGATAAAACTGTTATGTTTTAAGTCTTTTTGAAAAAGAAGGCAGTAGACTGGAGCAAGAAGACAGAAAATACACAAGAAAAGGGGGTGGGACAGGAAGAAAAGGAACAAAACGGAAACAAAGAGAGGGATAGAAAAGAGGGAATTCCTGACATAGGAGGTGGTTGGGGGGATGCTGTTTATACTGACAGGCACCATGGCATGGCTTTTCACTTTCAGCTTGGGCCATGAATGAGGATGAAATGATAAATATGATAACAAAGACGACGAAAAAGGTAATGACGATGACGACGATGATGACAAAAAAACCCCTTACCGAGATGAAAGTAGCATTCGCATTCATTGTGAGAGCTTGCTTGACCAGGCATTCAAAAGTGTGGGGGGTTTTGGTTTGGTTTGGGTTTTTTTTTTTTTCCTTCCTCTGTCGGCCACACTGTTCGGCATAAGAAAAGATACTTTTTGTTGTTGTTGTTGTTGTTGTTGAGAATATACTGGAATGATAATGATGATGATGATGATGATGATAATGATAAAATAATAACAATAATAATGACAATGATGAGGATGATGATATTAATAGTGATACTACTACTAACTACTTACTACTATACTACTACTACTACTACTACTACTACTACTACTACTACTACTACTACTACTGCAGCTGCTGCTGTTGCTGCTTCCACCACCACCACCACCACCACCACTACTACTACTACTACTACTACTACTACTACTACTACTACTACTACTACTACTACTACTACTACTACTACTACTGATGATGATAATTATGATGATGATACTTCTGGTAGTGATGATGATGATAAAATAATAATAATGATGACAATGATGAGGATGATACTACTACTAACTACATACTACTACTACTACTACTATACTACTACTACTACTACTCCTCCTCCTCCTACTACTACTACTACTACTACTTCTGCTACTACTGATGATGATGATGGTGATGTTAATGATAATAATAATAATGATAGTAATAATAACAACAGTAATCACAATAACAATAAAATACACTGCTACGTTGCGGAATGTTAACAATGTTTACTTGAAAAGTAGATGTTCTTGTTGTTGCTGTACGTTCCCCAGCTTAACACTTAAGGGAATTACTCACGAGAGGGATAGAAAAGAGGGAATTCCTGGCACATATCCTCCAGAAGGTAGGGGATGCTATTTATACTGACAGGCCTCCGGGGATGGCTCCGTTTGATGATTTCGAAAATTTTCAAGTCACTGTCTTGAAAAAGTTTTGAAAAGGCCCGTTATGGTGTAGCAAAAACAACAACAACAACTACGACAAAAAGGCAAAGGTAAAGGTGTCTCATAACCCATGTGTTCCTAGGGAAGCGAGGCATCAGAGACCTCAGCTTCTCCAGGAGCCAGCATATTGAGGGCGACGCCCATCTCCTCTCCCTCGCTGCTTTTACCTACCCTGATCCTAAAGAGGGCAGGTACCCATTTACAGCTGGGTGAACTGGGGGGACTGCACTGAAGCCAAGGCACGCAAACGGTCACCCATCCAACTGGTAACCACGTTCGATGTTGCTGAACCTTGGCTGGGGGAAAGCGAGTGCTCTGACCACTGAGCTATCCCGTCCCCGCTTTTAGAGTTGGCTTAAAAAATAAAAAAAAAAAAAAAAACCGACCAAAGGAAACCTTTTTACCTATTCCACAAAAAAATGAAAAGAAAAAGAATGATTCTACTAGGCTATCTACAAAATGGATCAGAACATTTAACATTCATTCTCATTAAAATTTTTACATTACGAACTAGACAGCATACAACTCAGAACTGTTCTTTTCCGAAAGCACCAGCTGAAATCCTTGATTATCTGCTACACAACTCTTGTATCAGTTGATCATGGCAGCTTAGTTCTAGAGTTCCAAAAACACAGAATTAGTGTGTGTTTTTATATAAGGGGACTGAGTCATAAGAAACAATAATAGTTGTTAAAACGCGTTACCAAAATAAACATTTACCGAAGAAAAACCCCTCTGATAATTGTCAATATTGATATTTTCAATATTTTCACGAAAGCAAATTTTAAAGTTTGTCGATTTAAACCAGGACTAGAGAGCAGATAGTTGTGAAAGACAAGTATACTCATACCTCAGATGAATGAAAAACTACAAGAATCTATCCAGAACAAGCAAAGAAGATCGCGTGTAACACTTCATTGGATGACGTCCATCATTTTCCTGTCTGTCTGATGACGTCATTTTCAAGCATGACGTCAAATGACATGAAGCTCATGTGCTGCTGTTCTAGTCATGAATATTCTCTGACAGCATTTTCTTCTTTTAATTTTATATTTTTTTTAGATCGAATTTTCAGATTTTCCTGTCATCAGCTACGATGTGATAAAAAAAATCACGTCGCCTTGGGAGTACTGAATAGGGAATTTTTTGTTTTCATGCTGCTATTAATAGTATTATGATGGACATGAATAATTGAGCATGCGTCTCTCTCTCTCTCTCTCTCTCTCTCTCTCTCTCTCTGACCCAAGAGCAACGAATGCGCTGAAGAAAAAAAAGCTTTTCGTAAGAGTAGGCCATTGCGTGCCGATGGGAACAGATGACGCGATTTACAAAAACTGCATACACACGGGGACTGGATGTAAAAAAAAAAAGCACATGAGTGCTTATTCCATTATCTTCGATATAAAAGAATAGATAAATAAATAAATAAATAAATAAATAAATAAGAGACGCCTTATTGCCAAGTGCATGGTGAACATAAAAAGAAAGAACAATGCAACGACCAAATAAAGACCCAGCCACACAAACTGCCAGGCAAAAGACAAACATAAGACAATCCTGGAGCGAACCAGACCAACAGACTGCAGGAATGTTAACAAACTGCATAAATTGTGATAACAGGATAGTCATACTTTTGCTTTTCCCCAAAGAACAAATTGCAACAGTTTTCAAACATGGTCCAACAAGTTAGAGAAAAAAAAAAAAAGGAAACATGACATATGAAAAAAAAGTGGGGGGAAAAAAGCAGGTGTCAAAAGTTGCCGAAAATTTATAAAGTAATAAATCAGGAACAATATTTGACACTCTGAGACCGTTGCTGATGTGCGTGCTTCAATCCATATTTTGAAAGGTTCCGCCCATTTTTGTTCAAGAAACTGTCATGTCTATCTATCTGTTCCGGAGATTTCTTGGATTTGAACAATGGTCGACTCTCACCCCCCCCCCCCCTCCCCCCAAAAAAGAAGTAAAAATACCTATCTCCATCAAGCCCCCTTCCCCCTAAAACTTCCCCCAGACCCACCCCCAGTATACTCCCTCTACACCTCCTCCACCCTCCCAAGACTTTACCCCCATCAATCTCCACCTAAAACTCCCCGCCCCCGACCTACCCCCCACCATACTCCCCCTTCCCTACATCTACCTCCCCCCCCCCCCCCATAAATTTATCCTCCCTAGGCCACTGAGTGCCAATAGGAATGGATGACATGTCGACAATTTAAAAACAAAAACAACAACAAAAATCCCCTTCCACCCCCTCCGAACAAACAAACGACAACAAAAAAACACGGGTCGTGTTTACAGACCATGTCCAAATCAGAATGTGACTATCTGAATGGTGTGTAAAAACGGTTGTAGCCTATACTGTTACCATTGATAAACCTCGTAACCACATGTGTGTTTGTGTGTGTGTGTGTGTGTGTGTGTGTGTGTTTAAGGAGTGGCTGTGGCCTCAGTTGCATGCAAATCATAGAACATCATCCTTTTTTTCTGTTGTTTTTTTCGGGGGGGGGGGGGGGGGGGGTGGTTAAAGAAAATGAGTGGTTACACGTCTCTCTTCACGCCCCGAAAGAAATAAACGAAAGACAAAAATTTAAAAACCTTTTTTCTGCCAAAACCACACAGAAAAAGGTTTAGGTTTTTGTAGAAGAGAGAGTTAAACCTGTTTTTGTGGAAGCAAGAGTCTACCTCTCTTTTGTAGAAGAAAGAATTTACCTGTTTGCTGTTGAAGAAAATTGCCTGGTTTTTGTGTGTGTGTGGTTTTTTTTTTCATCATTAAAAATTACTGTGCCCTTTTATGCCTTTCTTATTTAGTTATTATTTGGAGCAATGACTTGCCTCAGTGTAAATGGGCTGTTATACCGGAAGTTGTCTTCCCTTGTCGTGCCGGCAGATGGCGCATTGATTATGTTAATAGCAAGCAGACGTGGAGATCTAGTAGGAAGCATGTATGGATAGATCAGTGTAAAAATGAAATAAAACGAAAAGAAAACCAGGTCGCCGTTAAAAAATTCCTATCTAATGCTGCGTTTTGAATCACAGTTATCATGGCAGCCATGGCTTTGGATTTTCAATGAGATCTCGCCCTCGAGGATATGAATTCTAAAGGTAAGACGGGAAGGGACTTTCAAACCAAGCAAGTAGAACTACAGGGTGAAACAGACACGAGGAAGATTAGGCCTACTTGAAAGGTTCATTGTAAACGGTAATTGCTTTAAAAAAAGAAAAGAAAAAAAAGAGGCTATTGTATATAATGTATTGAATATGTTTAAGGTGATGACATTTATTGTGTTGTGAGACAAAAAAACTAAGATCTACAAGTTTGTTTTGACCAGATCAGTCGTATTTTCACATCTCTCTCTCTCCTCTCTCTCTCCCATCTCTCTCTCTCTCTCTCTCTCCTCTCTCTCTCTCTTCTCTCCTCTCTCTCTCTCCTCCTGCTGCTAACTCAATCTCCTCTAGATAATAACGTTTACCATGATTATTGTCAGTAGATTGTAATTTCACAGACCAAGTAGCCTATGTAATACTAGACTAGTTTTAGAGAGGCTGTTTCCTTTCTTCGGTGTAAAAAAAGTCTCGTTCCAGATGAGCTCTGACGTAGATCTGAATAATTGAATCCGCGTTTAGATCTAAACGATTGAATCCAAAATGTTTTGTGGTGTATTTAAACATACTTATGTTAAACAAAACTGTTGTATGAAAACGAGAAAACAGCTTTAACACGAACGAATAATAAAAGAAATGTATGTGGGATTGAAAGTACTTCTGCCTTTCTGAATTTTGAGTTATCCTTCTTAGTTGCTGGTCGGAAGCAGTGGCTGTGTTTGTTCTGTATCGTCTGCATATATCTGATAGTCTGGGATTATTGGTTTGTTTGTTTTTTAATATTATATGCTGCCTTGTCTTTTGTGAAGTTTTTGTCCAATTTTAGACTGCTCAATTCAATATCTCGATCTTCGCCATGCCCAGATTGTTGTGTTGCATCCTCAGGGACAGAAGTCCACAAGGAGCCTATCAATGTCAGGACACCGTGGGACCACCAGCCAAAGGGGCCCTGCATTGCTGCTGGGTCACATTGCTGGTGTTCAGTGGTTCCTGTTTCTGAGCGAACATATGCATGACATCCCCTACTGAGCCCCCTACGACCACAGTAATAATCATGGAGCCAGACTGAGTGCAACACCCATCCCTGGTGGCAACCACCACAACGACCATCCACTATTCTTCCTCTAATCTCTCACCCCAAACGCTTTGACACAAATTTACCAAGGCTCAGAAGTGTATGGAGAAACTGAGGTAACTATAAGGCGAAGGCAAACGAATCAGATACAATTTTCTTTTATATCAGGATGATCAAGTGGTAATCTGGATGACGCAATGATGATGCCACGGAAGTGCATGTGCTTTGAGACTATGTGATAGGGCTGTACTCTAAGATTCCCATCATGCTAACTCCTGGCATCAATCAGGGCCCAGAGAGATACCAACACCTGCAGTGTTGGTCGGATAATTTGAGCAAACACTCTCAAACTCGCATCCATAAAGAGGATGGAGCTCGACTTTGTGGTTCCAGTTTTCCCAATGAGCCCACAGCATGGGTAGGAGCTGGTCAGAGACCAAAATACACTTGTGAGTCTGATGGCATTCGACTCTGTGATCTTCCAGTCTGTAACCTAAGGTGTTAACCCTGTGACATGGTGGCTGGCTGTGGGTTTATTGTTGCTCTTGTGTTGCTGCTGCATGTGACTATGAAATATGTCATGCACAAATACTTCCTTGTCTGGGCTTAGTTAGTTTGCTCTAGCGCTGTGTCTTGTGTTTTGACAGATGCTACAGTCAAGTGGATAAAAGGTCTTCAACTTCAGTCCCTGTGGAGCCATCACACCACGGGTTTGAACCTCTGCAGCCTTGCCTGATCAACCAAGAGTGAGAATTTTTACAACCTCCTAGGTCAACTTAAAGCAACTAAGAGTGAGAATTTTTACCATCTCCTAGGTCAACTTAAAGTACAGACTTGCAACAGCCGTAATTGCTTTTATGCGTTTATGCATGCAGATCAAAATTGATATGCTTGTTGAAAGTCTGTCATTACTGTCAGTGTTCAATGGGTTACGGAAATGCAAACACACCTAGCATGCACTCATTACCTGGAGAGGAATGGGTTCCTCCAGGTTCAAACTTACCCCCAAGAGACACGGCCTGAAAACTTCAGTGCAGTGCAGTGCCCCAACCTCTCCTCAGGGAGTTGAGGGAGAGGAGAAGAGAGTGTTTCACCACTATGTATCACTTCTTCCTGGAGAGAGAGAGAGACAGACAGACAGACAGACAGACAGACAGAGACGTAAAGCAAGAGAGAGACTGACAGAAAGCAAGAGAGAGACTGACTGAGGGAGAGAAAGAGATTGGAGGAGAGGGAGTGAAAGAGAGAGAAAGACGGAGAGAGAGAGATGACATAAGAGTTGTCCTAGAAAAAATTCTGTAGGAAAAAAGCGTTCTCTAATGGAAACAAATGCGCAAACAAGTAGGAATTCTTAAAAAAAAAAAGACAAAAAAACGTACAGACATTCTCCTTGGGGACAGAGCCTAAGCAGGTGGCAGGAACATTTTGGTGTTCATCTGCCTAACAACTAAACAGTGAAGTTCTGGGTTTGATTCCCAACACTTGCCCATCCTTCCCAGTTTGAAGGGAAAATCAAACTGAATGTCAAGTATATTGGAGAAGACTCTAAACCAGTCAGACCCATGTGCTTACTAACTTGTGCATGTCGAAAGAACCCTCAACAGTTTGAAAATCAGAAAGAGGAGGTAGCTCCAGAATGAACGTCCTAGCAAAATTGGAAGGTTTAGTACCAAACAGTATCCCTGAGGTCAAAATGCAGCTCCCTTAATGGTGGAGGAAGGGGGGGGGGAAGAATCGCATACACAAAAATCTCACCGTTGGTGAATCTTGGGGTTCTAGCTGAGGAGTAGAAGGGAACAAAATCAGTTGACAGTACTAACATAGACCAGGTACGCATCCACAACACAAGCAAAAAGTGATAGGAAAAAAAAGTCATCTTTAATTATGCAAGACATAATGAATTGTGAGAAAATGAAATAATTTCTTTCAAGCCAAAAGGACCCTCAAATCAAACCAAAAAAAATCCCTTCAAAAAAACAAACAAACATTTTTTAAAGATAGACCAAAAAAAAAAAAAGAAGAAAAAATCCCCCCAAACTGTGAGCAATACAATGTATACATCCTTCATGCATTCAGGCAATACACAACATAAACAGTTAGAAGTAAACTAAGCCGTCATTTCGATACAGGGGAAAAAATTCTGTAAGTTTGTTTTAGAGCAAGCTCTGAATGAATAGCGAAAGAACCAAGACTGAATAATTCTGTGGTTCTCTTTATACATTCAACTTTTCGTCAACAACAACAACATAGGTAAGAATGATAACAATAAATCATGATTAAAAAAAAACAAACCAAAAAACAACAAACATGAATCTAATAACAACAACAAAAACAACAAAAGTAGGGACAGATAGCTCAGGGGATGGATTCTGTAGCCAAGTGGTTAGGAAAAAAAAGGTAAAGGTGTCCCATAAACTATGTGGTCATAGGGGAGCAAGGCACCAGAGACCTCAGCTTCTCTAGGGGCCAGGATATTGAGGGCGGCGCCCATCTCCTCTCCCTCGCTGCTTTACCTTCCATGACCCTTAAGAGGGCAGGTACCCATTGACAGCAGGGTGAACTGGGGGACTGTACTGAAGCTAAGGCCCGCAAATGGTTACCCATCCAATGGGTAACCACACTCAATACTGCTTAACCTTAGCCTGGGGAAAGCGAGTGCTCTGACCACTGAGCTATCCTGTCTCTATAAGTGGTTAAGAGTGTTTGAATTCTAACGGGCAAGCCCGTAAAGTTTTGGGTTTGAATCTTAGAAGTGTCTGTTCCCGGAGATGTTTCCTCTTGGGAGTTAACGCTGCTTTTGACTCCATACCCCTTCAGATGAGACCATAGGCCTGAGATCCTGTGTCTGAACAGATGTGACGTCCATAATGAGTCACATTGTCAGCTTGTAATTAATAACATGTTATCAGTCTGCAATAAAAGAAAAGTTTTTTGTTTTGTTTTGTTTTTTGTTTTTTTTAAGTCCCTAAATTGGGAATCTCTGCTGAGATGTAAATACAATCACAGCATGCCCCCCACCCCCCCCTCCCCTTCCAAAAACAACAACAACAACAACCAAACAACAACCCAAAAACAACCCAAAACAACAACAAACCCAAACCAAAACAACCCAAAAAATAACACAGATTGAAAATCGGATAATTCTAATGAAAAGTTATTACAAATTGAAATGCTAGAGTCCAGGAAGTGACAAAATGAGAAATTGAAGAATTTTGAGTCCTGATAGATGTTCTGGATTGAAGGGTTGGGTGTAAAAATGACACCTTAATCTAATGGTTCAACACATGGTAGAAGAAAGCTTACAGGTAAACAATCAACTGAAATCTCAAAGTCAGCAACTTGACCCCTACCTACCTAAAAAAACATTCCTAACAGAAAAGTGGGTCCGACTCATTTTGTGTTGGAGGGTCAGATATGGAAAATATCTTGCAAACATGTTGAGAGAAAAAAAGACATCTGTATTTTGTAGATCTTTTGAAAGCCAGCTATGCCTAGTGGTATGGTTGACACAAATTTACCACGAGAAATCTTTTCTTGTTCTAAATAAAAGTGGTTGAGTGTTAAGGTAGTGTGATAAACCCCAACTTACCAAGATATGAATGAAACTTATGGCCATGATCATGATGAAAATAATACTAATTTATCAATAATTTAACTATAAAGACTGAGGAATTCCACATTCAGAAAGAATAATGATTAATATAAAATCATAAACTGCAACATCAACAGCAATGGTAATAATAATAGCAACAATAATAATAATGATAATATTAATAATAAAAATAATCACAAATAATGATAACAACAACAATAATGATAACAACAATAATGATTATGATAATAATAAAACAACAACAACAGAGGAGACACAACATGAACACAGTTCATTACTCAAGATCTGAAAAGAATACTGTTTATAAGAAAAACTGAAACTTCAATACGTTGTTATGTGTCAGAATATACAAAGCATATATACATGTATACTTTTCAAAAAGAAATCAGAATATAAAAAAAAACACTAAAAAAACAAGAAGAAAAAACACCCAACCCCAAACCAAAAGAATAACTGTTAACATAAGACGCTAACTAGACCAGTGCTCAAGAGAGAAGAAACCCAATGTATACCACATAAGATTTAACTCATCAAATTATTTCTCCTTATTTATTCATCTGTCTTTATTTTGGATGATACTATCTTTTGTAATACGCTAGTGGCTGATGTTCCAAAGAAGCTCAGTCTGGCCTAACCATACCCAGGTCTTGTTCTGATCTGATGCACCGTGCGTTAAATTCAGAAAGATCACATTTATTTATTCTTTTATATTGAGGATAATGGAACAAGCACTCATGTGCTTTTTTCTACATCCAGTCCCCGTGTGTATGCAGAAAAACTTAAGGACAGAGAAAAGAGAGAGAGAAAAAGAAAGGGGTGGGGGGTTCTTGCTTAAGATTGGTACTACTGAAAACTGCAGCAAACTTGAACACCCCCCCCCCCCCCCCCAGCAAAAAAAACAACCAATATCACCCCAAAAAAAACAACAAAAACCAAAACAAAAAACAACAAAAAACCCCCACAGAGTTTGAATGATTGAGGGATGAGACAGGCTCTTAAAGAGAGAGAGAGAGAGAGAGAGGGTGGGAGGAGGGGTGGGAGACAAAGAGAGAGACAGGAAAAAGACAGGCATGCAGACAGAAAGGAGAGAAAAAGAGACAGACTCAGACAGACAGACACTGAGACAATACATAGACACACAGACAAAATAAACCGCTTCCAAGGCATGACAACTATCATGGTGAAATTCTATATTTTCTCAGCAGGACACACTTTCTAACGTGCACTTCAAAACCAGTCAGTACACATCACCACCCTCATCACTTCTAGAAATGACATGTCACACACACAGCACACGATCCAAAATATCGCTGCTAATCGATCACTGCTCACGATCATTCCACAATCGACCAAAAATCAACGGAAAATATTCATGATCTGTAAATGCGTAAACTTGCTACCCACACTTTCGTTTCATTGGATGTCGTGTTTAAAGCCGTACTGACCACGAAGGCCATATCAGGGCTGTCACCTTATTCAATTTCAACGACTCTGATAACACTTACCTCAGATTTAACATCCACACCAACCGATCTCTTTCGAACATCCAACACAGTCAATCCAAAAAAAAAAAAAAAACACCAAGAAAACCCCAATCCATTAAATGACTAAACACCATGACTATTTTACTCCTTGAGGCCGGTAAAACAAGGCCATGCTGAGGACGCCAGCCATTCTATTTAATTCATCATTCCAAGTTAACAAAAAATGCGTAAAACAGCGCTAGGAACACTTCAAACCCATAGGAAAAATGCTACACCAGTATTTTCATAACTGATTACCTGAAATGAACAATACAGGCAAAATGCCATATAAGGAAAGAAAAAAAAAGTGAGAATATATGACAGATTTACTTGAGAAAAAAAGAAAAAGGCAGCAGGCGAATGGACTGGGAAGGCAGAAAATGAGGATCAAGCGAGGCGACAGAAAGGTAAGGAAAAAGACAGAAATAAAGGGAGTGATAGAAAAGGGGAAATTTCTAGCGCAGACTTTCCAGAAGGTAGAATTGCTATTTATACTGAAACAGCCCTCCCCCCCCCTTCTCCTCTCCATGGCGGATGCTCCCATACACAAACTGCTGATGACAAGCATTCACACCAGTCTGAATTCATCATTTTCAGATCCTATGACTGATTTCGTGGTGGAGCGTCACAAATAAGAGTCACCTACTATAATCACCCTGTCCTTCAAACACCCTGTGCTTTTCAGCCCATCATACAGAGGTACCTGGGCACTCATTTTTCATGAGTAGTTTTCCTTTCGGAGCAACCCTGTGTCTTTCTGCATTGGAACACTGACTTTCAAATTCTGACCCCAAAAAATAAAGGGTACTGAAAAAAAAAGCTGATGAACAGACTTTCAGTTTCCCAGCCCCCCAAAAATGTGGAATTCATGACCATGTAGTCTGCTGAATATTCCAATCTGCTTCTAAAGCCTATCTCTGGACATGAAGTTATTTAGACAGGCCTTCCTTTAGACTGACTTTCACAGACGTTTATGACTGAGTAAGACAGATCTTGGTAGATATGTTGGTTTATGTGCATGCATTTTCTGGTATGTGCCTTATATACAAAATGTCAGCAGGAAAGAATATCTAGCTGCCCCATACTTACAATTTCTGACTAACGCATTACTGGCTGACGACCACCCCAAAGAACTGGAAAAAATCTTAACCAAATAAAAACGTTTTTGGTACAAAAATGCCTCTTCCCTTTACAGTTTCCACCTTTAAAAAAAAAAAAAAAAAAGTTTAATTTTTTTTTTATTATTTCAAGGATAATGGAATAAGCACTCATGTGCTTTTTTTTTATATGCACTCTGTGCATGCACTCTATTTTCCTAACACTATTTTTTTTTTGGTTACCACCACAGCAAGCAGATGTAGCCTACTGTGAACACTCTTCTTGATTTATTCAAGTTAAAACCAGCATAATTTTATAGAAAAAATAACAACAACAACAACAACAAAAAACACATTTGGTATTGTCAAATTATATCAGATATACTTCACGGTAGAAGTTGAGGGGGTAGAATTCATTCACATTTAAAAAAGAAAAAGGACAAGTTGGATATGGAATTCTTTCAACGAGAAAGAGCCTACAAGACTACTGACATTTGTCTCAAAAACCCATAGAAATATACGCCAGTCACCAAAATTATCCCACTTTTCACCTAAGACGCAATGGCTCGGATTTTTACCCTAGACAAAACAAAAATTCACCCACAGTTTATTTCGAAGATACTTCCATATCACTGCGTTACACATTCAAAAACTTTCACAAATAACTTTTTCCAAACAAAACCCATGTCGCTTGTCTATAATCACAGCAGATCAGTTATGCTTTTCCACATAATTCTCACTTCACTCTTGTCATCTCGGCCAAAAAATAACAAAAACCCCCCCACCAAACCAAAAAAAAAACCCCACAAAAATCCCACAAATGAAAATAAATCCTTTACAAAAATAATCTGCAGTAGTAATCCAAACAAACTAAAAACATAATTCAGCATTTTTTTCATCACCATTTCTATAAAAAAAACAACAAAAAAACCCAACCCAGTATCATCATAAATCATCAAGATGTCTTGTCGACAACAGACCATTTCATCTCTCATAATTTTTATAAAAAAAACCCGCACCCACTTACTAACATTAACAAAAAAACATTTTGTTGTGAAAGCCACACTACACCAAGACACAAAAACTGTCTTCTCCTCCTTGTGAAAGCCACCAAAAAAAAAAAAAAAATCCAGCTTTATCATATACATCAAATTTATGAAAAAATCTCACTCTATATCAAAATACACAGAAAAAACCTCCACACCAAACACGTTATTTCCACACACACATATGATACACACACACACACACTCACTCCCCCCCACCCCCCACGATCAACATGGCGAAGTTTGCCATGGCAACGGCAGTCACCATGGCAGCGAGTTAAGGCCCCCCTTTCTACAGCTCAGTGTGTTCCAGAAAGTTGTTGACAAAATCCTGCAGGGAATCCAGGTCTCTCTGCCCCTGGTGTTCGTGCCTCTCCCCATTGTAGAACATCACCAGCGTGGGATAGCCCCTCACCTGAGGACAAACGCAGGTAAAAGGTAAACAAAGGTAAAGGTGTCCACCCATAACCTGTGTGGTCATAGGGGAGCGAGGCGCCAGAGACCTCAGCTTCTCTAGGGGACAGCGTGTTGAGGGCGGCGCCCATCTCCTCTCCCTCGCTGCTTTACCTTCCCTGACCCTGAAGAGGGCAGGTACCCATTTACAGCTGGGGCGACTGCACTGAAGCCAAGGCGCGCAAACGGTCACCCATCCAACTGGTAGCCACGCTCGATGCTGCTTAACATTGGCTGGGCGCTCTGACCACTGAGCTATCCCGTCCCCCAAAAAAAACGAAACTAAAAACCCAACAACCCCCCTCCCCACCCACACAACCAAACAAAACAACCCCCCCCCCCCCAAACTAGGTGACAAAGACATATGTGACGCTCCACCACAAAATGAGTCACAGCACAAAACCCACTTTTCCACTAGAAAGCATTAAAGGCAGGTGGGGTCAAGTTGGCAATTTCGATATCGATGCCTCAGAGCAAGAACGGTTTATCTGAAAAAAAATACCTATTTTCAATTTTTTGATATTTGGTAGAATTTACTGTAAACTTTCAGATGACAAAACGATAAAATATTTTTTTTATATTAATTTTAAAGATATTTGAAGAAAACCGTTCTTGCACAAAATTACCTGAGTGAATTTCTCATGGTAAAAGGGACGACTGCACGGCACTCCGCTTTTGCTCTAAAGGCTGTAGTGCCAATTAACCTGGTAATTTGTGTAAGGAAGGACTTCCAGCTGTGCAAAACCTTCTTGCATGGGAAGGGATACACTAGGACCACTGGGCAGAGTTTACGCAACACTGGCGGGCCTGGATGCCATGTGGTTCTTGCCTGGGAACACTGGTGGCTTGAGAGTGATCTTATCTGGGAAAAAGGGTCAAGCTAATCGCCATGCCATGCTTGCATGGGAGGAAGTGCCAGTTCTGCTGTAACTTCTCTGCAGACACGGGTGGTCTGGCTTCACTGCCAGTGTTTTTGCTATCATGGCGTTTCTTCTACATGTATTACAACACAAACATACTATGGTAAAGATAGCATCAATGCCCTTCCTCTCTCCAAAAACCGAACGCTTCCATTCAATCCTCGATTTGTTCTGACCTTTCAAACTTTTCAAGTGAGCATATCTCGAAACTTTTGAAAATGGCAACTCTGCCGGTAGACCTTACTTGCTCTGAGGCATCGATATTTTGATTTAGAAATATGGAGTCGTAATTTTGTATCCTTTTGCTTCTAAACATGCTTAAAAAATGCCCAAGCCCCTCATTCTGACCATTTATTATGATGCTCATTCTGACCATTTATTATGATGCTAAACTTGTCCATTTCTCATTTTGTCATTTCCTGCAGTCTATCATTTCAACTTGTAATAATAACTTTTCATAGAATTGTCCGATTTTCAATCTGTTTTCTTTTTCCTGTTGTATAGCCATTTTATTGCAGATGAATAAAATGTCAATAACTCAAAATTGACCTGTGGTGCAATGCGACTTATGTGGTGGAGCGTCACATATGCAGTGTTGATTCTAGGAGTTCAAAAAAGGGGGCCCAAGGGCCCCCTCAAATGAAAAAAGGGGGGCATTTGCCCCCCTTTTCTCTTCATAAAAAAGGGGACAAGTAGTAAGTAGTATTTGCTCATAATACCATTAGTACTCTGATTTCTGCTATTTTTCAAGAACGAAAAACAAAACAAACAGGATGGTATGTCAGCAGACAGGATTTAATATACACCTTATGTATTGCAGCTGGTCTGTAAAATGATTTTCTTACACAGGAAAGAGAGAGAGAGAGAGAGAGAGAGAGAGAGAGAGAGAGAGAGAGAGAGAGAGGATAAATAACGATAACGATATTTATTCAATAAAGGCATTGGCCCCATTTGAAAAGGGTATCAACCATGGCGATCTTAACTAGTTAAGATCGCCATGGTATCAACATATTTGAATTCACAAAATCATACATTGACACTATTGGTTCTGTGACAAGGTTTCCATGTCACGCTATGTCTTTAGTCAGGTAGGCACACTGGCTGGCTCTGTTTTGTTGTTCAAGCACATGGACTGGTGTTCACACGTAGCCGTCTGGACCGTTACGCTTGCTTGCGCTCTCTCTGAGAGAGAGAGAGAGATGGAGAGAGAGAGAGAGAGGGAGGGGGGGGAGAGAGAAAGGTAGGGGAAGATTGTGGTACATTCAGATGTGGAGGGATACATACTACATAGATACAGGAGGAGATGCATTGTTTGTATACAAGAGAGAGAGAGAGAGGGGGGGGAGGAGAAAGAGAGAGGGGGGAGGGAGGGAAGGAGAGAGAGAGTCAAAGTCAAATTTGTATTTCCACATTTGGAGTTGGAGAGAGAGCTAGATCTAGATGAAAAAAGAGGCAAGAGCCAAAATAAGTCTTACCCCCCCCCCCCCCCCCCCCCCCCCTTTCACCATATGAAAGAGAGAGAGAGAGAGAGAGAGGAGAGAGAGAGAGAGAGAGAGAGAGAGAGAGAAAGGTTGGGAGGGAGGAATGGATGTCAAAAGTCCATTTTGTATTTCCAATCAGAGTTGGAGGGTGAACTAGATTTAGATCTAGATGAGAAAAGGGGTTTAAAGCCAATATCTAAGTCTTATCTTTTCCTCCAGTCCCATAAAGCAGAGAGAGAGAGAGAGAGGGGGGGGGGGGTCAAAGTCAATTTTGTATTTCCACTTCAGAGTTAGAGAGATCTAGATGAGGAGAGGTGAAAGCCAATATCAGTCTTGCCCCCCCCCCTCCCCAGGAGGGAGAGAGAGAGAGAGAGAGAGAGAGAGAGAGAGAGAGAGAGAGAGAGAGAGAGAGAGAGAGATTTTCTGTTAAAGAGAGATCTAGATGAGAAAAGAGGTGAAATCTAATATCAAAGTCTTGTTTTTCCTCCCATGCAGGAGAGAGAGGGGGGGGGGGGGGAGAAGGGGAGAGAGAGAGAGAGAGAGAGGGGGGGGGGGAGGGAGGTCAAAATCATTTTTGATATCTCCAGCCGATAGTCTACCCTATGCCATCATTGTTGCCAAGCACGGGCTACTTGTCTAGCCAGATCTGAAAAACTGCCTTGAAAACTCTTAGGTCTATCAGCTTTGAAGCCTGCCGGGACGCGGCTTCTTCCACTAACGATCTCTGTCACAATGACGTCACTTGTTTCAGGAGTTCACGGCTCCTTTGAAAAATGACGTAATGACGTAAACGAGTCAGAAAATGACGTCAGACCAGCCGCTGTGTGACGATTTGATGACTGTGGGCGCTAATCAGTGCATCCTGCTGTCCCTGGGGTATCAACGTAATGACCCACGCATGTAGCGCTATTTTGAAACTATACAAACGGCAGTTGCGGGGGCGCACTGTTTGTTCAAATATGCGCTATCCACAGTTTTTTTGCGTCCGTCAGGGCGCACTGGTCACATTATTTTGCGGTAAAGTTGAAAAAAATGCGGGAATCCCGCAAGGGCGCACCCTAGAATCAACACTGCATATGATCTATAACATCAACACCACCTAGAAAGAAAGGGCAGACACACACAACTCACCGCTTGACCGTTGCAGACAGACTGATGCTTGGTACAGTCCACTTTGGCGATGACCACGTCTTTGTCCTGGTTGGCCTGGCCCAGCTTCGTCCAGGTCGGGGCCAGACGCTGACAGTGACCGCACCTAGTAGGACACCAAGGTCAAGGTCGTTACTTTTTTTTTTGTGACTGGTTTGAGCTTACAAGGGGAGTGGGAAGTGGGGGTGGGGGGTTACTTTAGCCTAGTGTTGAGAATGTTACTTGTGAGTGGACGATTGGTTTGAGAGCATAGGTTCAAATCTGTGGACACCAATCATGCCAAGGTCGTTACTATTTTTTTTGACTCGCTTGAGCTTACAAGGGGAGTGGGGGTGGGGTGGTGGGTGTACTTTAGCCTAGTGGTGAGAATGGTACTTGCGAGTATGGTGATGATTTGAGAGCGTAGGTTCAAATCTGTGGACACCAATGTCAAGGTCCCTACTATTTTTGACTCGCTTGAGCTTAGTGGGGAGGGAAGGGTTGGGGTGGGTGGGGGGTGTACTTTAGCCTAGTGGTGAGAATGGTACTTGCGAGTATGGTGATGATTTGAGAGCGTAGGTTCAAATCTGTGGACACCAATGTCAAGGTCGCTACTATTTTTGACTCGCTTGAGCTTACAAAAAGGGGGGGGGGGGGGGGGCGCGAACTTTAGCTTAGTGGTGAGAAAGGACGTGTGACTGGATGATGATTTGAGAGCTTAGGTTCAAATCTGTGGACACCAATGTCAACAAGGTCATTACTATTTTTAACTCACTTAAGCCTACTGGGGATGGGGTGGGGTGGGTGGGGGTGTACTTTAGCCTAGTGGTGAGAATGGACTTGCGAGTGGATGATGATTTCAGAACATAGGTTCAAATCGTATGTGTGGACACCAATATCAAGGTCATTACTATTTTTGACTTGCTGGGTTGGGTGGGGGGGGGGGGGGCGTACTTTAGCCTAGCAGTGAGAATGGTACTTGCGAGTGGGATGATTTAAGAGCATAGGTTCAAATCTATGTGTGGACACCAATATCAAGGTCATTACTATTTTTGACTTGCTGATACTTTAGCCTAAGCGGTGAGAATGGACTTGCAAGTATGATGATGATTTGAGAGCATAGGATCACATATCTGTAGACACCAATGTCAAGGTCATTACTATTTTTGACTTGCTGATACTTTAGCCTAGTGGTGAGAATGGACTTGCAAGTATGATGATGATTTGAGAGCATAGGATCACATATCTGTAGACAACAATGTCAAGGTCATTACTATTTTTGACTCGCTTAAGCTTACTGGGGTTGGGGGGGTGTACTTTAGCCTAGTGGTGAGAATGGTACTTGTGAGTATGATGATGATTTGAGAGCATAGGTTCAAATCTATGTGTGGACACCAATATCAAGGTCGCTACTATTTTTTTTTGACTGGCTTGAGCTTACAAGGGGGATGGGGGTGGAGGGTTGGGGGGGGGGGGTGTGTACTTTAGCCTAGTGGTGAGAATGGTACTTGCGAGTGTAATGATGATTAGACAGCATAGGTTCAAATCGTATGTGTGGACACCAATATCAAGGTCATTACTATTTTTGACTTGCTGGGTTGGGGGGGGCGTACTTTAGCCTAGCAGTGAGAATGGTACTTGCGAGTGGATGATGATTTGAGAGCATAGGTTCAAATCTGTGGGCACCAATGTCAACAAGGTCGTTACTATTTTTGACCCACTTGTGCTTACAGGGGTGGGGGCATTACTTTTAGTTTAATGGCGAGAATGGACTTGTGAGTGAATGATGATTTGAGCGCATAAGCGATGATTTGAGCGCATTGAATTTGCGCTGAGACAGTTTGAAGAGGGTTTTTTTTTCTTCTTCTGTGGAGTTAATACTGTTTCCGTCTTCAATCCCCGGCAAGTTTTCCACAGGAACTGGATTTAAAATAGCACACCAGTGCTTATTCCATTTTCCCGTAATAAAAGAGTAAAACCATTAACATTTAAAAAAATAAATAAAAAACACACAACACCTATGCTTCCATGCTCAGCACCATAACACACACCTACTCCCCCCCCCCCCCACACACACAACACATACCAAGGGGCAAAGAATTTCACAAATATCCTTCCTGTGGCGATGGCTTCGTCAAATGTTTGGTCTGTCAGATCCACAACTGCATCCTGCAAACAAACAAAAAAATTTGACATCAAGAGGGATTGTTTTATTCATCTTTACTATTAGTATTATCACTACTGTTATTCTTACAACTGTACTGCTACTGTTGCTGCACACATAGAGAGAGAGAGACAGAGACAGAGTGTGTCTGTGGTGTGGTGTGGTGTGGTGGTGATGGTGGTATGTGTGTGTGTAAGTGTGAGTGTGTATGTGTTTATTTTATTTTATCAATTTTCATCTTATTCTTTAATTTTGAGGATAAGGGAGTGTGAATGTGTGCATGTTGTGTGTTTGTGATTTAGTAAGTGTCTGGGCATATGTATGCGCACTTATGTGCATGCACATATAAATGTGTACAGGCGCCTGCTTATGTACAGAGCAGAACATCGTTTATTGCCATCAAGGCTTTATTGCCTACAAGGCTTATAGACTAAGTAAACAAATTGGTAAGGAAACATTTTATTTTTTAAAGTCACCAAAGATTCATGCAATCAAAAACGCACTTAGCAAATGGCCCATGAAGTTCATCAAACTATACGAAATCACTTGGAACCAAATTATCAAAAACACATTTGTTGGACTGTTCCTATTTATAAATGGCTGGACTGTTGCACCTCTTTAAGTAGATAACTTCATAGATCCTGAAACGACATATAGGCGTACATGTGTATCTATTTATCTATCCATCCATCCTTCCCTCCCTCTCTCCATCTATCCCTCAGTCTGGCGACCATGGGGGTACCCTGAAGACTTGACAACCAGTTCCCTCCACTCCTCTCTCTGTTCTGCCTTTCTAAAAGTTTTGTCGAGTTCTAGGCCTGTCCATTCACTGATGTTGTCCTCCCATCTTTTCCTTGGTCTGCCTCTTTTTCTTCCTCTTTTCCATACGTGTGATTTGCAGCTTGCATCTTCTCATGTGCACGAGTGCTTCCTTTCCAGCCCATATGCACATATCCATTTTCAAAACACAAAGACATTCCCCCACCTTCCCCTTTCCTTTCCTCCCACCCCCCCTCTTCTCCAGCCAACAACTGTGGCCCCCCTCCCCCTCTCCCTTACCTCATCCTCTTCATCATGGTCTTCATCAGAGGCGGCCTCTTGTTCAGCCCCTGAGGCATCACGGACTTTCCTGGAGACAAAGCTCTTCAGGTCTTCGTGGCTTCGGCTGCCCTGGTACTGCTCTACCTGTGTGCACGTAGAAATAAAGAGGTGTGAGTGTGTGTGTTTGTGTGTGTATGTGTGTGTGTGTTGTGCGCGTGTGTGTGTGTGTGTGTGTGCGTGCGCATGTGAGTGTGTGTATGTGTGTGAGAGTGTGTGTACATGTGTGTGTTTGTGTGTACGTGAGTGTGTATGTGTGTTTTCACATTTTTGATTTATTCTTTTATATTGAGGATAATGGAATAAGCACTTGTGTGCTTTTTTTTTTTTTTACATCCAGTCCCCGTGTGTATGCAGTTTTTGTAAATCATGTCATCTGTTCCCGCTGGCGCACAATGGCCTACTCTTATGAAAAGCGGAACAGGATTTAACATGTGCACAAGATGTTCTGCGTGCGTTCGTACACAGGCCCTCTGTGTATAGTCTCATCTGAAAGACTTTGAGATGTGTGTGTGTTTCATCTCCTGCCCCTGCTCTCAACAGCCGAAATATCCACCACCCTGCCAAAGTGTGTTTAACCTCTATATATATATATGTGTTGTGTGTGTGTGTACATTGACTTCGTTAAAAATTTTAATTGTTGTTGGCTGCATGTGCAAGAATTGGTTGAATACAAGCGCTTTGATTTGTTTTTGCAAGATATAGCGCTATATAAATTCCATTTATTATTATTATTATATACAGGCAGGCACACACACTCGTTTGTGCATGCACACAAACACCCACACACACTCAAACAAGACTATAAACCAAGATGCTATATCTTGTGAGAATGAATCAAATCCCTTACATTCAACTTGAACATATACATCCAACCAGTCACAAATGGATTTAAATCAAAATTTATACCACACACACACACATGAAAATAATAAAAACATTATAAACTTGACATACAAAATCAACTATCATGAAAAAGAATCTTTTAAAAAGTAATCTTTTAAATATCTGTTTTAAATATCCAAACCCCTCCAAAAAACAAAAAAAAGAGAGAGAGAGAGAGAGAAAGAAGACATCACTCATTGACAGATCTTGTCGCCGTTGTTAAACAGCAGGAGAGTGGGGTACCATTGCACAGAGAGAGAGACAGAGAGAGAGAGAAGACATCACTCATTGACAGACCTTGTCGCCATTGTTAAACAGAAGGAGAGTGGGGTACCCTCGCACACCTTGGTCAGTGCACACCTGTGATGACACTGTACAGTCCACCTGCGAAAACAAAAACAAAAGGTCACCACACTACAAGCATGGATCGGTAGTCTAGGTAGTAACACACCTGCCTACAAAGCAAAAAGTCAGGGTCGAAGTGTGCGGCGGTTCAAATCCCATTTGGGCCCCCAACTTTTCCCCCATCCATTAGACCCCGAGTGGTGGTCTGGGTGCTAGTCTTTCGGATGAGACGATAAACCGAGGTCCTGTGTGTTACACATCATTTAGTGCACATTAAAGAACCCACAGCAACAAGAGGGTTGTCACTGGCAAAATTCTGTAAAAAAAAAAGCCACTCTGATTGGAAACAAATACCGCTGCAGACAGGAAAAAGGAAAAAAAAAAAAAAAAAAAGGGTGCTGCTGCTCTTGTAGCAACGCGCTCTTCCCGGGGAGAGCAGCTTGAATTTCACACAGAGAAATCTGCTGTGACATAAAGTGGTATAAATAAATGAAAATAGATAATTAAAGTTAGTCCAGTCAAGTCAAAAACACTTTGATCATCTCATGAAGGGCAATTACAATACTGACCTGTAGGCATATTGGTATGAATTGTAATCTCAGAAGACACAAGATAGCTACAATTCATATTGGTTGAAATATTCTTAGATAACTTCAAATGAAAATGTCACAAACACACACACACTTGCATGCATGCATGCACCACACACACACACACACACACACACACACACACACACACACACACACACACACACAGAACCCTAAGTAGGAATACAATCTTTTTAAGACCATTTACTAGAAAAGTAATAGACTATTATTTACACATGTACACATGAACGCATTCACACATATGCACGCTTGCGCACGTTCATGCACACACACACCCTCGCACACATGAATGCAATGTTATAAGACCAATGGGTAGAAAAAAAACTTTAACTTTAAAACAAATCAATAAAGCCAAAAATAAGACATACTTTTTCTATGAGCATATCGAGGGCTGACTGCTAGAAGTCAGTAACTCGATTTTTTTCAATTTTGAGATTTTATACTCTTCTGATAGATTTCGACTCCCTCTTTCCGATGGCGATGTCAGATTTTCGTTTTTAATAAAATTGATTGAGTTATTAATTAAAACCTAAATCAATTATCTTATATCCCTGGTTCTTTTGACAGCAAAAATTACTTAAGTAAAGTTCCGGACTTATAGCTCGCTTTGTTTTACCGGGCAACAGACAAGTGTGGGTGCTAAATGTACGTATCTTGCTATCATGACTTATAGCAGTGACAGAAAAACACGCATTTGCCTGGCAGAGTACTGCTAGAACTCAGATTCTGAAGTTACGGAGTTATAGCACACAATTTTTGTTGATGACTCATCTCTTCCCACAGGTCAAAACATAGCAAGTGCACGATACCGACTTGTAGCAGGTAGCGTCGGCGGTCTGCTAGTGTAAACTTGGTGTTGAGAGATGTGCATCTGGCACCTGTCCGGTTGGTACTATCAGCATTTCCAGCGTGGGAACGGCTCCTTAATTTGGTTCCCACTACTAGGGACGATTTTCTGGACACAGCAGTTTTCTTCCCATTTTGCCAGTTTCATTTGAAGAAGCAACACATTTTCTCAGTCGAATTATCCAGCCTTTGTTCTTCCCACTTTGCGATTTTCAATTGAAGAAGCAACACACTTTCCCAGTTGGATTTTCCAGCCATTTTTCATCGCATTTATCTCAAAAGGTAATGATGTTTTATTTTTCTGTCAAATTCTCTCTCTCTCTCTCTCTCTCTCTCTCTCTCTCTCTCTCTCTCTCTCTCTCTCTCTCTCTCTGGGGACGGATACTCTAGTGGTCAGAACATTTCGCTGGCAATTTGACGACCTGGGTTCGAATCCGGTCAAGGAGATTTTTCTCCTGGAGTTAACATCAGTGCTGACTCCACTCTCCCCAAAAGTCATTCGGATGAGACTTTAAACCAAGGCCCCGTGTGCGGACGCGCGCAGAACATATTGCGCACATGTTAAATCCTGTTCCGCTTTTCGTAACAGTAGGCCATCGCAGGCCGGTGGGAACAGATGACATATACAAAACTGCATGCACACGGGGACTTGATGTAAAAAGCACATAAGTGCTTATTCCATTACCCTCGATATAAAAGAATAAGTCAAGTCAAGTCAAGTCAAGTCAAGTCAAGTCAAGTCTCTCTCTCTGTCTCTGTCTCTGTCTCTCTCAATAATCTTATCTCTGTGCATGTATGTGTTCGTTTGTAATACAAGCGACGTTATAAAAGTTACGCGCGCGCGCGCGCGCGTGCGTGTGTACATGCATTTGTGCGCGCGCGCGCGCGCGGTGTGTGTGTGTGTGTGTGTGTGTGTGTGTGTGTGTGTGTATGTGTGTGTGTAATACAAGCGATGTTATATAAGTTACGCATGTGTGTGTGTGTGTTTGTGTGTGTGTGTGTGTGTGTGTGAGAGAGAGAGAGAGAGAGAGAGAGAGAGAGGAGAGAGAGAGAGAGAGAGAGAGAGAGAGAGAGAGAGAGAGAGAGAGATTATTTAAGTAATAGAGAGAGATAGTCTTATCATTTTAGTAATATGTTCATTGCTGATGCAACTGTGTTGTTGTTTACAGCCGCGGTGTCAATGGCGGAAGGAGCTGACTATCAGCCGGAGGAGGCAGTGCTCCCCAGTGAGGACGAGGAGGAGGAGGACGAGCCGTTGTCTGCTCTCAGACGCAAATACAGGACTGAGTGTTCAAGTGATGATGAGCCGCTTATTAATAAAGTGAAACAATCAGCTGACAATGCACTAGATGCAGCAAAACGTGCGAGCTTGGAAGAGACTAAAAAGTGTCAAAAAGAGACATTGGTCCACCAAACCTCACTTGACAACCTCCTTGGATCAAATGGATACGTTCGCGTTCCGATCAGAGCTGATGGCAATTACTTTTTTGAAGCCGCAGTGACACACATCAAAGGCGTAACAGCGAGTGAACTACGGGCCAAGCTGTGTGATCTTCTCATGACAGAGAGGCAGCTGTTCATGCCATTTCTGGGGGCTGAGGCACGTGGCATGGACAACACTGCCTACATCGATGCCATCGAGGATCTCCGGACTGAAGGCAGATGGTCCACAAGCATTGCCGATCTCTTGCCACTGGTCCTGGCAGAATGGACCAAAAGGCATGTGGAGATCTTCACAAGCCGGGGGTCTACACTCAATGTGGAGCCGATAAACAAGGACACAGGAGAATTGACAAAACCCAATATCAGTCTTGCCCTGTTTCAATGCGACCCTCAACACTATGATGCCTGCATGTTCATTTTGCAGCCCACAGAGCAGTCCAGCTATGACTCAAGTGGTGTGACACAGAATGACACCTTCCCTGACACTTCAGCAAGCCATGCATCTCTAGGGTCTCCTCAGCAGCATTCCACCCCAAGAAAGCAGGGCCTCTACAACACCCCACCAAAAAAGAAACTGTCAAGGAAACGTTCTGCCAACCCACAAACGTGGAAAAAGAACGTTAGAAAGGCTCTGAAGCTGCAAGGTAAAGAACATGTAGCTCAGTCAGGAAAAAACATTCAGCAAAAGGAAATACGCTCTGTTGACTGCACCAAATGCAGGTTTGATTGTAAAAAAAATGAAAATGATGACCGCCAGGCAATTTTCGACGTTTTATATGCCTTGCCATCCTATGACAGACAAAAAGCAGTTTGTATGCTCAAATATTACTGAACAAAGAGACAAGACCATACTCGGCAAGGACAAGTGCCCATTACCCAAGAAACGCAGCGTAGCCAGAGCCTTTCACTTCACCATCAATGGCAGCAGGATCAGGGTGTGCAAGAAGCTTCGGTTCAGTCAGATCCTTGACTTCAAGCACCTGGCATCACAGATCATCCGCAACACCAAGGTGGACAGGCACAACAAGCGAGTGAGCTGGCTGAAGATGAAGGTGATCCACTTTAGCAAAGGCCAAGACGCCATGTACTTCAAGTATGACTTTGATGACAGTGATTACCACCAGCTCTGTCTCTCAACACCCTCAGCAAGGAGGAGGCAGCCATCTCTGGGGCAGATCATCAAGCCTCGTTACCAGGGCAAGCTGCCCATTTCAGAGGCCAAGAAGCAAGACCTACTTTCCCTGTGTCGCTCAGGTGTGATTCCAGAGGAGCACCACCCCTTCTACAACAACCTGCCGACCTTGGTCAGCCAGGTGGACCGTCTGGAGGAGCTGGATGTGAACGACTGTGACAGTGGGGAGGAGACAGACTAGAATTGGCTGCAAGGCTGTGTGGGGAGGGTGGGATGGGGAGGGGGTTGTGTGTGTTAGCAGTCGTTACTGTTTAGCTGCAGAGAACAATGGTTATCACAAACAGTGTGCTGTGCTAGAACTGATTAGAGAACAATGATTATCACAAACATTGTGCTGTGCTAGAACTGATTTAGATTATTCATGAAAGGAAAGCTTGAAACTGTACACGTTCTGAATTGTGGAGATGGCATTTGTGACATCGGAATACCGTTGTGGTATGTGGATTTCACTGTTGGAATAACTCTTATCTTGGATGGCTATATCTCAACAAAATATTCTTCATCAGTGGCGAAAAGAACAGAGAAGAACAGTTGGTATGTACAGTTTTTATGTTCTTTTTAGTATTTGTACATAGTTTTATTTGCAATGTTTGATTGATCAATGTTTCTCCTCATGGGAAAGGCACACTTACTTTGTTTTCTATGTCTTCCTGTCTATTAAGTTGAAGGAATACTTTCAACTAAAAACACTTAAGTGCAAATACATAGTTTTATCACTAGAAACATACTCCATTTATCTCAGAAGGAAGCTTAATAAAACTTCTTAATTCGAGATGAGGAGTTTCGGCAGTATGTTGAAAGTGACCCATGCCATTAGAGAACCTGCTAGAGGTAATTATTTTGAGATAAAGACTGATAGCTCCCAGGATTGGACAGCAATAGGGGGGAATAGTGCGTGCTAGAATTCAGCAATCCAAGTTGAGTACTTATAGCAGCCACAGTGCAACCACCCTGTACACTTACGGGGTGGGCTAGATCCCAGTAACAGTTGTTACTAACTTCTAGCAGTACAAACATGGACAGAAAAGTGGGTCAAAATGCAGCTAAAATCCCTTATTTCAGTTGGTACTACACATTAAATAAAAAATGAATGTAGTCATTGTTGTATCCTTTACATATTTACATCACCTTCACACCATATGTTTACAATAAACATAGTGAATTTCCAAAGCATTCCGCTCATAAGAAACATAAATATAGCTGCTTGAACTTTCTCTTCGCGTTTTCTCCGAAAGTGCAAAATTCAAGTTACGAAGTTCTAGCAGTCAGCCCTCGATATGTACACATG
Source organism: Stramonita haemastoma (assembly GCA_030674155.1). Taxonomy (NCBI): domain Eukaryota; kingdom Metazoa; phylum Mollusca; class Gastropoda; order Neogastropoda; family Muricidae; genus Stramonita; species Stramonita haemastoma. The sequence goes on from CM060350.1 coordinate 9,203,243, forward strand.
TACATATATGCACTCCTCTGCACACACACACATTCACACGCATTATAAGTGACAAAACACACACATTCAGTCAAACACAAGCATCTGCTTTCTTCTTTTCTCCCTGTCTGTCTCCCTTCGTCTAATATCTCTAACAGTGAAAAGACGTAAAATCTAAAAAATGAACGAACAAACACACAAATTCACACACACACATGATCGTTTGGTTCCCTTTTGTTCTGTCCACCTACTGCATAGACAGACTTGTGAGAAATAGATATGTCACAAGAATAAGTTTTTTTGGGGTGTGGGGAGTGTTGTTCCTCGGTTAAACTTGAGGTTCACCAATGGTGAGATATGTTAAAAGCTGGGGTTTTTTTTGTGTTTTTTTAAAGGGTAACTCCCTATTCCCTTTCTCAATTCTGATTGTAAAAAAACCCTACATGAAACTGACATATGTACCATATTGTGTTTATCAATATTCATTGAATTTAGGAAACACTGGTACTTGTGTTTATCAATATTCATTGAATTTAGGAAACAGCTGTACTTGTGTTTATCAATATTTATTGAATTTAGGAACCAGCTGTACTAAGATGAAACGCTTGAATATGACCCCCCTTGAGTTCATGGCACACTGTTAATTGCTCCAAATACAAGTAGTAATACAAGATAGGCTACATCATGTATGCTATCTCTCTTTCTTTCTCTGTATCTTCTCTCTCTCTCTCTCTTATGCGTGTATGCACACACACACACTCACCAACCACTCCCCCCCACCCACCCCCACACACACAAGTATGCTACATAAACACAGACATATAACACACACACAATCTCACACGAGTTTTACAGTTATTATGTAATTTTTATTTTATTTTTTAGTATCATGCTTAGTTTACACACTTCCTTAGGTAACTTTTCTCTTTTTAGTGATTGTTTACTTTCTCATATCTAATGTCCCTTAATCTGAATCAATGTTAAATTGAACACACACACACACACACACTCTCTCTCTCTCTCTCTCTTAAACAAATACACTTTCATTCTAACCATTGAAATTCACTATTGACAACCTCTTTTTTTCTTTTTCTTTCTTTTCTTTTCTTTTATTCTTTTATATTGAGGATAATGGAATTATCTGACTTGTTTGTTTGTTTGTCCATTGAGTTCAATGATGACCTCCAAAACAGCAGAGGAGGCAGCTGCAGTTTTGGAAACTGGGCAGAAATTTGATTGTAGTGGAGATGCCTTGCCCACAGTACATCCCCACTCTCTCGGCCAAGAGGGCATAAAGACAGTCAGCATTGGAGATGTTCTCCAAAGGCCAACAAGCCCCCAGGACTGCTGCACATAAGGACTGTACAAGTCAAGCCTCCGAGTCAGAGAGTCATAGCCAATCACTGAAGACTAAGCCGTAAAGTGGAATTCCATGAGTGGGAAAGCTACTGATCATACAGCTTCTCACTTTGCTGTTGCCCCCAGCATCAATGGTTTAATCAAGAACTGGGATAAAGCCCAGGCGCTGAAGGCAAGAATGATCTGGCTTGCCTTAGAAATTTTGACGTCCGTGTTGCCAGCAAAGGACTTTGCCAGTTCATCTAAAATGGAATGACCTGACTTACCTTGCCAGATCTATAATGGAATGACCTGGCTTACCTTGCCAGATCTATAATGGAATGACCTGGCTTACCTTGCCAGATCTATAATGGAACTACCTGACTTACCTTGCCAGATCTATAATGGAATGACCTGGCTTACCTTGCCAGATCTATAATGGAACTACCTGACTTACCTTGCCAGATTTATAATGGAATGGCCTGACTTACCTTGCCAGATCTATAATGGAATGACCTGACTTACCTTGCCAGATCTATAATGGAATGACCTGACTTACCTTGGAAATCTTGATGTCCTTGCTGCCAGCAAAGGACTTGGCCAGTCTATCTATAATGGAATGACCTGACTTACCTTGCCAGATCTATAATGGAATGACCTGACTCACCTTGCCAGATCTATAATGGAATGACCTGACTTACCTTGCCAGATCTATAATGGAATGACCTGACTTACCTTGCCAGATCTATAATGGAATGACCTGTCTTACCTTAGAAATCTTGACGTCCTTGTTGCCAGCAAACGACTTGGCCAGTTCATCCCAGGTGGGGCCAGGCGCTTGCAGTGGCCACACCAGGGGGCGTAGAATTTGACGAAGTGGAATCCCTCCTGGATGAAGTCTTTGAACGTGTCGTCCGTCAGTTCGACAAGCGGTCCCTCCTGTCCCTCAGTCTGTCCAGCCTGGCCACTTTCGCCTTCTGTCTGATGAAAAGTAATGTTGCCAGTTGTTATTAGTGGCCACTTTCACCTTCTGTCTGATATAAAGTAATGTTGGCAGTTATTAGTTCTTACACTGAACGAGGGTTTCACATGTCAAAATCATAATCATCATCATGAAGTAATGTTGCCAGTTGTTATTAGTTCTTACACCGAATGAGTGGTAAAGGTAAAGGTGTCCCATAACCTGTAAGGTCGTAGGGGAGCGAGGCGTCAGAGACCTCAGCTTCTCTAGGGGCCAGCATATTGAAAGCAGTGCCTATCTCCTCTCCCTCACTGCTTTTACCTTCCCTGACCCTAAAAAGGGCAGGTACCCATTGACAGCTGGGTGAACTGGGGGGGGGGGGGGGGGGGGGGGGGGGGGGGGGGACTGTACTAAAGCCAAGGAGCGCAAACAGTCACCCATCCAAGTGGTAACCATGCTCCACACTGCTTAACTTGACTTGGGGGGAAAAGTGAACACTCTGACCACTGAGCTATCCCGCTCCGTGAAAAAACAATAACACACACACACAAAATTTGGCCACTCACTCTGCTAGCCTGTGGAAAGAAAAAAAAACAAAAAAACAAAAGTTGGCCACAGAAGACAAAGAAAAAAACACACACACAAAAAAAGTTGGCCACAGAAGACAGAAAAAAAACACACACACAAAAAAAGTTGGCCACAGAAAACAGAAAAAAAACACCACAAACAAAATAAAGTTGGCCACCGAAGACAGAAAAGAAAACCACACACAAAAGTTGGCCACAAAAAAAAAACAACACACACACACACACAAAAGTTGGCCACAGAAAAAAAACAACACACACACACACACAAAAGTTGGCCACAGAAAAAAAACAACACACACACACACACAAAAGTTGGCCACAGAAAAACACACACACACACACACACACACAAAAAGTTGGCCACAGAAAAAAAACAACACACACACACACACAAAAGTTGGCCACAGAAAAACAACAACACACACACACACACACAAAAGTTGGCCACAGAAAAACAACAACACACACACACACACAAAAGTTGGCCACAGAAAAACACACACACACACACACACACACAAAAGTTGGCCACAGAAAAAAAACAACACACACACACACACACACACAAAAGTTGGCCACAGAAAAAAAACAACACACACACACACACAAAAGTTGGCCACAGAAAAAAAACAACACACACACACACAAAAAAAGTTGGCCACAGAAAAAACAACAACACACACACACACAAAAGTTGGCCACAGAAAAAACACACACACACACACACAAAAGTTGGCCACAGAAGACAGAAAAAACAACACACACACACACACACACAAAAGTTGGCCACAGAAGACAAAAAACAACACACACACACACACACAAAAGTTGGCCACAGAAGACAGAAAAAACAACACACACACACACACAAAAGTTGGCCACAGAAGACAGAAAAAACAACACACACACACAAAAGTTGGCCACAGAAGACAGAAAAAAAAAAAACCACACAAAGAAGTTGGCCTCAGAAGACAAAGAAAAAACCCAGAAAAAACAAAAAAAATGTTGGCCACAGAACACAGAAAAAAAACAGAACCCCCCCCAAAAAGATGGCCACTCACTCTGCTGGCCTGCTCCTCCACGAACTTCTGCAGGGACTCCAGGTCGCGGTTTCCCTTGTAGCGCTGGAAGTCGTCGGCTTTCTTGTGGAAAAACTTGAGGGTGGGGTACCCCGCCACATCGTGGTCAGAGCACAGGGCAGTCTCCACTGTGCAGTCCACCTGGTGAAGACACACGCCATACAATGCTCATCACATCAAATCATAATAATAATGCATGGAATTTACATAGTGCTATTTCTACAGCTGCAAAAGTTGGACAATGACCGCTGAAACCACCAAGCGGATCCAGACGTTCGAGACAAAAGGCTTCAGGCGACTGCTTGGAATTTCCTGGAAGGATCAGAAAACAAACACCTTTGTGCAAAGTCAAGTCGCACTGATGGCTGGCCCTCAGGAACCCCTACTAGCCACTGTCAAGAAAAGGAAGCTGGCATGGTTCGGCCATGTCACACGCCACAACACCCTCCCCAAGACAGTCCTACAAGGAATGCTAGAAGGTGCAGACGCCGAGGTAGGCAAACCAAAAGCTGGATGGATAATGTCAAGGAGTGGACCCACCTGGACAGTCCAAACACTCTTTCGGAAGGCGGAGGACAGGGCTGGATGGCGATGGCTGGCTGCAGAATCGTCTCATGTCTCCTCCACTACCATCCCGGTCATGAGAAAAGAAGAAGATATCTTGCAAAAAAAGAAAAGGAAATGGGGATGGATCAGCCATACGCTCCGCAAGCCTGCTTCAAATGTCACCAGGCAGGCCCTTGATTGGAACCCACAAGGGAAGCGGAAAGTAGGTCGACCAAAATAGACCTGGCGCAGAAGCATTGAAGCAGAGACGAAGGCAGCCAGGTGGATTGACGTGGGCTGAGCTGAAGAGGATCTCCCAGAACTGAGCCCGTTGGAGGAGTGTTGTTGCGGGCCTTTGTTCCCATGAGAATTCACAGGCATAAGTCAAGTAAGTCATATCTTGCAAAAACAAATCAAAGCGCTTGCATTCCACCTATACAACACACAAGCAATCAATGACAATAAACAGTTTTAACAAATTCGAATATACACACACGCACATATACAGCACACACACACACGCATGCACACACTTAAAGAGGTTGTACACTTTGGCAGGATGAAGGGAATTTCAGATGTTGAAGGCAGGGACAGATAGGAGATGGAAACAGAAGGCGAAAATCTTAGGTTTGAAATAAGTGTGTATCAAATCAAAATCAAATCACATCAAAAAGTCACATGAAAAAACTAATGCTGTTAATGAACCTCAGAGTCCACAGCCTCAACAACATTAAAGCTGAAAAAAAAACAAAAAACAAAAAACCTTCTTCTTCTTCATCTCTGAAACACTCAGACAGCAACTACTGCTGTCTATCATATGTGCAAAATCATAAATGTATTGCGCAGCCGTTAATTAATTAAGCGCCTCACAAGTCAGGTCCAGTTCATCCGACTTTGGCGTGGGAGAGAATTGCTATCTTTGAAGACTTCCTGTAAAAAGCAAAGGGTGTGTGTGTGGGGGGGGGGGGCAGGAGAACGGACTGAGAAGGCGGAAAATAGAAGAGAAGGAGGTGATGACAGGAAAAAAAGGAACAAGGCAGAAACAAAGACGGGGATAGAAAAACAGGGAATTCCTGGCACAGAATTTCCAGAAGGTGGGGATGCCATTTATACTGACAGGCCCCCTGGCATCCCCACAGGGGAGATAAAAAGTGACAAAATTGAGAAGAGCGCCAGTGTTGAAAGGTTGCAGTGTTGGTGGGTCGGTGGTCTAGAGGTAACGCGCCTGCCTAGAAAGCGAAAAGTCTGGGTCGGAGTGGGCAGTGGTTCAAATCCCGTTTGGGCCCAAAACTCCCATCATCCATTAGACCATGAGTGGCGGTTTGGGTGCTAGTCTTTTGGATGAGACAATAAACCGAGCTCCCAAGTGTTACACATCATTTAGTGCATGTAAAAGAACCCACAGCAACAAGAGGGTTGTAAAATTCTGTAGAAAAAAATCCACTCTGATAGGGAAACAAAATCCAGTTGCAGACAGGAAAAAGAAAAAAAGAAAATAATGGGTAGGTGCTGCACTTGTGGCGACGTGCTCTCCCCGGGGAGGGAGAGCAGCCCAAATCTTAGTTATTTTATTTTTTTAAATTTGTACCACTTTATGTCACAGCAGATTCCTCTGCGTGAAGTTCGGGCCACTCTACCCAGGACAGCGTGCGCAACAAGTGCAACGCCTACCCTTTTCTTTTCTTTTGGTCTGCAATTGTACTTGTTTCCCTATCAGTATCACTAGTATCAGAGTGGCTGTTTTCTACAGAATTTTTCCAGGGATAACCCCCTTGTTGCCATGGATTCTTTTACGTGCACTAGATAATGATTGATGTATAACACAGGGAACCTCAGTTTATCGGCCCATCCGAAAGACTAGCACCCAGGCCACCACTCATGGTCTAATGGATGTGGGGGAAGTTTTGGGCCCAAACGGAGAGAAATCTGCTGTGACATAAAGTGGTGTGAAATGAAATGAAGGTTGTCCTGACCTTGGCCACGGTGACAGAGGACCCTTCCTGGTTGTACACTTTGGCCAGCTCATTCCAGGTGGGGGCCAGACGCTTGCAGTGACCACACCTGCACACAGGGACAGGGCATCATGATGACGATGATAATGATGATGATGATGATGATGACGATGATGATGATGATGATGACAATAATGATGATGAAAGTTAAGTTTGAAGATGAAGATCTACTTGTGTCAATGTGTGCATGATGATGATGATGATGATGATGATGATGATGATAGTTAAGTTTGAAGATGAAGATCTACCTTGTGTGTGTGTGTGTGTGTGTGTGTGTGTGTGTGTGTGTGTGTGTGTGTGTACTAGTGTGTGTATGTACTAGTGTGTGTGTGTGTGTGTTCTAGTGTGTGTGTGTTCTAGTGTGTGTGTGTGTGTGTGTGTGTGTGTGTGTGTGTGTGTGTGTGTGTGTGTGTGTGTGTGTGTGTTGTGTGTACTAGTGTGTGTGTGTGTGTGTGTGTGAGTGTGTGTGAGTGTGTGTGTGTGTGTATCATAATATGTGTGTGTACAAATTGCACAAGTTAAAAATATCGTCAATGAATAACTTACAAGACATAAAAACTTCCACACCTATACTACTATTACTAGGCTATCTATACGCATGATCACAGAGCAAACTATGAAATTTGATACAGTTCATAATTAACGTCTTGTCTGAAGGACTTTGACATTCATTTCCATCTTCTAGTCAAACATGGCGAGGCTGGACTCAAACCCAGAACCTCAACAGTTTACTAACTTGTTAGGCAGGTGAACGTCTTAACCATTCTGCCACCTTCCTTCTTGTGTGCACATTGATTAGGTTTCATAACACCATTAGCCCCAGATGGTGCATACATGTATACATGTGTGTTTGTATCTATAGATTTTATACAATACAGTACACGCTGTTCAGTGTTCGCCTCCGTTGGAGCTGACAGCTTGCCCAGGCTTTCTCTTATTTCAGCTCTCTCAGCCCTTGAAATGGCACTTTTTGATATTTGCCACAGCTGCTCTGTGGTGTGTGTGTGTGTGTGTGTGTTAGTGTGTGTGTGTATCACTGTGTGTGTGTGTATCACTGTGTGTGTGTGTGTGTATGTATCACTGTGTGTGTGTGTGTGTGTGTGTGTGTGTGTGTGTGTGTGTGTGTGTGTGTGTGTGGTTGTGTGTGTGTGTGTGTTGTGTGTGTGTGTGTATCACTGTGTATGTGTGTGTGTGTGTGTGTGTGTGGTTGTGTGTGTGCCATATAGATCTGTCCCGATCATTCATCAAACAAGACAGCTGCCTTTAGTTTTCTGCTCAGTGTTCTACCATGGCTTATCTCTTCTTCTTATCTAAAGCATTATTGCTTATCATTATTATAATGCAAATGATAGCCACATCTGGATCATTCATTCATCAAGAAATGACTGTTGCTTGATACTTTTATTCTTTTGATGCATCCCCCCCCCCCCCCCTTCCTCCCCCTCTCTGGCTCAAGAACAATGTACTGCTTTACTTATGCAAATGACAGCGCTGACAGCCTTTCATGAAAAAAAAAGACTGTTGCAGGGTTCGCGCTAGGGTTTTTTAAAACCGGTACTGCCAGTTACCATTTCAGAGACATCTTGACCAACTCCCCCAAAATCGGTCCCCAGAAAATAAAATCCGGTACATACTGTGAACAAAACGAAACTAATCAGTAAGAGGGTGAGGGAGGGGGGGATTGTTGGGCAGCAAAACAAAATCTAAATTGAACGTGAATCTCAGACTTTGACTGCCGTGCTGCCACTCGCTTCTTGGGCACGAAGCCACGAAGGAAATAGGATTTTTTTTCTAGCGCCTGTGTCACTGTCTGTGTCAGTCTGTTGTTTTGCATGGCATCATTCCAGTGACTTGTATTCTTCTTTCTTGTTTCTATGCTTAGCGCTCATCTAGATCTTTGTTCAATTTAGATTTAGTTTTTCAACTCTTCTCTCTCAAAGCAACGGGCAAATTCATAGTCATAGACCCTGCTTTTTCCCTTTTCTGTAAGAGCAGGCCATCGTGTGCCGGTTCCCGGATTACATTTACAAAACTGCATACACACAGGGACTGGATGTGAAAAAGCACAGGAGTGCTTATATTCCATTATCCTCGATATAAAAGATTAAAAGAATACAGAATAAATAAATCTAGGCCCCATTTACTCATTGTGAATGGAAGTCGCTGTCATGCCGAGAAGAGCACGAAGCTCTATTCTTTCACAGTAAAGCTTGCTGTTCTGCGTGCTAGGCTAATGAGGCTGGCGCCAAAGGAAGGGGTGGGAAGGGGTAGGTGCAGTAAGCACAGTACAGGCCCATGACAGACTGTCAGAAAATGTCACTTCAGACTTTTTTTTTGAGACGGAAATCTAATCGGTCACAGGCAAACAGAATCGGTACGCGGTACCGCGCTGCTTCGAAAATTTTCGGTATTCCCTGTTTACAATCGGTAAAATACCGACAATTACCGGTTATCGCGAACCCTGCTGTTGTCCAATACTAATCTTCTTTTGATGTGGCTTTTTTTTCTTTCTGGCTAATGCATTGATTTATTATGATCAATCAAATAACAGCCACCGTCATCTGACTAGGTTGAAACCTACACCACTAATTTCCCTTTCTGAGTTCCTCATCTTAGACCTCTAGCCTCTAGTCTATGGGAAACTGGCTTTACAGTTAACTTGCAACAAACCAAGTTTTCGTGGTGATAAAAGTTGAGTCCAGAAGAATGTTTAGATCAAGAACACTAACAGTTTGCTAATGAGTGATTGCTGCCTATAACTAGTATAAGTATAAAACTATAATTGAGAATTAGCGCATGCTTCATTTTTTTTTCATTTATTCTTTTATATCTAGGATAATGGGATAAGCACTCTTGTGCTTTTTTAACATCCAGTCCCCGTGTGTATGCAGTTTTGTAAATGTCATCTGTTCCCACCAGCACACGATGGCCTACTCTTACGATACATGGAACAGGATTTAATGTGTGTGCAAGATGTTCAGCGTACGTTCTCATGCTCACTGTCTAGAATAAATCATTAAATGAATGGCGTAAAGTATGTAAGTTTTACAGGAAAGATTTGATACGAGTTGGGTTGCATATTCACAGTATGTATGTGTGTGTGTGTGTGTGTGTGTGTGTGTGTGTGTGTGTGTGTGTGTGTGTGTGTGTGTGTGTAGTGTGTGTGTGCGTGTGCGTGTGTGACTATGTGTGTGTGTGGTGTGTGTGTGTGTGTGTACTGTGTACTCTGTGTGTGTGAGTGTGTGTCTGTATGAGAGAGAGAGAGAGAAAGAGAGAGAGACAGAGACAGAGACAGAGACAGAGACAGACAGACACACTAGACAAAGAGGAAGTGTATAATTTTGAGGCAGAAGTTATTTCAGCACTCCAGACATAACCCTGGGTCATTATCATGATTTGACTCTTTTGAGATAATGGTTACCGGTAATGGACATGAACTTGAGATGAAGCCTCAGTCACGCACTGTGACTCAGTGATGGGGTATGCCATATGGAGGGTTTTCTAAATGGGAAATATTGTGAATCATAATGCAATGGAATATGAAGCTAATTCATACTTTCAGACTCTGAATCACTGACTGAAACCAAGAATTCTGAATAGTATATATATATTTATTACATCATAATGATATTGATAGTTTTATAAATAGAACTTCAGAAAAATCTTGTGATCCTTTCACAGTTTCATTGGCTTATGCCATGGATACTAAGTAGTAGTAGTAATTTTACTTACTAGTTTAGGAAGTAAATTTTATCTTATTCTTAGTCTTTTAATAGAATATAATACAGTTATAGCCTGGAAGTCAAATCCCCCCCCTCCACACCCCGCCTACGAAAACCCAAAACATGCATTTCACTGTTCTAGGGGGAAAAATCCTTCAAAGTTATACAACTTATAGTCAGCTCCTCGAAGACTCAAACATGAGCAGGAAACATTTGACTTGAGTACTTGAGTTGATGAAAAAAACCAAAACAAAACCAAAACAACTGAGGCTATCTTAGTATCTGAGAGTATCTCATCTGTTTTGTTGAGTCAATTGTTGAAACTATCAGCAGTAAAAGTAAAACTACTACCTAATTGAGTAAAATTTTACATTAATTTAAACTAACATTATAAATCTAGTCCCTTCACAAAAACGAGACAGTTTCCTCATGATTCAAAGATTGCCAGTAACTTGTAGATAGTTTGTAGCATTGCAATGTAGGCAGTGGAATTTTTGGAATCTTGTGTTTTACAATGTTAGCAGAGGAAAAAACAACGAAAAACCCTAAATAATTTGGTTTTTGTGTGAAAGACACTGCAAACACTTTTAATACCATGTTTTATGCCAGAAATGGGTAACTAAATTAAATATCAGCAAGAATAATATTTTAACTTGAAAAAATAAACCCAAACAAAACAAAACCTACCCCCCCCCCCCCCCCCAACCAACACACACACACGCGCCACACACACACAGAGACTGACACACCTCACTCACACACACACACACACAACACACACACTCTCTCTCACTCATGCACACACACACACACACACACACACACACACACACACACACACACACACCTCTATGACTATGAGAACCTCTGTACTGCTTACGACATACAACTGACAAAGCCGGTCTGATATTAGTCATACTACAGAGCTACATCTCACTAGGCCTAAGTAACTGGATCAATGCAGTAACTGCCCTCTTTAGGGTCAGGGAGGGTAAAGAGTAAAACACTACTTTTTGTTTCACTTTCATCGACCCCTTGGGTGGATAGAATCTGCCATCTACTTCCACGCAGCGTGAACTGAAAAAAAATCCACATAAAACATGCTGGAACACACTGCTCTTCTCTCGGAGGACAAAGCCATATCAAGTTACGCAAGTAGCATGACAACAGACCAAACAAGTCTCGACAAAAAAAAAATCCCTAAGCATCACCGGTTCGGAACTAGTGCGGAACAGGTACTAGGCACTGACTAACAGAATAGCACCTTTGACACGCGTCACCAAATCGATTTAAGACTTACCACGGCGCAAAAAACATAACAAAATGCTTCTTGCCGCTTATTGCAGTCTGAAATGTGTCCCTGTCGTAGCTGATAGCGTCTGAACCGTGGTCATCATCGGCCAGCGACAGAGAAACCAATACCAGTGCAGAGATGAGGCAGACGACGTGAAACACTTTGGCAGCCATGTTGACGCTTTGATACCACGTGACCTAGGCCTGTCATGCCGGAGCAGATCCCCCACCCCCACCCTACCCCACCCCACCCCCAATCACCACCCTTCATTAATTAAAAAGAAAAACATTTAAAACCATTTTAAATCTGCCACATTGACTAAGCTAATGAAAAGTAATAGGAGAAAAAAAAAATCATAGACCAAACTAACTTTTCGAGCAGGGGGAGATAGTTCTGAAAAGAGGGGGGAGGGGCTGAAGGGAAGAGGGAACCGGAAGTTCTGACAGTTATCTACCTTTGCTGTTCTAGAAACTGAAGATTTCTGTCACGTTTTGCAATCACTTGTTCTGTTTATAAGCTAAGGCCGTTTCTGGCGACTTGTGAAATCGCAAAACAAAATAATGGCATCAAAAGACGAACTCGCTTGTGTGTATGCTGCTCTGATCCTGGCCGATGACCAGGTTGCTGTTACGGTAAGATGATTTTGGATTTAGTTTCAGTTTGGACAGAGGGATCGTACACATTCATCATGACAGTTCTTCATTTTTCCCCTTGTCAAATTTGTTTACCTTCATATTGATCTCGGAAAATCAGTTTGTCACTCGTATTAGAATATAAACGTTTAGTACAAGTCCACTCTGTATTTACTTATATTTCACTGGTTTTCGAATGGGAAACCAAATTAGAATGGGTCAAAGCGCCTGTTATGTGCACACTCTAGTAAACTGTAGACTGTGTAGTGAACAATCATGATCTTTCGTGAAACATTAGGCCATCCTGAGCAACCGATGGCATTTAAATAATTGAATGACACGGGCAGGGCTTGCTGTTACTAGTGTTAGTCAATTGTCTGCCTGAATTCTGTAAGTATATAAATTGTAATACATTGTGGCTTAAACATCTTCCTTGTTTTTGTGAGACTGAGAAATTAGGCCTAGTGGAGGAGTTAAAATAATTTCCTACAATCCTAGACATGCTTCTGTATCAATTGATTAACTTGGTCACCATTGCAGTGCAATTTTTTAGACTATGCTAGTAGTAGTACTGAGACTAGACTAGTCTAGTTTTGTTAGCAGTTTTTTGGTATAAATCTCTTCCTATACAGGCTATAGCTTACTTCAATACTTGGTTTAAATTAAATAGGCCTACTATTTAAGTATTTTAGCGAACCACTGATTTGTCAAGTACTTCTGACCAGTATAAATTTCTGTAGGCCTACTACCACTTGCCATCTTCATGATCTTGACTGCTTGTGCTTTACAATTACACCTTTAGTTTGATAGTGTAGCAGTGATAAAGAGAATCTACCTCAGTGACACACAGTGACACTGTGACAGTAAATAAATTGGTAGAAATGTTACTAGTGCTATAGCATTTACAACAGGATTTATTTGAGGTATATTGTTTTTGTCAGTGTTGAAGAAAGATTGCACATGTTTATCATTTTATGTCTATCATTGTATGCTACTTGTTAGTTTACTCAGGCTACTTCAGTACTTTTGTTCCCTTCTTGAAGTTCTTCACATTAAATCTAGTCTTAAGAAAATAGGCTGTAAATAATATTGTTTGGAAGTTAAACTTAAAGCACTGAAGTGAACCTCAGAAAATGAACAGGATGCTGACATCAGAATTAATGTGGAAACAGAGTCAGCGCATTACAATTTAGAGCACAAATTTGTCAGAGAGATCTTTTACTTTAACTTTTAAGTTTTTAAACATTAGTGTTCAGCTTCAGGATACCTAAGAGGTATTTTTTTTAATAGTTTTTTTTTTTTTTTAAGGACAAACCAATGCCAGAGCAAGCTGAAAAACTGGTGCCAAAAAGTGAAAACCTCTAATTACTATGTTGAAGTAGCAGTATACTATGATGATGATGGTTATGGTGATAATGATACTAATACTAATAGTACTGTAAATGTAAAACTAATACAGTAATATAAATAATGAGGAAAAATAATAATAATAAAGCATGTTGTACCTTCTGGTTGCAGGCAGAGAAACTGACCACCATTCTGAAGGCAGCTAACGTCAGTGTGGAGCCCTACTGGCCAAGTAAGTCCCTAAGTAAAATTGTATACTGTCTTATTAAACATGATTGGATCACGGCCCAGGCCTGGCTAAAGTCAAGCTTTGTCCTGGCTGAAGTTGTTGATGTTGATGTAGCAAAGTGCCAGGCTCGGATGAGACTTTAAACCGAGGCCCCATGTGCGAACGCACGCAGAACATCTTGCGCACACGTAAAATCCTGTTCCGCTTTTCGTAAGAGTAAACCATCGTGTGCCGGTGGGAACAGATAAGATTGACAAAACTGCATACACACGTGGACCGGATAAAAAAAAGCACATGATTGCTTATTCTGTTGTCCTCGATATAAAAGAATAAATAAAAATAAAAATAAATAAAATACATTAGAATATTGTACCTTATGCTTTGGATTCAGTGACATAATGTTGAGATTGTCTTCATCTATGACAAGCTCGGGAAAATTCCACAAACCAACCACCCCTTCCCCCAATAATACTGCTAGTGTGCACACATGTGGCAGAGAAGAATTTTAAATTCCCATTCCAAAGTTAAGAAACTGCTTCAAAACTGTCTTTTTCTGTCATGCAATCAAAAGTTTGTGCCGCACAGAAAACTCTTGATTTCCGCACAGAAAACTCTTGATTTGCAAGAATCATCAGTAGTTTTTTTTTAGACAGTATGGGACATAAACATTCATACGTAAGTGACCTCATTGTTTTGGGGGGAAAAAGCTGAAGAATGCTTTATGGCTGAAAATTTTGCACATTTTTTCCATGATTAAACTTGCGTTGAGTGTGACTTTAAATTCTGCCATGACTGGTCTTGTGAAGGAGAAAACTGAACACCTCATCTTGATTATTTCAGCTCAGTCAAATTACTAGATAGTCCAAAATGGACACAGGGGATACGATAGCTCGGTGGTCAGAGCACTTGCTTTCCCCCAGCCAAGGTTGAGCGGCATCGAGCCTGGCTACCAATTGGATGGGTGACTGCACACCATGGCTTCAGTACAGTCCCCCAATTCACCCAGCTGTAAATACAATAGGTACCTGCCCTCTTTAGGGTCAGGGAAGCTAAGTAGTGAGGGAGATCAGATGAGATGGGCGCTGCCCTCAATATGCTTGACCCCAAGTTATTAACATTAACCTTGTTAACCCTCTTGCATCTAGATTCTCTGAACACAAATTGCCCCTAGATTTCGCATTTCATCACAAAATACGGTCAGGCACACATGCTCTTTCGCCTTTTCCTCCTCCTAAGTACATACCAGCAGCTATAATTACTTCCAGACTCTCACTACAGGCTTTGTGCCTGTGGCCTGATAGAGCTTCGGCATGTGGTAGCAATCAGTGATGGTCACTGCGTGATAGAAAACTACTGTGTGTAAATCCCAGCAAATCCGGTTTGGAGAATCTGGGGGTGGGGGTGGGGCAGTTATTCAATGTCGGCAAAACCGGATTCGGGGGGGGGGGCAATTATTCAGTCCTGGCAAATCACAGTTTGGGACTAAGAGGGTTAATTAAAATGGAGGGGTGGTGTGGTGTGGTGTGTGCAGGCCTGTTTGCCAAGGCTCTGGAGGGCATCTCCATCAAGGAGCTGGTCAGCAACGTGGGAAGCTCTGCAGGTGCTGCTCCTGCCGCCGGCGGAGGGGCCGCTCCTGCCGCAGGAGGCGCTGCTCCTGCAGGTGTGTAGACTGCTGTAGTGTGCTGTGCTGTGGTGTGCTGGTTAGGGTTGGTAAAGATGATGGTGGTGATTTCATGGTGGTGGTGGTGGCGGTAGTCGTATGTGTCTGTATGATGGACAGTGTCATAACTGAGTGGTTTACACTGTTTGAAAGGAGAAAGAGTTACGAAAGGTGTAGTATGAAGTAAGGATGTAGATGTGTTAAAAAAAACAACTGTTTGACTTCAAACCCATGGGTCGATGAAGTCATAGGTTTGAATGTGGTGTGTATACTGTACTCTGGTTAGGATTTATAAAGATGGTGAGGATGAATCATGATGGTGATGGTGGTATACATATGTCTTTATGATGGACACTGTCATAACTGAGTGGTTTAGACTGTTCGACTTCAAACCCTTGGGCCCGTGAAGTCATGGGTTTGGATGTTGGTGCTCCTGCAGGTGTGTATACTGCTGTGCTGTGCTGGTTAGGGTTGGTAAAGATGATGGTGGTGATTCATGATGATGGTGGTGGTGGTATATGTCTGTATGATGGACACTATGAGTGGTTTAGACTGACTTCAAACCCTTGGGGTCCATGAAGTCATGGGTTTGAATGCTGATGCTCCTGCAGGTGTGTATACTGCTGTACTTTGGTTAGGATTTATGAAGTTGACATTGGTGATTCATGATGGTGGTGGTGGTGGTGGTATGTGTGTGTATGATGGACACTATGAGTGGTTTAGATTGTTCGACTAATTTTGGATATAGTTAGACATAATGGGGTAGGGTGGTGGTTTTTTTTGGGGGGGGGGGGGGGGGGTTCATTCGTAAAGGGAGGTAATAAGAATTTAGTTTTGAGACTAGCAGGAAAATACAATAAATGTGTTCCAATTGAATGTTTCATATTATGGGGTGTGTTCCCTTCTGTTGAATATGTTCCCCCCCCCTCCTCTCTCTCTCTCTCTCTCTCTCTACTCTCTCTCTCTCTCTCTCTCTCTCTCTCTCTCTCTCTCTCTCTCCTCTCTCTCTCTCTCTCTCTCTCTCTCCTCACTGCCTTGGCTTTGGATTTTTATTTTTTCAATGAGAGTTCTGAACTACTCGGTTGGTAATTTGCAAGGGTAAATCATTAGGCCTCATGTCCATTTGCTTTTCTCTCTTTTTTTTCCCAGCCGAGGAGAAGAAGGAAGAAAAGAAAGAGGAGTCGGAAGAGTCCGACGAGGACATGGGCTTCGGTAAGTTTGTCGTAGTGTGTGTCTGTGTGTGTGTGTTCAATTTCTTTTAACGTCTTTTCACAAATTGTGATATTAGACGGAAATGTGGGAGAGAGAGAGATAAAGACAAAGAAAGACAGAGGGGGAAGGGTGTGTGAATGTCAGGGGAAGAGGGCGTAGTTGGTAATGTATGGAAGATGGAATTTCAGAGGATCAATAGGGCCTACACGTGGATTGATAAAAAAAAAAAAAATAACAAAAACCTTAACATTACTTACCTAATAAACTACAATGAACAAAAAGGAAAATGCAGTTGTAACAATTTTAACAAAAACAGTAATTCCAAAGAAAAAATGTGAGGTAATTTCACCTGAGAATAAAGTCGTAATTAGCCCCCCCCCCCCCCCCCCCCCCCAAAAAAAAGAAAAAAACACCACCAACAATAACAACAAATAATTATATATAAAAAATTAAAAGCTATCCCCCTCAACAACACAAAAAAAAGAAGAAGAAGAAAAAAAAATCAAACATAAACAAAAGTAACCAACCCCCCAAAACAAGAACGAGAATTCCCAACAACAGCAATGAGAACCCAGTTATGAACATTATCACCCCCCTCTCCCTTCCCCAAGAAACAACCAAAATAAACAATAGGTATGACAAAAATTCCTGTGAACAGGAGACCTATTGAGACCCCCAAAAGTACAAGCAGGAAAGAAAACAAAAAAACTGGTTTAGAGTGTCTTTAAAGTCCAAAGCAATCACAATAACAAACCAACTGGACTATGCACCAGCGATTTAAAAAAGTCATACATAAGTGGCAGACTGTTAAATATAGCTGATGGAGAAGATGCCATTAAGTGTGTGTGTGTGTCTGTGTGTCTGTGCTTGTGTGTGTATGCTCCAGTTTCCAAGCAATTGTGAAGTACAGTATTTTTTAATTTTAAATTTTGAACTACACATTTCATTCCTTTTTTTTTTTTTTTTTAAATTTACACTTTTTAGTTCTGTGTTGTAGTCATCTCATATGAACACCACACATATTTCAAGAGACTTGAGGCAATTCACTGTATGGTTTTTATACTTTTGAAAAACTTTTTTATTATTATTATCTTTTTAAAAATTTTTTTTATTAGTCAGTGACTTTTCAAAAATATGTTGAAATTTTTTTTGCCTTCCTTGTTGCCAAGTCGGCTACAGTTTGGTCTGTCGTGATTGATCGGACTGTAAACACCGAAGGTTGTTTTTGTGTATTGTGATTGAAAAAATCTTGAGTCTTTTTGAAGGAAAACACGACCAAAACAAAAAACTGTGTAGACATGAAGTCCTAAAGATAAAAGATATGTTGAAATATTTTTCTGGTGGAAGAAACACAAACCTTGATCAAGGATGGAGGTTTTTTTCTAGTGTTAGTCTATGGGCAGTTTACACACACGCATGCACACATGTATGCATGTACGCAAACACGCGCACACAAACACACACACACACACACACACACACACGCATGAATACACAAAAGTGATGTCTTCTTTTTTTTCTCTCTCTTTTAAAAAAAAAAATGGATGGAGAAGAGCTTTTGTGGGTGGAATTTGTTGAAATGGAATGCCATTTTGTAAAGGGAGGAGAAACAGAACTGGCGTTCAGATTTTTCTCATTCTTTCACATAATCCTCCCCCCCCCAAAAGAAAACCCAAACCCCAAACCAACAACAAAGCAACCAACCCCACCCCTGACCCTCACTACCACCCCTACCCCCCTGGAGAGAAAGAGTTGTAAACCCTTCAGGTATAATTTGCTGAAATGCTAGGGGAAGAAGCAGAAGCTTTGAGAAGGGTTTAGATTTGACTGACCTATTAATTCATTATGCACAATTGATTTTTTAAAGAAAGATCACACACACAAGCAAGCAAACAAGAACAAGACTCAACCGACCTATCAGCAAAACGCTGTATTAAAAAAATTGAAAAGAAAAAAAAAGCACATAAGTGGTTCATTATTCTGAAAACAATAAAAGAAAAGAAAAAAAAGTAAATGGCAAAATGGTACAACGTGTATAAAGGTCTTATAATGCATCGTGGAATATTCTTTTTTTGTTGGGAATTGAATTATTATGCATAGCACAAATGTATAAGGGAGTTGGGAAAATACAATTATGTGTATAAGAAAAAAGGGGGAAACTCGTATTGGGGGTATTTTTTTCTTGCAAACTGTAGTGGATGTGGTTAATACTGTGTTTTTAACCAAGATACTTGTTTATTTGTTGCAGGTCTGTTCGACTAGACATGGACAGAGACCTCATTTCTACAGTGTGATATGAACAAATAAACTTTGCATTTTTTTTTACATACTGTTTTTCTGTGTTTTTAGTTGTGGTGAGTAAATCTGTGTGTATGTGTGTGTGTGTGTGTGTGACTGTGTGTGTGTGTGTGTGTGTGTGTGTGTGTGTGTGTAGTCTCTTTCTCTGTCTGTGTGTGTGTGTGTTTCTCTATGTGTGTGTGTCTCTGTCTCTGTCTCTGTCTCTCTCTCACTTCAATGTTATCACTAACAAACATATCAGAGATGTACTCATCTGATTTACTATCGGTGCATCTGATACACACACACACACACACACACACACACACACACACACACACACACAATGTGATAGGCTACTTTCAATCCTGGTGACTGTAAATGTCTGCTCTGTAAATGTGTAATTCTTGCCTGGAAGACAAAGTACACACTTTATTTCACTGTAAATCTCTTGACCGATTTGCAACAAATATACATCCCATTTTGTTATATGCGATACCTTTTAGAAATAATGTTGAAATCTATGCAAGATTACAAAAATCTTCACGAGTTAGGACGATTTATATGTTCCAACAAATGACATTTTGCTTTGCAATGATTGCTGTATCAAAATAATTGAGCTTACGAGAGTGTCTTATTCTCCCCTCTGCATGTAACCTATATTTCTTTGTGGCTTATTTCTTTGTGGCTACATGCATAACTTTGCCAGGAACAACTTTTCTTGTTGTGAATACTTTATCTGTTTTCATTCTTTTATATCGAAGATAATGGCATAAGCTATTTGCTTTATAACATCCAGTCCCCGTGTGTACGGGGTTTTGTAAATGTCGTCCGTTTCCACTGGCACACTTTGGCGTACACTTTCGAAATGTGTTTTAATGTATATGCAAGATGTTTTGCGTGCTTTCACACTCAGGACCTTGGTTTATAGTCTCATTCGAAGGACCACTCAAATCACCACTCAAGCTAGATAATTATTGTGGATTCGGAAACTGTGCTAGTGGAGTTTCGAATCAGAGCCAATCCAATCCAATCATATTGTTTATAGCCCTGCCGACCACACAGACCATATCAGGGCTTGTCACCTTGTCCAAATTAAAACGATGATTAAAACTGGGAACTGGTTGTCAAGTCTTCAGGGGTGCCCCCACGGTCGCCAGACTATGGGTTAGTTTTGATTAATTCTTTTTTAATTGATATATTCTTTTAATTCGAGGATAATGGAATAAGCACTCGTGCTTTTTTTTTACATCCAGTCCCCGTGTGTATGCAGTTTTGTAGCTGTCATCTGTTCCCACCGGCACACAATGGTCTACTCTTAAGAAAAGCGGAACAGGATTTAACGTGTGCGCGCTAGATCTGCATGCGTTAGCACACGGGCCTCGGCTTATAGTCTCATCCAAAAGACTTTGGGGGAGAGTGGAGTCAGCACTGATGTTAACTCCAGGAGAAAAATCTCGACCAGAATCGAACCCAGGTCGTCAAATTGCGAGTGCAATGTTCTGACCACAAGGCTATTCGTCCCCCAAGTCTCATTCTAAGGACCACTCAAATCGCCACTCAAACTAGATAATTAGTGTGGATTCGGAAACAGTGAAGTTTCAAATGGGAACCAATCCAATCCAATTGTGTTGTTTATAGCCCTGCCCACGACACCTCTCCATACCCCCTTCCACTTTATCACAACCATTAACCCCCACCCCCCTTGGGGGGTTTGTTTTGTTTTGGATGTCCAGACGACAAACTGGTCTCAATTGATCAGAAAGTCCCCCCCCCCCCCCCCCCCCCCTTCTCTTTTTTTGTTGTTGTTTTTTTCAGGGTCAAAGGGAGAGTACCTCTACTCATTCAACAGTAATAATATTAATGGTTGTTTCCCTTGTATCATGGCGTTACAACCGTTCTATCAAAATTTGTAATTTAAAGGAAAAAGGATCAACCAACAAAATAATAATATAAAAAACAACAGAATCCGGAATAACAAGAAAAAGTCTACTTTTTGTTATAATGCTAAAGTGTTAATGTCTAGGAGTATGTATGCATGCATTAACTAACCTGGTTTAATTGCTTTAAATCATTTAACTTAGGACTAGGAATACCTAGATACACCAGCCTTGTTTCCAATCGCCACCACCACCACCCCCCATTCAAGGAGATTTTTCCCCTGGAGTTAACATCAGTGCTGACTCCACTCTCCCCCAGAAAGTCCTTGGATGAGACTATAAACCGAGGCTCCGTGTGTGAATGCACGTGGAGCATCTTGCTCACACTGTAAAACCTGCTCTGCCTTTTGAAAGAGTAAGTCATTCGTATTGGTAAGAAGGGATGACGGAAATAAAAACGCATGCACACTGGTGTCATATATATGTAGACATCATTCCTGGTATAGTCATTATTAATACCTATCCTATATAATACCATACATTATTATTATTATTATTATTATTATTATTATTATTATTATTATTATTATTCACAGAAACCTTACCACCCATCATGTGATAATGATTTTGTTAAATCTTAGCCTGCACTTCTGAACTAGGCACGGATACACACACACACACACACACACACACACACACACACACACACACACACACACACACACACACACACACACACACACACACACACACACACACACACACACTAATTATATGATTATATGATATGATATATATAATTACATATAATATACAATCAATTGCCAGATCCATACTGGGAGTAGAAAAACAGCCAAATATTTTGTTTTGAAGTGATACATAAATGAATAAACATAACGAAAAACAAAAATCACATGAGTGTCCATATTGTCAGGCAGCACATATAGTCAGGGACTATAATTCATAAAAGAAAGATATGAAATACAGGCTACACTCCTGCTTTAGCTTGTGGGTCATGTAGTGCATTATCTTGCATAGAGTAAAAGGTAAAGGTGTCCCATAACCAGTGTGATCGCATGGGAACGAGTGTCAGAGACCTCAGCTTCTCTAGGGGCCAGCATATTGAGGGCGGTGCCCATCCCCTCTCCCTCGCTGCTTTACCTCCCCTGACCCTTAAGAGGGCAGGTACCCATTTACAGCTGGGGGAACTGTACTGTAGCCAAGGCGCGCAAACGGTCACCCATCCAAATGGTGACCACGCCCAACGCTGTTTATCTTGATTAGGGGAAAGCCAGCGCTCTGACCACTGAGCTATCCTGTCCCCTGTTGTATGGAGTGCTGGGTGGAAAAGTTGTTTTTGTGTTTTCACAAACTTTTTAAAGTAGCCTACAGAAAAATCCACTGTGTACTTGCTTTTAGGATTGAGGACATAGAGCAATACCAGGTAGTCACGAAAAAGTTGGAAATTATCATCAAAATCTTAATGAGGATTGCTTCTGTTCCTACTGGGCGGGATAGCTTAGTGGTCAGAACATTGCGCTCGCAATCTGACCACCCGGGTTCGATTCCCGTTCAAGGGATATTTTCCTCTGAAGTTAACATCAGTGCTGACTCCACTCTCCCCAAAAGTTTTTCGGATGAGACTATAAACCGAGCCCCCGTGTGCGAACGCACGCAGAACATCTTGCGCACATTATATTAAGTCCTGTTCCGCTTTTCGAAAGAGTAGGCTTTTGTAAGCTGGTGGGAACACATGGCAAAATTTACAAAACTGCATACACACGGGGACTGGATGTAGAAACGTGCATTAGTGCTTACCCCATTATCCTCGATGTAAAAGAATAGATAAATAAATAAGTAAATAAATAAGAAAGATTAATTAATTAATTAATTAATTAAACAGTGTTGAGCCCCCATTACCGTGGTGAAGCTAGCAGCAACAATGGACTGAGGGTGTTTGTATAATGTTTGCTAAAAAACAAAAAAATCTCACACCTATGAAATTTGTGCAAAACCGCATGAGTTTTGAGTCAGAGACTAGTCAAAAAGGTGTTGGGTTTTTTTTTGTTAATTATTACTTCTTTGGCTGCTTTAGTACGTGCGGTATGATGCAAGAGTAATTATAGGAAAACCCCAAGGAAAAAGTGGATAAAAGTTAATGGTGGTGTGTAACCAAAAAAGGTCAGCCATTTTGATAATGATGATGACTATGTGCGCAGTGGCTGTGCTCGTCATTTCAAAAGTTACATTTTGGTAGTTTCCCTTCTATTTTCATATAATTATTATGGTTGCATTCGCACAGCACGCACTAAGGCATCCACAGAAATAAAAGAACTTTTTTTTGTTTTAAAGACCAGCCCCTGACTCAAAACTCAGGACAATACAGACAAATTTGGTAGGTTTGAACTATATATATATATATATCAGCAAACACTGCACTCACCACAATATGCATGCGCGGGGTCGATGCTGTAGGAACACAAGCAATCCTCATTAATTGATGATCATTTCCCACTTTCTCAGCCCTACCTGGTGTTGATCTATGGCCTCAACCCCCAAAACAAGTACACAGTGCATTTTTTCATACTTTAAAAAATCTATGAAAACCAGCAAATCTGTTTTTGAATGGCACTCTATACAAAATACTTCTTGACCCTCCACTGCCCCCCCCCCCCCCCCCCCCCCCCCCCCAAGCTAACTGTTATGTGTAGCCGAAACGGTCGTTGAACTGGTACTTTTCATTATGCTTGTGGCTTCAAACACACACACACCTGTTCTTCAACACCTTAGTATTAATTATTCACACTGATCACAGATTATTGATAAGAATAAGCAATCAGTGTAGGGGGTGAACGACATGAATCAGCTTGAATCATCAGTAGACGGACGCTATAGCTGAGTGGTGAAGACCATTCGATTCAATCCCGTGAGTCCATGAAGTCATGGGTTCAAATCTTTGGCTGTTGGCGTCTGGTGAATTAAGGGCAGGGATTTTTTTTTACAATCTCCCAGTTCAACTTTAGGCGCAGACCTGCCAGTCCCTTAATTCTCTTCGTGTATTTGGGCCCCAAACCTTCCCTCCTCCCCCCCCCCCAATCCATTACACCATGGGTGGTGGTCTGGGTGCTAGTCTTTCAGATGAGACGATAAACCGAGGTCCCGTGTATTATACAAAATACTTCACGCACGTAAAAGAACCCACGGCAACAAGATAGTTATCCCAGGCAAATTTCTGTAGAAAAATCACTCTTATAAGGAAACAAACACACAAGCAGACAGGAAAAGAAAAATAAAATAGTGGGTGGCGTTGCTCTTGTGGAGACGCGCTCTCCCCAGATGGGGAGAACAGCCCGAATTTCACGCAGAAAAAAATCTGCCGGGACGTGGCGCTGCTCTTGTGGCGACACGCTCTCCCCCCGGGGAGGGAGAGCATCCCGCCGAGTTTCACGCAGAGAAATCTGCCGTGACTCAAAGTGGTGTAGGCCTACATGTAAAACATCCACATGCAGAAGATCAAATACGCACGTTGAAGATTTTTGTGATTTATGTCAGTGTTCAGTAGGTTTGCTGAAGAACGAGCATACCCAGGATACAATTTTTATTTATTTATTTTTTTTTTACACCACTTTATGTCACAGCAGATTTCTCTGCGTGAAATTCGGACTGCTCTCCCCGGGGAGAGCGCGTTGCCTTAAGTGCAGCGCCTACCCATTATTATTATTTTCTTTTTTCCTGTATGCAACTGCATATGTTTCCCTATCAGAGTGGCTTTTTTCTACAGATTTTTTGCCTTGTTGCCATGGGTTCTTTTACGTGTGCTAAATAGTGACGTGTAACACACGGGACCTCGGTTTATCGTCTCATCCGAAAGACTAGCGCCCAGAGCACTCACTTTCCCCAAGCTAAGGTTAAGCAGCACGACTGTGGTTACCAAAGTGAATGGGTGACCGTTTGTGTGCTTTGGCTTTAGCACAGTCCCCCAGTTCACCCAGCTGTCAACAGGTAGCCTACCTGCCCTCTTTAGGGTCAGGGAAGGTAAAGCAGCGAGGGAAGGAGATGGACGCCACCCTCAATATGCTGGCCCCTGGAAAAGCTGATGTCTCTGATACCTAGATCCTCTACGACCACTTAGGTTATGGAACATCTTTTCCTTTTTATGTTTTATCAACCTAGCCTGAAAGATACATTTATACTGTTGTTTTGGTCGTCATAACAGCAACTCTGTCTGTCTGTCTGTCTGTCTGTCTATCTGTCTGTCTGTCTGTCTGTCTGTCTGTCTGTCTGTCTGTCTGTCTGTCTGTCTGTCTGTCTGTCTCTCTCTCTCTCTCTCTCTCTCTCTCTCTCTCTCTCTCTCTCTCTCTCTCTCTCTCTCTCTCTCTCTCTCCTCTCTCTCTCTCCTCTCTCTCTCTCTCTCTCTCTCTCTCTCTCTCTCTCTCTTTCTGTGTGCCTTCCCTTAAGTGCGCAGAGCATTTTCCTGTTCCGCTTTTCGTAAGAGTAGGCCATTGTGTGCCAGTAGGAACATAATTATAACATTCACAAAACTGCATACACAGGGGGACTGGATGTAAAAACAACAAGTGCTTATTCCATTATCCTCGATATAAAAGAATTTTATAAAACCTCTCTCTCTCTCTCTCTCTCTCTCTCTCTCTCTCTCATCTCTCTCCTCTCTCTCTCTCTCTCTCCTCTCTCTCTCTCTCTACTCTCTCTCCTCTCTCCTCTCTTCTCTCTCTCTCTCTCTCTCTCTCTCGCAGCGATCACTACCCTGTCTGTACTACTTGGTCAAAAAAAGGAACAAAAATTCCCAAACCTGGCCATAAAACCTTAACATATCGTTCTTTTGCAAAATTCAATGAACAGCTTTTCCTTCTCGAACTAAGTAACTCTATGCTCTCAGAAACATTCAACATTACTGATCCAGACTTGGCTATCGATTTTTGGTATAAAAACTTTCACTGAAATTTACAATAAACATTCTCCACTAAAAACCAGAAGGGTCAAACATGCCCCCAAACCGCCTTGGCTTACAAAAGAACTAGAGGAGGCATGCTATCTTAGAGATCTCTTAAAAAAGCATAAATATCATGAAGAGTCAAAAAGATTACGAAACGCCATAAACTCACAGAAACGTCGAGAAAAAAAGAAATATTTCCAAGATTTACTATCTTCAAAACAAAACTCAAAAATTATTTGGAAGGCCATAAATCAAATAACAATCAAACAATCATCTTCCAAATCAAATGTAATCAAAGATGTTACTGCTGAACAACTCAACAATCACTTCATAAACGTTTCTACTAACGTTGTTAGCAATGATGATTCAAAATCCAATGACCTAAACACACTAAAACACTACTGCCAAGAAAAGCCTATTCCTTCAAAACTCCACATACCATTTATTTCTATTTTTGAGGTCTATAGTTATCTGATTCACCTCAAACAATCCAGGACAAGAGGCCTCGATGGAATAGACAGCAGAATTCTAAAACTGTCAGCTCCAGTTATCACTGAGACTCTAACATATATATATAACCAATGTCTTGAAAAAAAACTATTTCCCCAATGCCTTCAAAACTGCTAAAGTGATCCCCATCTACAAATCTGGTGACACTTCAGATCCTTCAAACTATAGGCCAATCTCCATTATATCCCTCCTTTCAAAACCCCTGGAAAAACATATAAATAAACACTTAGTCCATCATATAGACACTAACAACCTACTACACCCTAATCAGTCAGGATTCAGACAAAATCACTCGTGCCATACTGCACTGACTAGTCTCATAGACAATTGGCTATCAAACATTAATGAAAATAAATTTTGTGGAGTATTATTTGTAGATTTCAAAAAAGCATTTGATACAATTGACCACACACTTCTCATCAGAAAGCTAGACCTGTATAATCTATCATCAAATAGTCTAGAACTACTTGCTTCTTATCTTAAAAGCAGACAACAGTATGTCTCAACAACTACATCCACATCCAATCTAAAACCCATTCATTATGGAATACCACAGGGATCAATACTAGGACCAATTCTCTTTTCATTATACATAAATGACATTCCTCTTCATATTGCATCCAAATGTGAACTATTTGCTGATGACACAACCATACATACGAGCCACAACGACATTGACTCTCTTGCAACTACATTACAACAAAGCTGTAATGATCTTGTCAAATGGACAGAACTGAACCACATGTCTATTCACCCCCAAAAAACAAAATGCATGCTGATCACCACCAGACAAAAGCGACAAAATCTACCTCATAAACAGTTTCCAATCCACATAAGAAAGGAAGCAATCGAACAAACCTCTCATCACAAAGTTCTAGGAATAACAATCGATGAAAACCTCAGCTGGTTCTACCACATATCTCATCTATGCAAATACTTGTCCCAAAGAGTATACCAGTTAACTAAAATTAAACACTTTTTTGACTACCATTCAAAAAAATTATTTTTTCAAGCTTATATACAATCTTCAATAGACTATGCTTCAACCCTCTGGGATTCTGCCAGTGCAAACACTATGAAACCATTATTAAGCCTATATAAACGCGCTCTCAAACTTATCCTTCTGAAGAAAACAACCTTACTTGAAGTGGATTACACTCAGTTAGGTATTCTCCCCCTACAACAAAGACTGAAATATAACAAAGGCATACTGATGTTTAAGATAATGGCAGGTGATGTCCCCACATCCTTAAAAGATAAGTTCCCAATGAATCGTTCCAGAAATACTGAAAAGCCAAGTGTCCCAATCCCAAGAATAGACTTGTTCAAGTCTAGTTTACTATACTCAGGCCCTGTGCTGTGGAACTCCCTTCCCGATTCAACTAAACAGCACCAATCATTGACAACCTTCAAAGTTCGCCTTCAATTTCACTTGATGCATCAAAAATGCTGAACCAGACTCATCCTGTTGGATATATATATATATATATATATATATATATATATATATATATAATATATATATATATATATATATATATATATACACCATCTCTCTCTCTCTCTCTCTCTCTATCTATCTCTCTCTCTCTCTGTCTGTCTCTCTCTCCTCTCTCTCTCTCTCTCCTCTCCTCTCTCCTCCTCTCTCCTCTCTCTCTCTCTCTCTCCTCTCTCTCTCTCTCTCTCTCTCTCTCTCTCTCTCTCTTGATGAAGGCTGTATTCATATCTCATGTTTTCAACTTTATTCTGAAAGTTAACTATTATAGAGTTTGATAAATGTTGTCTTAATATCTCAATGTTTTAAGTTTAGTTAGTATGTGTCTTTTAAATATACTGTGTAGTTATTCATTTTTGTGAATGCATTGGCTATTTCACAGAGATTGATCATTACAATATATATAAACTATGAGTATTTTATCTACAATGTGTAGATTTCATTTTTATAGCTATGTTGAATTTGATTTGTGTGTCACTAGTTAGTGATCTCCCCCCCCCCCCTCTCTCTCTCTCTCTCTCTCTCTCTCTCCTCTCTCTCTCTCTCTCTCTCTCTCTCTCTCTCTCTCTCTCCTCTCTCTCTCTCTCTCTCTCTCTCTCTCCTCTCTCTCTCTCTCTCTCTCTCTCTCTCTCTCTCTATTCTTTTTGAAACATCTAGGATGTTTTAGGTAACTTTTTTTTTCTTCTTTCTTTTTATCTTATTAATTTTTATTTTATTTTATTTTTAGTTTTTATTGGTAGTATCTCTCCCCCCCCCCCCCTCCAATAAGGATATTAGTTAAATCCCCCCCCCCCCCCTTTTTTTTTATCCAAATGTATGATTTATATTACATGTATAACTTTTGACAGTTGGTGGTGGATTGATGTTTTCAGTTGTTTATTTCATCTTGTTCTCTTGTTTGCTCCTTACCTATTAACACTTTTCTTTTCTTCCATAGTCAAAATCTTTTTATTGTGACTTCTGATTTTGTCTTTTGAACGAGTG
>CM060350.1:9241940-9249440 GCA_030674155.1 Stramonita haemastoma
GATAAAAAGATACTAAACAATACAACTATACCCAGTACCAAGAGGAGATTGATTTGATTTGATTGATTCTTTTATATCGAGGATAATGGGATAAGCACTCTTGTGCTTTTTCACATTCAGTCCCCGTGTGTATGTAGTTTTGTAAATGTTATCTGTTCCCCACTGGCACACGATGGCCTACTCTTCCGAAAAGCGGAACAGGATTTAACGTGTGCGCAAGATGTTCTGCGTGCGTTCACACACGGGGCCTCGGTTTATAGTCTCATCCGAATAACTTTTGGGGGCAGTGGAGTCAGCGCTGATGTTAACTCCAGGAGAAAAAAAATCCCCTCGAACCCAGGTCGTCAAATTGCAAGCGCAATGTTCTAACCACTAGGCTATCCATCCCCCAGAGAGAGAGAGAGAGAGAGAGAGAGAGAGAGAGGAGAGAGAGAGAGAGAGAGAGAGAGAGAGAGGAGAGAGAGAGAGAGAGAGAGAGACAGACAGACAGACAGACAGACAGAGACAGACAGACAGACAGACAGAGACAGAAATGTGTTAACTTTAGCCATTTTACCTGAACCAAATGAGAATTTTCCCAGGATTCAAAGGGATGCAAAGTGACGAAGGTGGCCACAGCAATGGCTGACGTCACCAGACTCCAGAGGAAGAACATGGGGAACAGACGACTTTGAACCTGACCGAACATGTGACGTGGAAGGTTGTAGAACATGGTCAAGCCTGTAAAAATACAAAACAAAACAGAGAATGTTTATTAATTTATCCAGTTGGTGGTTTTGTTACATATTCATTAGATTTTGCTTGCTTACTCATTTAGTTTATTTAAATCATCATCATCATCATCATCTTGTTCTTCTCTCTCTCTCTCTCTCTCTCTCTCTCTCTCTCTCTCTCTCTCTCTCTCTCTCGTGTCAAATGTGTCAGTGTCAGTCTCTCTCTCTCTCTCTCTCTTCTCTCTCTCTCTCTCTCTCTCTCTCTCTCTCTCTCTCTCCCCAGATGAAAAAAAAAGAATGTGAATACTTACTCTGTTACCCTTAAAAAATAAAGTTTATTCATTTATTCCTTCTCCCTGTGGCACCCCCTCTTTCTCCATCTCCCCCCTCCCCGTCCTTTCCCCCCCCCCCCCCCCCCCCCCCCTCTCTCTCTCTCTCCAGTCTTATTTTACCTGCAACGAGTGTGACCCATAACTGCGCCCCGAAATTTGCAGTGAACGCGCCCAGATGGATCATAGCCACTGCAGTGGAGGACGAGTCCATTCTACGACGCCCGGGGTAGAGCAGGAAGCTGGCGAAAAGGATGATGACCATGACCCCAAAGTACTGAAAGTGGGTCACCCTGAAATCACAGACAACGTTTGACTTCAATGAATCAATCAAAGACTATCCAAAAGTCGACTTGACCTATCGAGATGGTCGGGATAGCTTGGTGGTTAGAGTGATGCACTCATGATCTGCTGATCCCGGTTCGAATCTCGTTCTCCACTCTCCCCCAAAAGTCCTTCGGATGGAACTATAAACCGAGGTCCCGTGAGTGAACGCATGGAAGAATATCTTGTACACACGTTAAAACCCTTTCTGCTTTTCGGAAGAGTAGGTCATTGAGTGCCAGTGGAAGGGGATGACAAAACTGAGAAAATTGCGTACACACGGGAACTGGATGTACAAAAAAAGCACATGAGTGCATATTCCATTATCATCGATATAAGAATTTTAAAAAAGTTAAAATAAAAAGATGGTCCTTGTGGTTGTTTTTTCTTTTTGATGAGGCTTTGCAATCTAATTGACCACACATCAAACCCGCTAGAACAACAACAACAGTAACAACAACAGCACCCTCCCCTCCAAAAATAAACCAAGAACAGCCCCCTTTCCCCCCAAAAAAAAAGAAAAAAAAAGAAAAAGAAAAGCAGACATGCATTCAACGATCTACCCAGTAATTTTTTTAGTTCTTGTTTACATAAAATCTTCAACTTTGGAAGCCTAGTGCACAGTAAAAAACAAAACAAAACAAAACAAAAAAACTTCTAAAATTTCATTGAAATTGTAAGAATACCCCATAACAACACAAAATGTGGGATATAGTCTAATACATTTGTTGCACAGACTTCCACATCATGCCTGTGGTGTGTGTGTGTGTGTGTGTGTGTGTGTGTGTGTGTGTGTGTGTGTGTGTGTGTGTGTGTGTGTGTGTGTGTTGTGCACACGTTTACTTCAATGGCTTAACCTTATAAGGCCAGGAAAAAGCAGACAGTATAGTCCACATGCTAATGACTAGTTATAGGTGTCAGGTTTATTCAACTAAAAATTAATGTTCATAGGTAAATGGGTACCTGCTCCCTTTAGGGTCAGGGAAGGTAAAGCAGTGAGGGAGAGGAGATGGGTGCCGCCCTCAATATGCCTGGCCCCTAGAAAAGCTGAGGTCTCTGATGTCTCGCTCATCTACGACCACATAGGTTATGGGACACCTTTACCTTTACCTACCTAGGTTGTTGATTTTTTCTGGCTCTGTATTTCATACAGATGGGGAGGGGTTAAGCTCAGTGGTCACAGAACTCTCTCTCTCTCTCCAGGTTAATCTAGCTTGAACTGGTTATACACAGATAATGTTAATTTAAACACACACACACACACACACACACACACACACACACACACACACACACACACAGGGGGGGACGGATAGCCTAGTGGTCAGAACATTGCGCTGGCAATTTGACGACCTGGGTTCGAGTCCGGTCGAGTAGATTTTTCTCCTGGAGTTAACATCAGTGCTGACTCCACTCTCCCTAAAGTCCTTCCGATGAGACTTTAAACCGAGGCCTTAAACCGAGGCCCGTGTGCGAACGCACGCAGAACATCTTGCGCACACGTTAAATTCTGTTCCGCTTTTTGGAAGAGTAGGCCATCGTGTGCCGGTGGGAACAGATGACAATAATTATAAAAACTGCATACACACGGGGACCGGATGAAAAAAAAAGCACATGATTGCTTATTCTGTTATCCTCGATATAAAAGAATAAATAAATAAACAAATAAATAAATAAATAAATAAATAAATAAATAAATAAATACACACACACACAGAGGGGCACTATCCCTAGGTTAAGGGTAAGAAACCCTCTTTCTCCGTACACATGCACTGTGCCATTTTATATACTTCTGTAACCCAGTTGTGGGTGCTATACATAGAAAAAGTTTATGAGGTGGTTGGTTGCCCCATATTATTGTGGACAACCTGTAGGGAAAAGGTTTTACAGTTATTTCTGTAGCTGGGTCTGCCAGTGCTTGTTCTGTCGTGGGTTTTCTTTTTGCATTTAAATTTAGTTGTTTTCATTATTAGGTTTGTTTTAGTTACTTCTGGGTATGGGATAGCTCAGTGGTCAGAGCACTCACTTTCCCCAAGCTAAAGTTTTAAGCAGCATTGAGCGTGGTTACCAGTTGGATGGGTGACCTGTTTGCACGCCTTGGCTTCAGTACAGTTGCCCCAGTTCACCCAGCTGTAAATTGGGGTACCTGCCCTCTTTAGGGTCAGGGAAGGTAAAGCAGTGAGGGAGAGGAGATGGGCGCTGCTGCCCTCAATATGCTGGCCCCTAGAGAGGCTGAGGTCTGACACCCACTATGGTTGTAAAGGATTACTGGTACACATGTACTTTACCTTTTGTTTATGAATAATAATTATACAGGTCAGATCACAGGTGGTGTTTTATTATTGTTGTTTGTTTGTTTGTTTGTTTGTTTCTTTGCTTTTCTTTTGTTTTGGTTTTGTCTTTTTTGGTTGTTGTTTTATTTTAGCTCTAGCACTTGTAGCTTTTTGCTATTGGTGTTGTAGTTTTTTTTGTTTATTTCCTTCCTCAGCTAGAGCTCCAAGATTCATCAAAGATGAAATTTTGCATATGGGACCACTTTTGCCCACAATGAAGGTAGCGGCATTCTGACTTTGGGGATTGTATAGTTTTGATTTTCTGCCTTAAAGTCTAAAAGTTTTATTTTGTTTACCTTGAAACTGCATAGTGGGTTTTGTTTGGTTTCATTATTTGATTTTTAAAATACAGTTTTGTTTGTTCCTTTAAAAGAAAAAAACACACAAGTGTATTGTTTAAGTTGTGTGGTGTCATTAGATTGACCATTTTCATTTATCACTGTCGATTATCTGATTTCAATTACTTTTGTACTTTATTCATGTTTATTTATTTATTGTATACTTCACTTAGTTTTGTTGTATTTTAAAAAGGGGAGGGGTTGAGGGGGAATCGGGAGGGGGGCCATTCCCCACATCCCTACTCTCACATATATTTTTTGGCTGGATCTTTAATTTTTAAAAATTGTATCTTTCATATTTTTCTTTATTTTCTCTGTTCTATTGAAAGAATCACATATATCTAGAACTCTTTAGTTTTACGTGTTTTTTTTATCCCATTAATTCATTTTTCTGAATTTTGCTAAAACATTTACATAGAATTAATTTTATTGACTAACAAAATGCCCCCCCCCCCCCTCTCTCTCTCTCTCTCTCTCCTCTCTCTCTCTCTCTCTCTCTCTCTCTCTCTCTCTCTCTCTCCTCTCTCTCTCTCTCCCCTTGCTGCAAAAGATTACTTCAGTTTAAGATGTAGACACCATTTTTAAGTTTTGTTTTGTTTTTTAAACCTAGCTCTATTCATC
The DNA here is from genome assembly GCA_030674155.1 of Stramonita haemastoma. Lineage (NCBI taxonomy): Eukaryota > Metazoa > Mollusca > Gastropoda > Neogastropoda > Muricidae > Stramonita > Stramonita haemastoma. Next base: position 9,246,599 of record CM060350.1, read on the forward strand.
ATTAAATTAATAAAAATTTTGATGAATGCACCATTACAAGGCTTTCCCTTTCCCCAATTTTTGCGTCATTAAAAGTCATGATAATTTATTTATTTGTTTATTATTTCGAGGATAATGGAATAAGCTCTCATGTGCTTTTTTTTTTTTTTTACATCCAGTTCCCTTGTGCATGCAGATTTGTAAATTTTTATCTTTTGCTACCTGCACACAATGGCCTACTCTTACGAAAAAGCAGAACAGGATTTAACGTGTGGGCAAGATGTTGTGAGTGCGTTTGCACAGGGTCTCCGTTTACAGGCTCATCCAAAGAACTTTGGGGGAGAGTGGAGTCAGCACTGATGTTAACTCCAGGAGAAAAATCCCCTCCAACTGGTTGTCAAATTGCAGGGCAATGTTCTGACCACTAGGCTATCCCGTCTCCCCCAGTTAAGCAGCACCCAGCCGGTTACCAAGTAAATTGGTGACCTTTTGCACACCTTGGCTTTAGTACAGGACTCCCTCCCCTCCCCCTTACCAGTTCACCCAGTTATGAAAGAGTACCTGCCCTCTTTATATTAGGGTCAGGGAAGGTAAAGCAGGGAGGGAGAGGAGATGGGCGCCACTGCCCTCACTATGCTGGCCCCTTAGAGAAGCTGAGGTCTTTTGACACCTCGCTCCCCTATGACCACATAGGTTATGGGAACACCTTTACCTTTTTACCTTTTAGCAGTAAACAACATGGGTGAATGACTACCTCAATGTGAAACAGACCATAAAATGAAAGGCTGGGAACCAAAGTACCTGGGATCCTATAGTACCCTGTGGGAGAGGAACGTGATTGATTGTAATCCCTAACTCTGTTTCTCCATCTCTTTTTTTTTTCCTTCTCTCTGTCTGTGTCTCTGTCTGTCTGTCTGTCTGTCTGTCTGTCTGTCTGTCTGTCTGTCTGTCTGTCTCTCTCTCTCTCTCTGTGCTTGTGTGTGTGTGTGTGTGTGTGTGTGTGGTGTGTGTGTGTGCGTGCGTGCGTGTGTGTGTGTGTGTGTGTGTGTGTGTGTGTGTGTGTGTGTGTGTGTGTCTGTCTGTCTGTCTGTCTGTCTGTCTGTCTGTCTGTCCTCTCTCTCTCTCTCTCTCTCTCTCTCTCTCTCTCTCTCTCTCTCTCTCTTGTGTGTGTGTATGTGTGTGTGTGTGTGTGTGTGTGTGTGTGTGTGTGTGTGTGTGTGTGTGTGTGTGTTGATTTGATTTAATTTGATTTGATTTGATTTACTTTTTAATTTCGAGGATAATGGAATAAGCACTCTTGTCCTTTTTTCCATCGAGTCCCTGTGTGTCTGCAGTTTTGTAAATGTCATGTGTGTGTGTGTGTGTGTGTGTGTGTGTGTGTGTGTGTGTGTGTGTGTGTGTGTGTGTGTGTGTGTGTGTGATCTAACGTGTGCATTAGATGCTGTGTGTGTGTGTGTGTGTGTGTGTGTGTGTGTGTGTGTGTGTGTGTGTGTGCGTGTGTGTGTATGTGTGTGTGTGTGTGTTTGTGTGTGTATGATTGTGTTTATTAAAGTGTATGCATGCGTATGTGCTTACGTGTGCACATGTGTGTGTGTGCGTGTGTGTGTGTGTGTGTGCGTGCGTGCGTGCGCTCGCGTGTGTGTGTGTGAGTGTGTGTGTGTAAGTGTACCTGCCTGCGTTATATATAATAAAATATATATATATATACACATATATATAATATACACACATGTATAATGTCTCTAAAATGCATATATATTACTGAAAAATCACCCTAATACACAATAAAATTTTGACTTTTGAAAACAAGTCGATGAAAAAGAATCCATTCGTAATCTATAAAGTTCATGTTATCTGCACATTCCCAACAGCTTATCTAATCAATGATCAATATTAATCAAAAACAACATAAAAGGTAAAAACAAAAAAGCCCAAACCACTAATAAATGCACAAAAGTATAATAATAAAAAAAGACCCCCCCAACTCCTCCCCCCCCCCCCCATACACATCCTCCCCTACCCCTCAGGAGAGAGAGAGACAGAGAGACAGACAGACTGGCAGACAGACAGACACACAGAAAATCAACACTAACCCGATATGTGCAAACTTTCCCATAGTCACCAAACAACAATTTCTTCTTGGCAAGTTTTCCACACAAAAAAACAATTCTTTGATGTCACTCACTCTTACTTTCACTATCTTTCAAAACTTTTCAAACACCTTTTTTTCTTTTTTCTCACTTCCTCAGGGTTTTTTTTTCTCCCCACACAGAAAAAAAATCCTTCTCAAATCTTTCGTTTCTCTACAATAAAACTGGCTTGAGTAGTAAGATGCCGTGCAGTATAAATATATATAGACATCAATCCGATTTCGTCATAGCTGTCAGCGGCGTTCTGATTGGTGGAAGACACCTTGCGTCATAGCCTCGCCTTAAAAAAAAAAAAAGAAAAAAGTGTGACGGGCACGCACGCGCGACCTAGTGCGTCTATAAATAGACTGTAGGCAGCTGAGCTTACATTAAACATTTGGCCGTAAACTTTAGTGTGAATGGTGGAGTGTCTTTTATCACGTAGACACAAAGTGCTCGACTTTTCCAGGAGCTTAGAGGCTATTGGGATTGATTGACCTTACTCTTGACATGTCAAAGAAGAAAGAAGAATCCAAGAGAAGAGAGAGAGAGAGAGAGAGAGAGAGAGAGAGAGAGAGAGAGAGAGAGAGAGAGAGAGAGAGAAGAGAGGAGAGAAGAGGAATTTTATCGAGGAAATAGAGAGACTCTGGCTTTTTTACATCCAGTGAGATGAGAATGCATGATATCGAGAGGAGAGAGAGATGGAGAGAAGAGAGGGAAGAATTTTTTCTTTT
>CM060350.1:9251278-9261278 GCA_030674155.1 Stramonita haemastoma
GGGGGGGGGGGGGTAGGAGCGCACAAGAAAATTAACCCCTTTTCCCCTCGCTGCTTTTTTTTCCCCTCCCCCTGAAGAGAGCAGGTACCCATTGAAAGTGGGGAATGGGGGGGGGGGGGGGGGGGGGGGGGGGGGGGGGGGGACTGTATGAATAAACCCCGAGGCGCGCAAACGGTCCCCCATCTTTTTGGAAACCCCACGCTCGAAGTGTTAATTTAACCTGTTGGGGGAAAGGTTTTTAGTGAGGGAGTGACTGACCCTGAGTATCCCCCACAAAAAGAAGGGAAACCAAAAACAAAAAAATATATATGTGTGTTATTATGGGGTACAAATTTATTTTTATATTTTATTATATTTATTATATTATTTTTATATATATATATTTATCAACCACATTGTTTTGACTTCTGAATCAATCCCTAAACCCCTTCTCTCTCTTGTTCTCTTTATTCTTCTCTCTGTTCTCTCGTTCTCTGTCTTGTCTCTTTTTTCTCTCTTCTCTCTCTCTTCTTCTTTCTCTCCCCCTTCCCCCTCTCTCTCTCTTCTCTCTCCCTTCTCTTTTTCCCTTTTATTTTTGGCTTTGCAGAGACACGCTTACAGCTATTTTCAGATGAAAAAATTTTTTCCAGGATATTCTTGATTCGTAGAGCCCCTAAAATTCCAAAGAAACAGGATTTTTTTTAAAATATCCACCGAAAAAAAAACTTCAAGCAAATAACCTATAGATCTGAAAAATGTAAATTTTTTGGTAGGGGGTTATTTCAAAAAAGCAAAACATATTTGGGGTTCATTTACAAAACCCCAGTGAACTGCAAATGGATAGACAATTTTATTTTTATTATGGAAGACAAGATATTTTTTTGATGAGCAAATTGTTAGGTGATTTTTAAATTGATTTAAGCGTCGTCAACCTGGACACATTTTTTAAAAAATTTTTCCCCAATGGCCCCAATTTTATTACAAACTACAAGAGTCACGCTACTTCAAAAACCCCCCGTTTGACCATGTTTATGCTACGGATTAAAAAATTTTTTTGGGTGTTTTTTCCCCCAACCCATGGATGTGTGTCATTTCCCGTGTGCTTTACATGGTCAAAAGGGAGTTAGTATTTCCAAAAAACCCCAAAAAGGGGTTTTAAAACAAAAAACTTGACATTTGACATAAACGTTTCCTTTGGGATTTAAAAAAATTCACTTTTTCCCTTTTTGTTTCCTTTCCCGGGGGGTCCAGTAAAGCATTTGAAATTTGGATATAACTTTTTGAATGTTTATACAAACAGCCCCTTTTAAAAACTTAAACGAGGAAAATGCCCCCAAACCCCCCGGCTGACTAAAATTTTAAAGATGCAAAAAAATTTTGGATTTGTTATTATCAAGGAACAAGGGTGAATTTATTAAAAAAGAAACTTGTCACTATTTGAAACGAAGGTAAAAAGGAGATTTTAAAAGCTTGTTTTGACAAGTTAATAAAATCTTGTGGAATGCCTAAACCCTTTTTAAAATAAAAATTTTTTTTGTTAAATTTTACTTCCTTTAGACATGTCAGATAAACTAATTTTTTTATTTTTGTAAAATTGCTCAATCAACTACCCAAAACTAACACCTCTCCTTAAAAAATTTTGAAGTATAGATGGTTTTGTGTTCTAAAAATCTCATCAAAATTTATATTCCATTTAGTCTGTGAATGAAGTTTACATGCTTTGACCCTTTTAAAAACCCCAAAACAGGCAATGTGGGTTAGATGGTTTTAAAGGGGGTAAGATTTAAAAAATAGCAGCTCCAGTTATTCAGAAAATTACTATGATTCAATTTTTATAGAAAAAAACGTTTCCAAAAGCTTTAAAGTTCCAAATTTTCACTCCTTAAAGCTGGTGATCGTTTAATCTGCAATTTCGACCCATTTCTATATTATCTAACTTTCTAAACCTTTAAAAACCAATTGAAAGACATTTTAGCATTCAATAAATGACCCCTTTTTTCCCCAACAATTGGATTTTTTAAAAAAACCTTGTTCACCGCACAAAAAATTAGTTTTCAAAGGTAACCAAAAAAAATAACAATTTAATTAGGTGTCCTGTTTGTTGATTTTTCAAAGCATTTGATTTGATTTTACAAGTTCTTTAAGAAAAAAGGAAAGTATGGGGTTTTGATAAACAATAGAAAAAATGTCATGTTTTTAGCAAACGTAAACATTGTTTTAAAGGGAATCTAAATCTTCTATTTTTTCCCTTTTGTTCGGTGTTCCCAGGGTTCCATCTTGGGGGCCCTACTATTCTCAATATATTTAATGTTTTTTCCCCCTTTTTTTAAAAGCTAATGTGAAAAATTTTCAGATGAAAAACTTAATACTGCACACTAAATTGATGCGTGTTTTACCTTACAGAAATATAGAACAAGATAAAATGGTTTTTTCAAATCACAGAGATCCACCTCATAAGAGTAAAATATGATTATAACTAAGACAAAAACGGCCCCAAATTCCCCAAATACGTGGTTAGGGGCTCGGGGTTTTTGTAGTTCAAGAAGTTAATTTTCATAAAGTTCTAGGATTAGAAAATTTATAACAATTTTTGGTCTAAAAAAAGTAAGAAGGGTGTGTAAAATATATAAAAAAGATTTATCGCTAATGAAGAAAAAACTTTCCCCAATTCCCTTGAAAATGTTTTATCATGTTTTATTGAGCCACACTAAAAATTTTTTCCCCCAGTTTGGGATACGGCGAGCGAAAAAAAACTTTAAAAACCCTTGGAAAATAGTACAGAGTGTTTAAAGTATTTACTAAAATATCTTCTTGTCATGTAATGATTACTCTGCTTGATATTCTCCTCTGAAGGAAATTTTAAAATACAATAACAATTTTTTATGTTAAAAAAAATTTTTTGGCTCTGCTCCCTTATTGATAAACAAGTTTAAGATAAAAAAGTGTCGCATTTTCACAAAAAATGTTACCATGCCCGAATTATTGTTCAATCTGCCTTACTTACTTGGGGTTTATTTTGGAAGTTTTTTTTTTCCCAGAAATGTCTTTTAGTTTATATACTTTTAAAAACAATTCTTGATCCTTTTGAATGAATTTTGGCACTTACATGATATCTTCTCTTGTTGGCATTGCTTTTATTTTCCTTGTGCTCTCCTTTTTTCTCTCTCTCTCTCTCTCCCTTTTCTCTCTTTCCCCCTTCTCTTCTCTCTCTTTTATTTTTTTTTTATTTTATTTTATTATTTTTTTTTTTTTTTTTTTTTTTTTATTTTTTTTTTTTACAAAATTCCTTTTTGACATACATTTCTTTTTTTTTTTCAACGTTTTTTTTTTAATTTTTTTTTTTTTTCCTTTTTTTTTTTTTTTTTTTTCATAAATTTTGCAGTCGATTTGTTTTCATTGTTTTTGATTTTTTTTTTGTTGAGGGGGGGGGTGGATGTAAAAAAGCCTTTGTGTTTTTTTTTTTCCCCCTTAATAAAAGGTTTAAAAAGTGTTTCAAAGTTTTTAAAATTTAAGGTTTTTTTAAAAGTTGTTTTTTCTTTCCTTTTTTTTTTTTTCCTCTTTTTTTTTTCTTTTTAAAATTTTTTTTTTTTTTTTTTTTTGGTTCTTTCACTGTAAAAAAAATTTTTTTTATTTTTTTTTGTTTTTATTCTTTTTTTTATTAATTATAAAACCAAAAAAAAATTAAAAAAAAAAAAAAAAAAAAAAAAAAAAAAAAAAAAAAAAAAAAAAAAAAAAAAAAAAAAAAAAAAAAAAAAAAAAAAAAAAAAAAAAAAAAAAAAAAAAAAAAAAAAAAAAAAAAAAAAAAAAAAAAAATGGAAAAAAACCCCCCCCCCCCCAAAAAAAAAGAAAACAAACCCCTCCGTATTTTTCCCCCCCAAAAAAGGGGAAAACAAATCTTCGTAATTAATTTAAAAAAAAACCAAAAAAAAATTAAAAAAAACACCCCCCCCCCCCTTCCCCACCCGAAAAAACCAAAACCCCAAAAAAAAAAAAAACTTTTTTTAAATTTTGGGGGACATATACCCCCTTTTCTTAATTTTGGCATAATGTGCATTTTGGACAGGCTGTAAATACAGAAAAAAAGTATGCTGTTTGTATGTTTTTTATGCCCGTTATCAAATGGTTTAAAATCTAGATCGGTTTTTGTTTTTTTTGTTTTTGTTTTGGTTGTGTGTTGTTTTTTTTTTCTTTTTTTTTTTTATTTTTTTAAATTTGAGGGGGGGGAAAAAAAAAAAGGGGGGGGGGGGGGGGGGGGGGGGAAAAGGAGAGAGAGGGGGAGGGGGGGAAGAGAGGGGGTGGGGGGGAAAAAAAAAAAGGGGGGGGGGGGGGGGGGAAGAGAGGAGTTGGGGGAAAAAAAAGGGGGGGGGGGGGTTTGGGGGGGGGGGGGGGGAGGAGGGGGAGGGGGGGGGAGAGAAAAAAGGGGGGAGAAAAAAGGGGGGGGGGGAGGAGAGAAGAAAAAAAACAGAAAAAAAAAACAGAAAAAAAAGGGGGGGGGGAAAAAAAAAAAAACCCAAAAAAAGGAAAAAACAAAAAAAACAAAAAAAAAAAAAAAAAAAGGGAGACAAAAAAAAAAAATACGGGCCAGGAGGCAGCAGTCAGACAAAAAAATCTTAAAAAAAGGGTTTTTTTTTTTTTTTTTGGACCAAACAGTTTACGCTGAAAAAGAGTGCATCTTTTTTCCTTTTTTCTCCTCTCTCTCTTTTTCTCTCCCCCCTCTCTCTCTCTCTCTCTCTCTTCTCTCTCTTCTCACCCCCCTTCTTTTCTCTTCTCTCTTCTCTCTCCCTTTTTTTCTCTCCCTCTCTCTTTCTTCTTCTTCTCTTCTCTCTCTCCCCCCTCTCTCTTTCTCTCTCTCTCTCTCTCTCTCTCTCCCCCTTTCCCTCTTCTCTTCTCAAAGGGGGGGCCTTGGGCCTTAAATGAAAAAAACCCGAATCCGAATCGCTGTGCGTGGTGTTTGGGGTTGGTGCGTGCGCGGCGTGGGAGAGAGAGAGAGAGAGGGGAGAGATTTTGGGAGGAGGAGATGGAGGGGGGAGAGAGAGAGAGAGAGAGGGAGGAGGGGGTGTGTGTGCATGCGTGCGTGCGTGGGGGTTTTATGCGTACTTGCGTGCGTGCATGGTGCTTGCTTTTTTTTGTTTTCCCAAAAATTTGTGTGAAGGGAATTTTGTGTTCGGGTGCGCAACGGGGGCCCTAGGTATAAGTGTAAAAAGATAGAGCAAAAACTAAAGCAGCAAAAAAAACCAAAAACAAAACAGAACAGAAAAACAGCAACAAACAAAAACCCTTTTAAAATAATTATATTGAAACCCCCCAAAAACCCCCCCGGGTATGTTGGCCCCAGGTTTTTTTTTTCAGTACTAAAATAGCATCCCCACCTTCTGGGGAAATTTTTTGCTTGGGGAAAACTTTTTTCATTTGTCCCCCGGGGGTAGCCCCGTGGTCAGAAAAAAATTTTGCTCGCAATCTGGGGGACCCCGGGTTTTAATCCCGTTCGAGGGGATTTTTTTTTCCCGGAAATTTAACCGTGCAGACTCCACTCTCCCCAAAAAATTTTTGGAAAATTTGGCTTTAACCCCAAAGGCCCCGGGGGGCGAACGCAGGCAGAACATCTTTTTGCAAACCCCCAAATCTGATCGCTTTTGGAAAGGTAGGCCTTTTTTGGCCCCTGGGAAAGATGACAAAAATTTTCAAAAACTGCATTTTACACGAAGGGGTGGGGTTTTAAAAAAGAAAAACAAAAACCCCATGGGGGTTTTTTCCATTACCCCCAAAGTAAAAGAAAAAAAAATAAAATAAAAAAAAAAGAAAAAATAAAAAAAATAGATTCAAAAAAAAACCCCTTTTTTTTTTTTCCCCTTTTTCCTCCCCCCCCCCCCCCCTTTCTTTTCCTCCCCTTTCTGTTTTCTGCCTTTTGGTTCCCCTTTCCTGCTTTTTTTTTTTTCCCCAAAGACTTAAAAGACAAAAAATTTTCTCCCCCCCCCGGGGAACCCCGGTGCGTGGGGGGCCGAAATTTTCAGGGCTTAAAAGGGAGCGGGAAAAAAAACTTTTTGTAAAAATTTTTATGGACAGACAACAAGAGTTGCTGCATGAGTGATCGACGACGATGTCGACAACGACGACGACGACGACGACGACGAAAAAGGGGAAGAAGAAGAAGAAGAAGAAGAAGAAGAAGAAGAAGAAGAAGAAGAAGAAGAAGAAGAAAGAAAGAAAAGATAAGAAAGAAAAAAGAAAGAAAGAAGAGAAGAAGAAGAAGAAGAAAAAAGAAGAAGAAGAAGAAGAAGAAGAAGAAGAAGAACAACAACAACAACAACAAAAAACAACAACAAGAACAAGAAATCTACAAAAGCTCAGTTGGACTTGATCGGATTCTGAATTTTGACCTTGTGTAAAAAAAATTCTGAAGCATGGATTAGAAAACATGCTTTTAAAGCGATCAGAAACACACCTGTTTACTCAGCCAATTAGATGGTTCAGTCTGCTGTGTCATTTGCACAAACATACAGGTGCGCAGACAGAGACATAAACAGATGCTTCTGTACACAAACACACAGGCTCAGAGAGAGAGACATAGTCACAGGACTAGACACAGACAAACAGACAGACAGATAGACAGATAGACAGATAGACGCAGACACGTACACAGACACAGGCACAGGCACAGGCACACACACACACACACACAACACACACACACACACACACACACACACACACAACACACACACACACCACACACACACACACACACACACGACACCACCTCATAACAACACGACACAACACAACACAACACAAAACACACACACCACACACACACACACACACACACACACACACACACACACACACACACATGCGACACCACCCCACCCACCCACCCCACAACACAACACAACACAACACAGCACAACACAAACAACACAGCACGCACAACACACACACACACACCACACACACACCACCACACACACACACCACACACACCACCCCACCTCACCCACACAACACAACACAGCACAACACAACACAGCACAACACAAACACACACACAACACACACACACACACACACACACACACACACCAACACAGCATCAATCCCTCCCCACACACGCATCACCCCCCCCCCCCCACACACAACACACACACCACACACCTCCCCCCCACCCCCCACCACCCCCCTCTACACACACACACACACACACTTTGCCAGTCACGTAATCTACAAATCACCCCCTAGCCCTTTCCAATAACTGATAGGGACTGATTCTGAACAAAGCATAATTATGTACACAGCACACACCGTTTTCAAAGGACGCGATTGCCAGACCTGAATGATTGGACAATACCCAATATTGACTTGGTTCTTGATGGCCTTATGACTAGGCTAGTATCATTGATACTTGTCATAAGACCATCGCAGGGAGGGGGGGAGGGAGGTGGGGGGGGGGGGGGGGGGGGGTTAGCCTGGTGGTTAGATGTGTTCACATTGTGCTCGAGATCTGCCGACCGCCCCGGTTCGAATCCCGTTCAAGGGATAGTTTTCCTCAGGAGTTAACATCAGTGCCGACTCCACTCCTCTAAATGTTCTTCGGATGAGATTATAAACCGAGTTTCCGTGTCCCAACGCACGCAGACCACCTTGCACACACGTTAAAAAACTTGTTCCCCTTTTCGGAAGAGTAGGTCAAAGTGTGTTGGTGGAAACGGATGACAAAATAGACAAAAACTGCATGCGCACAGGGACGGGATGTAAAAAAAAGCGCACGAGTGCTTACTCCGTTATCCTCGATATAAAAGAATAAATAAATAAAATGAATAAATAAAACACACACATTCACACACACAACACCATACAACACACAACACAACACACACACACCACACCACACACCACACCACACACACACACACACACACACACACACACACAACACACACACCACACACACAGATTGTAAAGAAGTAGGGGTTCTGCCTTTGAATGAATATCGACAACTTGCTGTGGCAAAATATGTTCTAAGAAGTACAGCAAATGATAGCAATGTTGAAAAAGAAGTCCAGATAAAGTCTGACTTTCACTTTCCGAAAAAGAGCAAGAACTATTAGCTCACTTACCACAATTAGCACGTATACCTCTACACTTTTTAAACATTCAGAACTTAACCCAAAATGAAGTAGCTAAATCAGAGGTAAAGTCAGCTCCCTGTCCACCTTGGGAACTGCTTAAAGCTCATTTTGACATTAATTATTCTTCTATAAGAAAAGTTGACAATGTTAACATTCTTACATCATTAGTAAAGGAACATATTCAAACCACTTACCCTGATCATCTCAAAATCTATACCGATGGGTCTGTTCTAAATACTAATGAGACAGGTGCAGCTTTCATTATCCCATCATTGAAAGTAGAAACGATCTTTCAACCTGGGAAAAAAATAAATCTATATTTACAGCTGAGCTAACTGCCATTCTGTTGGCATTTATACCATGTACTTGACTTCCCTAAAAACATATTCAACATCCTTATGTGTGTCGATTCTAAATCGGTTTTGCATGCTTTAAACAATTCTACTTCTAAAGTAAGAAAAGACCTCATCACTGAAATCAGGCATCTGGTACACTTTTTGATTTTAAGAGGTAGCACTATTACTTTCTGTTGGGTTCCCTCACATACTGGTATCTATTTTAATGAAAAAGTTGACTGCCTTGCAAAGTTTGGAGCCAGGTGTAAAAAATAATTCTTGTGAAATAAATGTTGCCTTATTCTGCATGAGGGATTAAACTTGCTACAAAACGCTTGCTGGAAGCATTTCAGAAAGAAGATAAATGAGTCTGGCTATTGTCCGTATAATAGCCGCACAAGCAATGTGATAGATTTGCAGAATGCTTTAGTATGTAACAAAGTTTCTGGTTGGTATAATCGGAGAAATGTGTCATCCCTCATTTATAGAGTTAAACTAAACGCATTCAGGACAAAATACGTGAAAGATGTAAACTGTATTTGTGGTGAGAAGATTACAAATAGTCATATCATTTTCAATTGTGAACATTTAAAAACATTTTTACCTGCTGTTACCTAGTTTGTCACTGGATCAGATTTTGTCTGAACCTTCTTTGCTGTTGGACATTGTGTTAGCGTTGAAAAGAAGTCCAATAATCCAGTTTTTTCAGTTTATTGTTAACTCTTTCAGGTTTTTGTTTTGTTTTGTTTTGTTTTTTTTGTTTGTTTGTTTGCTTGTTTTTGTTTGTCTAAAATCACAAAATTGTGAATAGACGTTAAATGAAGATACATTAACACACACACACACACACACACACACACACACACACACACACACACACACCACACACACACACACACAGTGTTTTTGTATTGATTTCACTTCCGTGAAAAGTTTTTGTCCTACGAGACTTTAGACCAAAGTCAAGTGTGCACCAATGCATGTGGAATGTCTTGCACGCTTGTTGAGATCCCACACGCGCGCGCGCAAGCGTGTGCACACACGCCTCTGCCCCGAGCCCCAGAGAGAGAGAGAGGAGAGAGAGAGAGAGAGAGAGGAGAGAGAGGAGAGAGAGAGAGAGAGAGAGAGAGGAGAGAGAGGAGAGAGAGAGAGAGAGAGGAGAGAGAGAGAGAGAGAGAGGAGATTCAATCATTCAGCCATATTATAGTCAGACATACGGACAGATAGACAGTCAGTCAGTCAGTCAGTCAGCAGACAGACAGACAGACAGACAGACACGGACACAGACAGACATAATGGAGACAGATAGACACACAGACATGGACACAGCAGACAGACAGACAGACAGACTGAAGGATTGTATGTATACAAGGATAAAGATTTTTAGGCCAAGTCTAGTCTTACAAATTTCCTGGTAAAACAAAACCACGAATCACCTGCATTTAAAAAGCCATTAAAAAAAACAAAAGAAATGAAACAACCCGTTAACAAACAGACCCCTTCAACTCTCAGTACAAAATAGCAACATACAAACTGATATTAAAAAACCCCCGACCAAAA
>CM060350.1:9263778-9276278 GCA_030674155.1 Stramonita haemastoma
AGCGAAAGCGGTGGATGTTAACCTCGGGATTATATTGTTTAAATTTCCTTCGCTAGTAACTGCCTCGGTGGCCAAGTGGTAAGGCGTCGGTCTCGTAAACCGAAGATCCAGGGTTCGATCCCCTGTCGGGGCATGTGCTTCTTTTTTTTCCCTCCCTTACTCTCCATTTCTCTCCAGATTACTGATGATTATGAAGAATATAAATCAGTCAGCAGTAAGCCGTGTATTTAGTATGACTTGTCAACAGGAAAGATCGAAATGTTTTTTTCCCCACTTCTTTTTCATCGAACGTTCACACAGTAACTATAGTTGTCGGTCATATTCATGAGCAAAAAAATGCGTTGCGCTGCCGTTAAGCACCTAACACGTCAGGCCCAGCGCATCCGACTTCGGCGTGGGAGAGAATTGTCATCTTTTATAAGTCTTTCTGTGGGTAAAAAAAAGCAGCAGGAGAATGGGGACCAAGAAGACAGAAAACAGACAAGAAGAAAGTGACAGGAAGAAAATGAAACAGGGCAGAAACAAAGAGAGGGATAGAAAAGAGGGAACTGGTAGCACAGAAGTTCCAGAAGGTGAGGATGCTGTTTATAACTGACAGGCTCCTGGTAATATTCCCCCTCCCTCTCCCCCTCCCCAAGTTTTCCGATTGTGTTCATCGTTTTCGGCTTATTACTTATACTTGGTCTTGTGGACTTACGGGAAGTGCTGGAATTGTTGACTTGGTGTGTTCGTTATGCATTTTGTTGATTGGCTGGTTATTGAATTGGCTTTCTTTTGTTTTTTTCATACGAATAAAAATTTCTTCTAAGATTCTGAATGAACATACATACATAAGATAAAATGAATATATCTATCTAGGAGCTGCTTCCTCTCTCTCTCTCTCTCTCTCTCTCTCTCTCTCTCTTCTCTCTCTCCATCTCTCTCTCTCTCTCTCAGCAGCAGCAGCAGCAGCAGCAGCAGCAGCAGCAGTAGTTAGTAGTAGTAGTAGTAGTAGTAGTAGTTAGTAGTAGTAGTAGTAGTAGTAGTAGTAGTAGTAGTAGTGGTTGTAGTAGTAGTAGTAGCAGCAGCAGCAGTAGTAGTAGTAGTAGAAGCAGCAGTAGTAGTAGTAGTAGTAGTAGTAGTAGTAGTAGTAGTAGTAGTAGTAGTAGTAGTAGTAGTAGTAGTAGTAGTAGTAGTGAGCTGCTCTCTCTCTCTCTCTCAGCAGCAGCAGCAGCAGCAGCAGCAGCAGTAGTAGTAGTAGTGGTAGTAGTAGTAGTAGTAGTAGTAGTAGTAGTAGTAGTAGTAGTAGTGTAGTAGTAGTAGTAGTAGTAGTAGTAGAGTAGTTAGTAGTAGTAGTAGTCTAGCAGCAGTAGTAGTAGTAGTAGTAGTAGTAGTAGTAGTAGTAGTAGTAGTAGTAGTAGTAGTAGTAGTAGTAGAGCAGCAGCAGCAGCGAGCAGTAGTTAGTAGTAGTAGTAGTAGTAGTAGTAGTAGTAGGTAGTAGTAGTAGTAGTGTTTTGTTAGCAGCCCCATCTATTAATTCCCCCCCCCCCCCCCCCCCACTACTCTTTCAAGAAATACTTACAAATCTGATGAATTCTGAGAGAGTGACAGGAGAACTTTTCGAGATTTACATTTCATCAGCCTACAAACATTTTAACTGGACATGGATTGAAGAAAATGTTGAGGAATAATATCTTGTCGTAAATGTATAAAGTGGGAACATTGCATGATAAAATGAAATTGATTCCCCAAAACAGACATATTGCTTTTTCATTCGTAAATGGGGTGGAAAGAGATTTCAAATTCTACTCATCAAAAGAATAATACACAAACTCAGCGCAACGGACTACATATGTGAACAATCGTTCACATATTCCACTTGGACCCAAAACTTTCCCCCCCCATCCATTAGACCATGAGTGGTGGTCAGGGTGCTAGTCTTTTGGATGAGATGGTAAACCGAGGTCCCGTGTGTTACGCATAATTATTTAGCGCACGTAAAAGAACCCACGGCAACAAGAAGGTTGTCCCTGGCAAAATTCTGTAGGGAAAAAAAGCCACTCTGATAGGAAACAGATACAGTTGCAGACAGGAAAAAGAAAAAAAATGGTGGCGCTGCACTTGTGGCGACATGCTCTTCCCGGGCCGGGAAAGCAGCCCGAATTTCACGCAGAGAAATCTGCTGTGACATAAAGGGGTATAAATAAATAAATAAATAAATAAAATCGCTTATTACTCAACATTGGCACCGTTGTAAACGTGTACTTTTTTTTCATGGACATGCACACTTGTCTCTGACGTAGGTGTAACGCTGCCTCACACTACTATATCTTCAACTCACACACACACACACACACACACACACACACACACACACACACACACACACACACACACACACACACACCACACACACACACACACACACACCACCACACACACACACACACACACACACACACACCACACACACACACACACACACACACACACACACACCACACACACACACACACACACACACACACACACACACACACACACACACACACACACACACACACACACACACACACACACACACACTGCTTACTCAATGTACACACACACATACACACACACACACAAACACACACACACACACACACACACACACACACACACACACACACACCACACACACACACACACTGCTTACTCAATGTACACACACACACACACACACACACACACACACACACACACACACACACACACACACACACACACACACACACACACACACAGATTTCCTTTTTAAAATAAAAAATAAATATTTAAGTATAGACTTTAATGCATATATCCCTCATCATTATCCTTGTCTTTCTCTCCCTTTCTCTCTTTATGTTATCAACATTTTGATATTAAATATTTTATTAGTATTATTATTCTATATGTTTATTGTGTGTTTGTATTTGTTTTTCTGTTTGTTTTAATATTATTATTATTGTTATATTTGCATATATTTCCCATCTTTGATTCTATTCATTCATCCATTTATCTTCTTCTTCTTTTTTTTTCTTTTCTTTTTTTTTCTTTTTTTTTTCTTAATTTTAATTTTATTATGCTCCCCCTCCCCTCCCCCCCTCCCTGTCCGGTATCACTTTATGTGGAAGGACGTAAAATTGAAGACTACTACTACTACTACACACTGCTTACTCAATGTAACACACACACACACACACACACACACACACACACCACACACACACACACACACACACACACACACACACACAACACACACACACACACACACACACACACACACACACACACACACACACACACACACACACACTGCTTACTCAATGTACACACACACACAACACACACACACACACACACACACACACACACACACACACCACACACACACACACACACACACACACACACACACACACACACACAACACACACACACACACACACACACACACACACACACACACATTTTGTTAAAATATATGAAACAGATTTTTATTGTATAAAAGAAAGAAATTTTTTCTCTGGCTTGCAGATGGGAAATGAACTGTTTTAAAACGAAATATGTTGGACATGTATCTTGCATATGTGGACATAGTATAACTGTTGATCATATATTGGTATGCAGCATGCTGAAAAGTTATATACCTGTTCTTACCTCATCATCCTCATCAGAGATATTCAATGATCCATTACTGAGGTATACATTTTTCAAATCATTACTGCACTGTCCTATTGGTTCTTTATTATGATTATTACGGACTTAAAAGACATTTCCCATTGCTGATTAGATTTTTCTCTTGTTGGTTATGGTTGTAAATAGTTTTATTGTTCATGCGTTAGATTCTGTTCAGAATTTGGAATTTTTACTATTTTGTATTCAAGAATTATATACATTTGTGTTTATTTTATTTTATTTTTTTCTTAACTGTTCTGTGTAGATTTTGTGAATTAACCCACTTCCCCACTTCCAAAACTCCTTCCCCCCTACCCCCACCCCCCTCCCCACATACACACTCACACAATTTTTTTTTTTTTTTAATGTCTAATATCACATTTTGTGAAAAGACGTAAAATGAATCGAACAACACACACACACACACACCACACACACACACACACACACACACACACACACACACACACACACACACACACACACACACACACACTGCTTACCCAATGTACCATCTGAAAATAAAATTTTGACTTGACTTGACTTGACTTGACTTCACACACACACACACACACACACACACACACACACACACACACACACACACACACACACACACACACACACACACACACACACAGAGGTATACTCGAAACAGAGCACTAAACTAGGAGTGTTCCTTCGGATGAGACTACACACACACCACACACACACACCCCGCACACGCACGCACGCACGCACGCACGCACGTACGCACGCACGCACGCACACACACACACACACATGTATACTCGTAACAGAACACTAAGCTAGAATGGAGCGTTCCTTGGGATGAGACTTTAAACCGAGGTCCTGTGTGGGAACACACGCAGAACATCTTTCGCACACGTTAAAACCCGTCCCGCTTTTCCGAAGAGGAGGCCATTGTGTGCTGATGGGAACAGATGCCAAAATTGACAAAACTGGAAACACATGGGGATTAGATGTAAAAAACAAAACAACCCCACTTGAGTGCTAATTCCGTTATCCTCAAAATATAAGAATAAAAACAACCGCCCCCCCAAAGTGTTAAAACCTGTTGTTCGAGGCTTTCGAAAGAGTAGGCCATTTGTGTCCTTTAAAAAAAAAAAGAGATAAATATTGATTTTTAATATAAAAAAACATGAATAAAAATCAACAAGCAACTTGAAACACGTTGCCAGGCTTTTGAAGTTGTGTAGAATTAATTTTATATGCGTTTTCAGTTTTGCTGTCAGCTAAACTCGATTTGGAGACAAGCCTAAGGGAGACAACATCTGTCAATTTTACACTCGTATCTCGAAGGTAAATTTGCTCCCTTTACAGAGAAAATGTCTCTCTCTCTCTCCTCTCTCTCTCTCTCTCTCTCTCTCTCTCTCTCTCTCTCTCTCTCTCTCTCTCTCTCTCTCTCTGACAGACAGACAGACAGACAGACAGACAGACAGACAGACAGACAGATTTTGTTGAAATCAAGTTGGACACTAGAAGACAAAAAAGGAATAACTTCTTTTCGGTCGGAAATAAGTTTTATTGATGCACTTCTGTCGACTCCAACAAGTCCAAAAAAAAATGAAGAAAGCTTAAATTCAAAATGGGTACATACACTTTCTGCAAAGAATACAATTTTAAAAAATTTATATAAACCATTTCCTTGGTAGAATATGTTCAACATTAGTTTGGTCGTTCAAAATGAAATACATTCAAAATTCCCTCAGCTTTGAAGTGAGAAAACGTGTGTGTTCGGGTGTGGTGTCCTGAAATGATCCCTTGTCCTTAAATGGAGTAAGACGTTTTAACTGCGCGAACCCAGTCCAAAAAAACAACTTGAAGTTTTTTTGCTTTTTTAAAAAACGCTTAGCCCTATCATTTTTCTATCAGCTTAGAAATACACGAAAAATATGTGATTAAAAGATATTACATAAATAAATACTCAGTCATGACAGCAGACATAAAGCGAAAACTTCCGAACTTTCCCTATGAAAATTTACAGTTGTATCCAATTGCGCATGCTCACAAAGACAACAGGAATTGCCAATCGCAATTTGTCGATTGAGTGAGTGTAGTGCAGTGCGTGCGTGCGTGCACTGGTGCAGTGTGTGTGTGTGTGTAGTGTGTGTGGTAGTGTGTGGGTGTGTGTGTGTAGATAGTGTAGTGTAGTGTGTGTGTGTGTGTGTGTGTGTTGTAGCATGTGTGTGTGTGTGTGTGTGTTGTGTGTGTGTATGTGCTTCTGTGTGTCCGCGGGCCCGTGTATGTGTGTGTGGTGGGTGGTTAGTGTAGTTGTGTAGTGTGTGTGTTTCTCTCTCTCTTCTCCTCTCTCCTCTCTCTCTCTCTCTCTTCTCTCTTTTCTTCTCTTCTCTTCTCTCTCCTCCTTGTGCCTGCTCGCGCGCGTCTGTGTGTCTCTGTTTTTCATAGATATGCACATGTGTACACTGTGATATCACAGTATTATGAATTGCTAGCAAAACTGGAAAGTGAAATAGTTAACCCTTTATCACTGATTCAGAAAGTACAGTAACAGGAAAGCTGATGCTTTTCTTAGCTCTTGACAATTGAACAAAATAGGCAGGTAAATGTTAATTTCATCTTTAAGTCATTGACTGCAAAAGCGCCTTTGACTTTAGATAAAAGAAACAAACTTATCAAGCTCTGGCATAGAATAAGCCAGATCATAAACAACAATAACAACCGTAAGTCATGATTGCATAAGCATATTTCACATCTGATATGGATTTTCCTACCGGTGCATGCTTACATAGGGGTGAGGCAGGGGTATATGCTAACCCCTCCTCTTTTAAAAAAAATCTTGAGCAAGAATACCATGTAAAAGCAAGCGAATAATCAAAATTTGCAATATTCTCCATATACACAAATGCTTGCAATAACTAAAAAATAACTTGTGCTTACAATCAACTCAAAAACTTGCAGCATTTTTTTATATACATGTGCTCACATAATAAATAAAAAATTGCAATAATGTCATAAACAAGTGCTCAGAAATGGTTAAACCAGAAGACCGCCCCAAATACATCAAGAAAGCAGATCATAAGTATAGTGATATGAAAACAATCGACAAGTTTCATAACGGTGATCATTAAGCGACCAAAAAAGTATACGTAGATAAATCAATAATTATATTACATTGGCCTATTTAAGTACATAGGCAGCAGCCGATGAGGATAAAAGACACATCAGACAGAGAATGCCCAGTAACTGAGCTGGCTGATCATAGTTCCCCACCAAAAAATCCATCCTTAACATATCACAGAAAATGATGAGAAAAACAGCTAGACCAAAAGCATGCAAAACACAATAGCAGCAACAATATTTATTTATTTTATTTTCATTTATTTACTCTTTTATATCGAGGATAATGGAATATGCACTCCTGTGCTTATTATTTTTACATCCAGTCCCCGTGTGTATGCAGTTTTGTAAATCTTGTCATCAACATTAGCAACAACAAGACCAACTGCAACAACAGCAGCAGCAACAACAACAACAACAACAATAACACAGAATGAAATATTCGATTTAAATGTTACACATAACACTTACATCTACAGTATGGAAATCTACAAGATTGGATAACACAAAACATGAGCAGTTTTTTTTTTAAATTGGGAGTGAGTATATAAAATTAGAAATCTACCAAACACCCATCAGAAAAGAAGCAACTGTACGAATTCTATTTACAAAATGAAAAAAAAACCCAAATTTCCAAAAGATAAGGCTTCAGAGGTGACTATACCTCACTGAAATTGTCATACTTGGGTTTTTCTTCCTTTTTTTTTTTAAAGGAAGAAGGATTTTATCGTCATTTTCTACCTTGGATGCGTTTGATGAACATTATATTGATGACTGGCTATCTACTCACCCATTAGTGATGACATTTTTGGACATTTTTATGCTGGTGAAGTTTTCACTGTCACATACAATGTGGTGTTCCTATAACCTAGGCTGTCAAAGGGGAGCGAAGCATCAGAGACCTCAGCTTCTCCAAGGGTCAGCATGTTGAGGGTGGCGCCCATCTCCTCTGCCTCGCTGCTTTACCTTCCCTGACCCTAAAGAGGGCAGGCACCCATTTACAGCTGGGTGAACCGGGAGACTGTACTGAAGCCAATGTGTGCAAACGGTCACCCATCCACTTAGTAATCGCGCTCGATGTTGCTTAACCTCAGCTTGGGAACGTGAGTGCTCTGATCACTGAGCTTATCCTGTCCCCAAAATTATTATAATTATTATATAAAATAATAGCATGGTAAAATCTAAGCAGAAACAGAACATAAACTGAGTAGTCACTGATATAAACAGGTAGTATACTGTCTGTCCGAAAAGGGGTTTAACAGTGAAAACAAAAAGATCAGGCAGAGCAAACAACCGAGAAAAATAATGATGCGAATCAGAAAATACATTCAAGAAAATACTAGATGCAAGGCCAAGCTGTCGATTGTCTTTTTGATCAGAATATGATATAGTAAAAGCATAAATAATAACACCCTCAAACTCCAGACATTTACGAATGGATGTCTCATGAACATCCTGGTATCAGGCGGCCAGAAGTCATCTCCCATGAACAACTGTGGGACAGGACCAGACATGCCCAATCGAGTCTGAGATCAAGAAAAGGAAATGGGGATGGATCAGCCATACGCTCCGCAAGCCTGCTTCAGATGTCACCAGGCAGGCCCTTGACTGGAACCCACAAGGGAAGCGGAAAGTAGGTCGACCAAAACAGACCTGGCGCAGAAGCACTGAAGCAGAGACGAAGGCAGCCGGAATGACGTGGGCCGAGCTGAAGAGGATCTCCCAGAACCGAGTCCGTTGGAGGAGTGTTGTTGCGGCCCTTTGTTCCCAAGGGAATTCACAGGCATAAGTCAAGTAAGGCAAGAGCATAAACAGAGGTTTTATTTTTTTTTTTATTATTTTTTTTTTTTTTATTATTTTTTTTTTTTTTACAGAATATGATATGACCATAACATGATAGAACTGTTCAACAGAATATGACACAGGTCATAGATGTATCAATAGAATTGGTCGATATGATAATGATATGGTCAGACCATAGATTTATAAATAGAATTGGTCAATATAATATGATATGGTATGGTCAGACCATATATTTATAAATAGAATTGGTCAATATGATATAATATGATATGGTCAGACCATAGATTTATAAATTGAATTGGTTTAATATGATATAATATGATATGGTCAGACCATAGATTTGTAAATAGAATTGGTCAATATCATATGATCTGAGACTGATATAGAATTGTTCATTGTGATCTGATATGATGTGAACATGAATAGAATTGCTCGATATGACATGTGGTCTTAGCATAATAGAACTGTTCAATATGATAGATATGAACTGAGGTTGAGCAGAATTGTTCAATATCTAGCTTGACTAGAATTGTTCAACATGATATGATTTGACCGAAATAGGATTGTTCAATATAGTATGATATGATTTTCGTATGATAGAATTGTTCAATATGTTATGATATTATCTGACCAAAATAGAATTGCTCAATATAGTATGATATGATATTAGTATGGAAGAACTGTTCAATATGACAAGACACAATCTGGGCATGAATTAAACTGTTCAATGTAATATGATATGATCTTAGCATAATAGAAATGTTCAACATTATAATGATATGATTTGAGCATAGAAAGAACCATTCAATAGACTATAATATGATCTGAGCATAAATAGAACTGTTCAATACAATTATTTACGATCTTACCATTATTAGAATGGTTCAATAATATTAAGATACGATCTGAATATAGATAGAATCGTTCAATAAAGTATGATAAGATCTGAGCATAATAAAACTGGTCAATAGAATATGATATGATCTTAGCATAATAGAATGGTTCAACAATATATAATACAACCTTAATATCAACATAAGCGTTTAATATAATATGAAATGAGCATGTACTGATTTGTTCAATATAATATGAAACGATCTTAGCATGAATTGAATTGTTCAATGTAATATGATATGATATTAGCATAATAAATTGTTCAACATGATTATGATAGGCTGGTTCAATATAATATGATATAATCTTAGCATAACAGAATTGGTCAATAGAATACGTTACGATTTTAGCATATCTAGAATGTTTCAATAAAAAATTATGACATGACCAAAGCTCGAAGCCTGCTTCAGATGTCACCAGGCAGGCCCTTGACTGGAATCCCACAAGGAAAGCGGAAAGTAGGGTCGACCAAAACAGACCTGGCGCAGAAGCACTTGAAGCAGAGACGAAGGCAGCCGGAATGACGTGGGCCGAGCTGAAGAGGATCTCCCAGAACCAAGTTTTGGAGGAGTGTTGTATGCGGCCCTTTGTTTCCCAAGGGAATTCATAGGCATAAGTCAAGTCAAGTAAGCATAATAGATTTGTTCAATAGACATGAATAACCTGGCCAAAGACAGAATTTGTCAACAGAAAAATTAATATTATGACCTCCCCAAAATAAATTTATTCACAAATATGACAAAATCTAAGCATGAACAGAAAACAGCCGTGAATCATTAATACACAAAGCTGAAAATTCACAAACTCTCAAAAAAATGATCAAACAGAAAATGTTCAACTATATATATTCACCAGCCCTTTGAAAAACCACAACATACCAACATCTGACTTCAGAATCCGACAAAACCCACAAACAGGGGAGAAAACGTAGCCAAACCCTGTCAGCTTATATCAGAATTAGTTGTAGTTTATAAAGTGATTATCAATAAGCGGCAATACCCCAAATGAAAAACTTGAGCAAGTGAACAGAGACAGTTAAAAACAAAAAAAAAGTCGAAATGTCTAATGTTCATATCATCATAAGAAAAAGGTAAAGGCGTCCCAGAACCTATTGATCATAGGGGAGCGAGGCTCAGAGACCTCAGCTTCTCTAGGGACCAGCATATTGAGGGGGGCCCATCTCCTCTCCCTCATGCTTTACCTTCCCTGACCCTAAAGAGGGCAGGTACCCATTGACAGCTGGGTGAACTAGGGGACTGTACTGAAGCCAAGGCTTGGATGGGGTGGGTGGGTGGGGGAGAGGGTCGGGTGGGGAGAGGGTCGGGGAGGGGGGGGGGGGTGAAGGAGGGTTTGGCATGGGTGGGAACTCCTTTCATCAATGTGATCAATACATGATAATACATAGATATATGTTATAATTCCCATCAAGCAAAATTTTCAAAGGTGCACAGAAAATTTTGCCCCTTCAAAAAAAAAAAAAAAAACCAAACAAACCCAAACAAAACTAAAACAAAAAAACAAAAAAACAACAAAAACACCGGAACAAAAAAAGACTATGACTTTAACTTAATCAACATGACTTTCAATTAATTAACCCACCTGACACTGAGCTAGTAAAAGACTTTTTACAAAAGCGCCTTGTTCCGTTTGGTCACAATGGCTTGAGCAACCTTCTCCCTGTCGGCTTTGGAGAAGTCCAGGATTCGAACCACGGCTCTCAAATGTTCATCGCTGGTTTGAACCTTCTCCGAGGTCAAGAAATGGTACATGGAATCCTTCAAAAAGGCCAAAGTGGATTCTGCTGACGTGGCCGGAAGTGGCGTAGCGTGGTAGCTGTCATGGCGCTGGATCGTCTGCCACTTGGCCAGTTCCGCCTGCGTGCGCAGCAGCTTGTTGCGCAGTTCCGCTTCCGTCGCGTTCATGCCTTGGTTGTCTTTGCCTTGCAGTTCAAGCTGGAATGATAAAGATGATGATGATGGTGATGATAATGATACTGATGATAACAACGACGATAATGATGATGATGATGATATGATAATGATGATGATGATGATATGATGACGACGACGACAACGACAACAACAAGAATAATAATAATAAAAACAACAACAACAACAACAATAAAAAATAATGATGATAATGATGAGGATGGCGATGATACTACTACTACTACTACTACTACTACTACTACTACTACTACTACTACTACTACTACTATACTACTACTATGATGATGATGAGATAATAAAATTGATAATAATAAAATCAATAATCATAATAACTAGTATTATTTTAAAAAGTTACTATACTAATAATAAAAAACAATAAGGCAAATACAAGAAGAAGAAGAAGAAGAAGAAGAAGAAGAAGAAGAAGAAGAAGAACAAAAAGAAGAAGAAGAACAAAGGCAAAGAAGAAGAAGAAGAAGAAGAAGAAGAAGAAGAAGAAGAAGAAGAAGAAGAAGAAGAAGAAGAAGAAGAGTGATAATGATAAGAAGAGAAACAACAAAAATACCAGCAATTTACTACTACTACTACTACTATACTACTACTACTACTACTACTACTACTACTAACTACTATTACTACTACTAACTACTACTACTACTATACTACTATACGATGAGATATATGATTGAGGATGATGGTGATGATGATGATGATGGATGATTAATGGTGATGATGATGATGATAATATAATAATAATAGTATCAATCATATACAAATACTACAAAAGGCCAAGTTGGAGAGGTAGTCCAAGTATTCTTTCTCTCTGTCGGTCTGTCTCATTGCTAGACAGACAGACAGACAGACAGACAGAGACAGCAGACGACAGACAGTCAGACACAGACAGGCAGACAATCAGTCAGTCAGTACAGACAGACATAAGACAGCAACAGGCAGGGGATATTTACGTCTATGTGCAAGTACTTGTCTGTAAAACGATGAATGAATGTATAAGTTATAAAGCTAGTATGCACCACACACACACACACACACACACACACACACACACATACA
>CM060350.1:9278409-9283409 GCA_030674155.1 Stramonita haemastoma
TTTGTCCTCGGTGGTTTGGATAAAACCAATAAGCCTAATGAGGCGGAGATTAAGAAAAACCCCTAACGAGTCCACTGACGGGGCGTGTTCAACAATAGGTAGGGGGAAACATTTAAAACTGACATAAAAAGGGGTAATACTGTCAGTTTTGTTGTGTGTGTGGTGGGTTTTTTGTGTTTTGTTTTTTTGGTGTGTGTGTGGGGGGGGGTGTCTGTCTTTTGTCTGTTTGTCTGTTGTCTGTCTTGTCTTTTTTTGTATCTGTCTCGGGTCCCTGGGGGGTCTTGCTGTCGGGTCGGGGTCTGTCTGTTGTTTTTTTTTTGTCTGTCTGTTTCTTTTCTCTTCTCTTTCTCTCTCTCCCCCCTTCCCCTTCTCTTCTCTCTTTTTTCTCTCTCTCTTCTTTGTTTTTTCTGTCTGCCCTTTTGTCGTCTGTCTGTCTTTTTCTTTTCCCCTCTCTCTCCCCTCTCTCCCCTCTTCTCTTTTTCCTCTTCTCTTCCTCCCCCCCTCCCCCCCCCCAACACACATGCTCGCGCAGGAAACAAAACCACAATATTTTTTTTTTTTAATATTTGTCTTCTTAAGTTTCGATTTTTGAACAAAAATTTAAAGTGAATAAAATCACAATAATATTTGCCTTTTTTTTCTTCTTTTGGGGCTCCTGTTTTGCCCCATTCATCTCTGGGACAACTTGATGATTATGAAATGTAACCCATTAAAAAATGAAAGGGTATATGGTAGACTCGGGGGAAAAAAAGGGCTTTTTTGGGTTTTTTAGTTTTAAATTTTCCTGATGTTTTTTTTTATTTTATTTGTTCTTTTATATCGAGGGGAAAAAAGGAAAAAAAGCAAATCACTGCTTTTTTTTTTTCCCCCCCAGCCCCCCTGTGTATGGGAGTTGTGAAAAAAAATTTTCATTGTTTTTTACCAGCAAAACCCAAAGGCCCACTTTACGAAAAGGGGGCAGGAAAATTTTAAAGTTTTTTTTGGGCAAGATGTGTGGTGCGTTCGCACACAGTCTTTTATCCGAAAGACTTTTTTGGGGGGAGTGGAGTCAGAAAATGATGTTAAACCCCCGGAAAAAAACCCCCCTTTAACGGGAATTTAAAAAGGGGTGGGGCAAATTGCCGTTTTCAATGGTTTTTGACCCCTAGGTTTTCCCGGGCCCATATAACGAAATTAAAGAAAAGTATGTTCACCCACACAAGGTTTTTAAAATTCACCCCACACACAACACCCCCACACACACACAAAACCCCACACAAACCAACACAACACACACACACACACAACAAAAACCCACATTTTTTTTGATTTCCACTTTCTTTAAAAAACCCCCTTTTTTTTTTTTAAAAAAAAAAAAAATCTCGAATATTCCAAAAGAAACTAGGTAAATACATTTGTCTTATATAGAAAAATGCAAAATAGTGTCACGACTACTTTTTGCAAAATAAGGGCGTTTGTGTGCGTGTGGGTATACATGTGTACGTGTGTTCAAGTCTGACAGCTCCGTGACGTCATAATACCCTTGACGTCACAACTGCAGGAAAGACGTATATTTCCGTGAGCGTAATTTTCCGCGTTCCACACTGACACTCTGTCGTAGCATCTGAACAAAAGTTGACATACACGACGAAAATAGATGCCCGCTGACGCACTGTGTGTGTATAAATCAGCAAAGAATACGAGCGCTAAATTTAGAGAATAGACTCAACAGCCCACGTATCACTTTCCGGTGAAATAAGTCGGTTGTTGGGTTAAAAAAAATAAAAAAAAAAAAAAAAAAAAATATATAAAATATATATATAATAATTATATATATAATATTAAAATATTATATATATGTCCTCTTCTCTCTCTCTCTCTCTCTCTCTCTCTCTCTCTCTCTCTCTCTCTCTCTCTCTTCTCTCATATATATATATATATATATATATATATCCTGTTGCCTAAACAATGGGCTTAGGGGTTGAGTCGGGCCACTACTTTTAAAAGAAATTTGTTTATGAGAGGAGAGAGAGAGAGAGAGAGAGAGAGAGAGGAGAGAGAGAGAGTAGAGAGAGAGAGAGAGAGAGGATGTAATATCTATAAATATAACTATTATATATAATATATATATTATATATTATATATATATATATATTTATATATATAATTATATATATATATATATATATATATATATCCTGTTTCTGTGTGTTTTTAAAACTGGCTAAACGATGGGCTTAGGGGTTGAGTCGGGCCACTGCTTTTTAAAAGAAATTTGTTTATATCACAGAGAGAGAGAGAGAGAGAGAGAGAGAGAGAGGAGAGAGAGAGAGATAGAGAGAGAGAGATGAGAGAGGAGAGAGAGAGGAGAGAGATGAGGAGAGAGAGAGAGAGAGAACTCTGAACAATTTTATTGTACAAGGCCACCGGACCCATTACAATTTCACACACTCCCCTTGCCCCCCCCCCCCCCCCCCCCACCCCCCCAATTAACCTCGTTTTTATTCCTTTCCAACAGAGAGAGAGAGAGAGAGTGGAGGGAGGAGGGGAGGAACGGGGATAGACGAGAGAGGAGAGAAGGGGGGGGGGGGGTACGGTAGCCAGTGGTCAGAACATTGTGCTGGCAATTTGACGACCCGGGTTCGTGTCCGGTCGAGGAAATTTTTCTCCCGGAGTTAACATCAGTGCTGACTCCACTCTCCCCAAAAGTCCTTCGGATGAGACTTTAAACCGAGGCCCCGTGTGCGAACGCACGCAGAACATCTTGCTCACACGTTAAATCCTGTTTTGCTTTTCGTAAGAGTAGGCCATCGTGTGCCGGTGGGAACAGATGACAATATTTACAAAAACTGCATGCACACGGGACCGGATGAAAAAAAGCACATGATTGCTTATTCTGTTATCCTCGATATAAAAGAATAAATAAATAAATAAATAAATACCCCCCTCTCTCCCTCTCCCCCCCTCTCTCTCCCCCTTCTCTCTCTCTCTCTCTCTCTCTCTCTCTCTCTCTCTCTCTCTCTCTCTCTCTCTCTCTCTCTCTCTCTCCTCTCTCTTTCTCCCTCTCTCCCCCCCCCCATTCTCTCTTCTCTCTCTCTCTTTGCTGTCAGTCTGACATTTACCCAGCATACCTCCCAAACTAATAATATCATACCCAAGTACATTGATCAACAAGCTAGCAGCACAAGCAAGCCAGAAAACGTTATTCCACCCCGGTTACTGTATATCCCTGACCCTGCGCAGATGGGGGCCAGCCAGCCGGGTGGCTGGAATCGATCGATCAATCGATCGATCAATCAATGATTCATGTACTGGCCATGTCCATCCATCTCCTCACCGTCGCTTGGTTAAAATCGTTCAGATAGATCTACGATCCTCAGAGTAGTTTATGCAGATGTTTCTGTTGTGTGATGTGTGTGTGTGTGTGTGTGTGTGTGTGTGTGTGTGTGTGTGTGTGTGTGTGTGTGTGTGTGTGTGTGTGTGTGTGTGGTTGTGTGGTTGTGTGTGTGGTGGTGATTGGTGGTGGTAGTGTGGTGGTGGTGGTGGTGATTGTGGTAGGTAGTGGTGGTGGTGTGGTGATGTGGTGGTGTGGTGGTGATTGTGGTGGTGTTGGTGATGGTGGTGGTGGTGTGGTTGTGGTGGTGATAGTGGTGGTGATAGTGGTGGTGATAGTGGTGGTGATAGTGGTGGTGATGGTGGATAGTGGTGGTGATAGTGGTGGTGGTGGTGGTGGTGGTGTAGATAGTAGTGGTGGTGGTGGTGGTGATAGTGTGGTGATGGATGTGTGGTGGTGGTGGTGGTGGTGATAGTGGTGGTGATGGTGTGGTGGTGGTGTGGTGATGTGGTGGTAGTGGTGATGGTGGTGGTGTAGTGGTTAGTGGTGGTGATGCGTGTTGTTTGGTGTGATTAGTTTGTTTTGGTGGTAATGTGGTGGTGGTTTTGTGTTGGCGTTTGTTCTTTGTTTTTTCCCCCTCCTCCTCTATCTTCTTCTTCTTCTTCTTCTTCTTCTTCTTCTTCTTCTTCTTCTTCTTTCTTCTTCTTCTTCTTCTTCTCCTCCTCCTCCTCCTCCTCCTCCTCTTTCTTCTTCTTCTTTTTGTTTGGTTGGTTGGTTGGCTGGCTCTGTGTAAACAGAAAGACAAAAGGAAAAACAGACCTAGATAAGAATCATAAGAGATTGAGATACAGAAAATGTGCTTGACATGAGAACAAAGAGAAGGCCGGAAAGAGAAAGGGGGGGGGGGGTAGGAGGGTATAGCCTATTTGCCTGGGTGACAGTGTCATGGTTTGACCTCTTAACCCCCTGTCAATACATCTAATGGACAGGAAACATCACGAGGAAGTATACAGCCAGAAACCTGGCCTCAGATTGGATGAAATCGATCACGTGGCGCGCACGTGACCATTTTGTCTGCCAATTGGATTTGTTCCGATGCTACTACTGGGAATCTCATGTATAGTTAAGGTAAATGGACGATTTTTCTGTTGATTCTTTTCTTTTTTTCCTCAAGGGCGGAATAGCTTAGTGGTTTGAACATGTAGCCTTCATAAAGACTAAGGACACAGGTTCGAATGTCTGCAGCAGAGGCTGGTGGGTAAAATCAACAACCCAAACTTCCCGAATCCAGTTTGTAATTTAAGGTTTTACAATGATTGCAAGTCAGGATGAATGAGACAGACAATGTGCAATTTCCTGGTGATTCCCCAGGGTGTTAAGCTCAGGAACACCCAACAGTATTCATGAGAACCCGTAACAGTAAAAGTGTACCCCATAACCTATGTGGTCGTTGTTGAGTGAGAGATGTCAGACACCTCAGCTTTTTTTAAGGGCCAGCATATTGAGGGTGGCACCCATCTCCTCTTCCTCGCTGCTTTACCTTTCCTGACTTAAAGAGGGCAGGTATTCATTAATAGCTGGGGGTACTGGACTGAAGCCAAGGTGTGCAAATGGTCACCCATCTACTTGGTAACCACGCTCAATGCTGCTTAACCTTAGCTTGGGGAAATCGAGCGCTCTGAACACT
>CM060350.1:9298409-9318409 GCA_030674155.1 Stramonita haemastoma
CAGCTAGGCTTGGCTCCAACCAGCTCCATCCATCCATTCATCAGTCAGTCCCTGGTTTTTCACGTCATTACTGAATCATTGCCACCCCATCCATCAATCAATACACTGGCCAGTAGGCTAGGCTATATGATAGGTAGGGCCTACACTACTCTTACTGCTACTCTACTGCTACTCTCTGCTTACTATCTACTGTGCTGCTGCTGTGCTGCTTACTACTACTGCTACTACTACTAATACTACTACTACTACTGCTGCTGCTGCTGCTGCTACTCTAACTACTACTACTACTACTACTACTACTACTACTACTACTACTTACTGCGTGCTGCTGCTGCTGCTAGCTGCTACTACTACTACTACTACTACTACTACTACTGCTGCTGCTACTACTACTACTACTACTACTACTACTATACTGCTACTACTACTACTACTACTACTACTACTACTACTACTACTACTACTACTACTGCAACTATACTACTACTACTACACTACTACTACTACTACTACTACTACTACTACTGACATACTCTAATACTACATTCTACCGCCTGCATCGTAAGTAGGCACACAACTGATTACAGCGGTAGCCAACGATACACGGATTTTCAGCGGTCAGGAGAGGTGTTAGGGCCTCAGGTCATGCTGCTGGGGCATTGCCTTCGTTCTCTCTTTTTTTCCCTGCTATTAAAAAAAAAAGAAGTTAAAATTAATTCTTTCTCCTAACTCCCCCCCCCTTGCCACTGACTGAAGTAGGTTGTCAGAATGGTTTTGTCACAGACGTGGCTGAGTCAAAGTTGATTTCGATTTTTTTTTGGGGGGTAGGGGTGGGGTGGGGCTTTAATCAAAAGCATTGGCACAGTCAGACTGAACTTAACTGACTCAGTTGCCGATCTTGTAGTCATAACTTTAGTTTCTACTGTCCCTGTCCATTCCCTGTATTTGGACCTTTTTTATGGGGGGGGGGGGGGGGGGGGTCTGTCTGTCCTTACACACGTAAAAAAAGATGATTAGGTGGGAGGGATAGAGGTTGATGATCAATGTCCCCCACCCCACACGAGAAGAAAAGTAAAAAAAAATAATAAAATTAAAAAAAAGAAAGTTAAAAAGAGTAGAGCTTGCGAAAATCGTGTGTCGGCTCATGTCGTAATAAAAATACACCACGGCGTGACAGCATGTTGGGCGTTTTTCAAACTAAAAATACTACCCCTCCTCTTTTGTCAGTCAGTTCCTTTCTTTCAAAGCTGCCCCCGTCTCACCCACTTGAATCAAAAGCAGTATTCAAGCAAGCTAAAAGCATTCTTTCCATTCTGGGAACCGCTCCAAGGTTGTTTTAGAGGAGAAGGAAAAAAAGCACGGTTGAGTGGAGTCTAGCCTAGCCTAGCAGACGACAGAGCTCTGACCCTCATTCATTTGGAGTGACCTTGATGACCCCGAACCACCCACCCACCACGTGCGAAGCAACTGGTGTAGATTTCGCTACCGGTTGACTTAGAAAAACAAATACCCCTATCAACACGCTGCTTAGGCCTGCCGGTGAACGGTACCGGAGCAGAAAATCAGATTTAGCGTCGGGCATCGAGGGAACGGCCGTAACAGGTGGGAACTGCCGACGTTTTTCAGGGAGGGAAGTGGTTGTCACGTGACTTGATCATTTACGGCATTCCACACGGCGCGTGACGTCACACCACGGCCATCTTTCCTTGTTCTCTCGGTCAGTCCACGATCGTCTGTCACCTTTCCCTCGCTGTGGAGAGCGAGAACACCATTACTGCTGCAACTAATGTGCAGGAATATTCTGGTGAGTGGCTTTTGAATAGGGTAAAAGCCATTTTATCGTGTAATCTGGGATGGATTTGGGGCCCACATCTGTTTTCACGGGCCAGGAGGCGGGCTTTTGATTAATTTCTGCTTTCGTCTCGAACATCTCAGAGTATTTGTCGTGAATGTCAGGGAAAATAGTGTTAACTTTTCAGTGGAGACCCCAGTATTAAGCAACATTGTGGTTTTATTGTTGTGTTTATCGTGTTGCTGTTGATAAGGGCACCGAACACGACTTGAAAGAATGAAAGTAAGCTCGATTTTATTGGTGAACGGTTGCCAGATTAATTTTGTCTGAGCAGACGGCAAAGTGATGATGAAAGCAGACAAGTGCTGCGCAGTTCCTGTTTCTCATTCAATCACCCAAGGTGTTTTTGTGAAACAAAAATGAAATAAACACCAGATTTTATAACAAGACAGACCATTTTTTAAAAGTGTGTTAACAGTACACTGTTTTCGGTGTAAAGCGACACAGATGGCTCACATTGGCTACACAGTGGTGGCCTCTTAACCAAGGACTTGACAGAAGGCAATGAAGGACACGTCTGTCATCGTGATGATCATTTTGACCTATGCTATACTAGATCAATACAGGTGTATTCTGTGATGCATATGGTTTACTATTAGTCTGGGGAACCTACATAAATGCTCCCAACTCTAGACACTTTCCAAAAAACATTTTATTGCACACCTGAGTGTAAAGACTAAACTGTAAAAAAGCTAAAACTGGTAAAAGCACATGAGTGCTTATTCCATTATCCTGGGTATAAAAGAATAAATAAATAACATAAATAACTAAATAAGCCAAGGCTGTTGCAAAGCATGAACCTAAGAAGCACACATCATTTCATAAAACAAACTTACAAAGCGTTTAATACGTGCATGTGTTGTGTTACTTTAGTTTTTCTGTGTAGCAGATGTTGAATGCACACATGTAATGATGTATACATGTATGCATCTATGGATACAGAGAAAAGTGGCCTTGTAGTTAGTAAGTTACTATTTTGCACATATTGTAACTTTAGCCATTACAGATGCATGCTAGACATTTCATTTGAGGCTTGTACTGTTGTAGAGGAGACAGGAAGTTTGTGAAGTAAAAATTGTAATCTGTTGCCAGTGTTGGTTGTCTATCAATTTTTATTTTATTTTCAAACTAAGCTAATCATTTAAGGAAGGTAGTTATTAGTTGTGCTAAAATTTGTTTTTTCTCATAATGTGTAAACTGCTATCTTTTGCAATTTCTGTTGAATGTGTGCAGAATACTGTAGTTTTAACTAAGTTTCAGTATGATCTGACAATTGAATTGAGAAATCAATTATATAGCTCAAAGGAGAAAACAGTGTGTTCGTAGTGAAAACATGCAGAGACTGACACTGAGACTCAGACTGACAGTATCACTGTGCTCTACTCCTCTAGTGACTGACACAGTCACACACACACACACACACACACACACACACACACACACACACACACACACACACACACACAACACAGTGACACACACACACACACAGTGACACACACACACACAGTGACACACACACACAGTGACACACACACACACACACACAGAGTCACACACACACACACACAGTCACACACACACACACACACACAGTCACACACACACACATCACACACACACACACACACACACACACACACACACACACAAACATCACACACACACACACACACACACACACACACCACACACACACAGAGTGTGATACATTCACCATTTTTGACACAAGATTTTGCTAGGGTTAATAACAAGCATAGAAAATACACTCTTTTAATCAATGATAATAGAGAAGAGAAACTCAGAAAGTTATAAAAAAAAAAGTTGATTAATATTTGATAATGTCATGATAGTTTTTCACTTTCTTCAAAAGAAGAGAAAAATAACATGGTAGAATGTAAATTTTGGCAACAAACCATGACTAAAGCACCATAAGCTATGAGGGGAGGGATGATAATATATTACATGTAAGCATGTTTTTATTCTCAGCTGCAATGGTACTATACTACTACCACTGCACCAGACAGTGGCTGTGTGGTGTTGCTATGTGTTTGTAGCTGCGCCTGTTACTACTGTTAGTGTTTTGTTGTTTGCCTGATTTCCAGTCGTGTTGAGTTGCGATGTTTGCCAGCCAGTGGCATTATGTGGTGCATTCCTTTCATCCGGCTGCCAACATGGATTTTTTTTGGTGCATGTGTCTTATGTGTGTGTTGTTTTTGGTGGTTGTACAACACACACTCATGCTGTCATAGTCACACCCACCCACGCACTCAAGCATGCGCGCGCACGTACACACGCACACACAACCACACACACACACACACACACACACACACACACACACACACACACCACACACACACACACACACACACACACACCACTCACTCACTCACTCACCACTCACTCACTCACTCACTCACTCACTCCTCACTCACTCACTCACTCACTCACTCACTCACTCACTCACTCACTCACTCACTCTTGCTCTCTGAGTCTTTCTCTCTCTCACTCTGACTCTGAGTCTCTCTCTCTCTCTCTCTCTCTCTCTCTTCTCTCTCCCCTCTCTCTCTCTCTCTCTCTCTCTCTCTCTCTCTCTCTCTCTCTCTCTCTTCTCTCTTCTTTCTCTCTCTTTCTCTCTGTGTCTGCTGATGTACTCATCATGATCATGTCTGTGGTTTTGATTCTTCATGCATCACATTATCATTATGATTATAAATACTGAATACTGATTGTTCGGTTCTGAGGGTGAAACTGAAAGATAATCATGAATGCTTACACTACTGCAGTGAACAGTATGTGTTCATTTTCATGTGAGCAGAAAACATAAAATATAGTCTAGAACAAACTTTATTTATAAATTTTGTTCATTGGTTGATCGGTTGATTACTCTAATTCAATAATTGATCAGTTAATTGAATGATTGGTTGCTTAATTTAAAACAATCATCATTAGGATTCTTTGACTTGTCTATATTATATTTTACTGATTTATTTTTGCTTGCTTTACTGTACATAGTGTTAAATAAAGCCCCTGGTTTGTTCATTTCATTATACTATAGCAAACCACAAGTTATCAGCACCTTTGAAATGAGCAAAGAAAATAATTCGTCATGGCCATGTTATATTCCCAGGTTAGAACTCTTTGCAACGACTTGTCTCGGCAGCAAAATTTATTTAACATTGACGTATTAAAAAAAAAAGTGATGTACATACTTAACTACCATATTCACACAGTTATCCAAGTAACTCACCCAGTCTATATCGTACATGGTGAAATCTAGTTCATGGTTATTAGGTTAGAGATACTCTGATGGCTTAGATTATCTATGATTGATCAAGTCAAGAGTTTCAGTTGA
Organism: Stramonita haemastoma; assembly: GCA_030674155.1. NCBI lineage: Eukaryota > Metazoa > Mollusca > Gastropoda > Neogastropoda > Muricidae > Stramonita > Stramonita haemastoma. The sequence goes on from CM060350.1 coordinate 9,303,620, forward strand.
GTCATGTTACAATTGTTGGCCAGTTCAAAGGAAAAGTGATAGGTATGCAAATTACTTTATCAGGCTATTGAGCAGGGTGACTAAGTCAGTAAGTAATTACTCATGAATTGACAAGACTGGAGAAAGAATGCTTGTCTTAGATTTTGTGTCACCTGTTTTTAGGGCTTTTATAGTTTTAACCCTGGAGTTAACACATCACTATCACTCAGTGCTGACTCCACTCTCCAAAAACTACAAAGTCCTTCAGATATGACTATAAATTTAGACCCCGTGTGCAAAAAAGCACACTGACGCAGAGACTGAGGGAGTATTATCTTTATCTGCACATGTTTTGAAAAAAAACGTTTCTTGAGACTCGTGTGCAAAAACACACACTGACACAAAGAACATCCTCTGCACTAACACAAGAATTTTGCAACATTAGCCCATTCCACCCTCTGAAAGAGTAGGCCCTTTTATGTCGGTAGGAATTAATGACAGAATTTAAAAGCAAGATTTAGTTCACAGCAGTAACATAGCACTTGCTAAGTTAGTATAGTAATCTTGTAGTACTTATATGATCATATCTCATTACTTAATTTGATTCTGGACTTGTTATGATTAGTGTTGTTGTTTTTATTTTCTTTTATGCAGCCAGTGTTGGCCTTAATCATGTATAGTTCTCATTGTTACTTATGTTAGATCAACAACATAACAAAGTGTTCAGTGTCTTATTAGCTGAAGGTCTGAATTGTCCAGGTGTGTGTGTGTGTGCCTCTGTGGGGTGTGTGTGTGTGTGTGTGTGTGTGTGTGTGTGTGTGTATCAGACTATATCGTTTATGTTTGGTTTTCTGTACAAGAATAAATGTATTTTTAAATTATGTATTGTGTGAAATAAAAAAGGTTGAATCAGAGCTTGCTATGTGTGTGGTATCAGTATGATTATGGGTTCATTTGTTGTTTAAATCTTCTCTCTCTCTTCTCTCTCTCTCTCTCTCTCTCTCTCTCTCTCTCTCTCTCTCTCTCTCTCTCTCTCTCTCTCTCTCTCTCTCTCTCTCTCTCTCTATTCTTACACATGCAACTCATTCATTACAAATACTGAAATAGCTTTATCATAGTACTTACTGCCTTCTTATGCCCAAACAAAACCCCATATAAAAACTTATAATGTATGGTCTTAACCATAAGTGGCAATTAAAAAAAAAATTGGGGAAAAAAAAACTAGAAATAGATTTTCTTTACTAAATCCAGATCGATATTTCACACAGTTATTACTGCTTCTCACCAAATCACCGATGTAACATTTTGCAGCACTTAACAAGTTACATCGACGTGATCTTTGAATTACGTTAGAACTCAAAGCAAGAACTTAATGATTTTCCTCTGAGGTATAATACTATACCAGTTGAACTACATGCGTTCTTTGCACTCAAGTGTCAGAAAAATAAATGCAGGTCTTAGTTGACTTAACTAGTTTGACCTTTTCATCGCACAGTCTTGCAATTGATTGGATTTTTTTTTTAAAATCTTGGCTTTCCTTGGTTGTGCTTGTAAGAGGCTGATTAAACAGTGAAAATGCGTATCAGTGTGTGTGTGTGTGTGTGCATGCGCTACATACACACACCACACACACAACACACACACACACACACACACACACACACACACACACACACACACACACAGGGGGAGAGAGAAAGAGGGGGAAAGAAGAGCTGTGTGAATGTGAGTTCACACACTTAGGTTGTTTTGTTCTCTGAGAGACAGAGACTGAGAGAGACAGACATACACTGAGAGAAGAGAGGGAGAGAGAGAGGTTGAGACAGACAGAACAGACAGACATGCACTGATACTCAGAGAGAGAGAGAGGTTGAGAGAGAGAGAGAGGGGGGAGTTGAGAGACAGAGAGAGAGACACACACACACACAGACAAAGGTTGTGTGTTACAAACAAAGGGCTTGAGAGTTCTGATAACAGTTGTTTGTTGAAAAGGGGTAGGCAAAGCAGCCATGAAACTACAGTCCTGAATGAGTTGGCTTACATCAGAAGGTGACTGACTGACTGTTTACACTCCATAGGTATTGACAGAGTCAACCAGGATTGCTTAAGAAAAATGTTAAGAGCCGGTTTCATTGTCCTTGTATGATCTGAGATATTTTTAGTATTGTTGTTTCATAACTTCTCTAGTTACTAAGGTAGGACTAGAAGTAGAAATGGGTCACCTCCAAAGCTTTGCATTATTACAACATATTTTCTTTGAAATATATATAGAGCTTTGAACACTTTGTCACTCTGGTGATAGATAACCCACATTGTTAGTAGAGGAAAGAAAAGGAATTTATTCTCCTTTTTTTTCTTCTTCTTTCTTTTTTTTTTTTTGTGAAGAATCATTTTATGTATGATAATTTTTAAAAAATAGTACCAAAAAACCCTTACTACTGTAGAAGTATAACTCACCAAAACGCTCTGGGCCGGTGATTTTAAAATTCAGAGGAGTTTGTGTGTGATAGTGATTGACAATGTTGTGAGAACTGGATATAATTATACGCTGTGTGTTGTGTGTGTGTGTAAGGGTGTGTGTAACAGTGACACTGACAGTGTGTGTGACTGTGTGTGTGTGTGTGTGTGTGTGTGTGACTATGTGTGAGGAGAGAGGGAGGGGGGGGGGGGGGGGGGGGGGAGACTGTGACTGTGTGTGTAAAATTGTGTTCATTATACTATACTATAGTCAGGGAAGTATGTGTATGTGCTTGTCTATATATGTGAGTGTGCACACGCAAAACATGTGCGCCTGTAAGTTTATATGCCCTGCTTGTCTAGAGCTGCTTGTAAACCACATACTATACAAATTTAATCCCTGCCCCTTCCCCTTTTTCACCTCCACCATTGATAACTTTCTTCCCTGGTGCTACAACAGTATGTACAACATAGCTGTATTCTTGTAGATGTGAGATAGATCTTTATAATTCTTAAAAATGCTAACGGCTTAAAAAAACAAACTTGAAATTAACACTGTATAATTCACACTTTTTTTTATATATTTTTTTTTTATAGTATTTCATTTGTTCAGAGAAATCAAACCAGTTAGCCAATGATGGTTGCTGTCAGAGTTTTTGACAAAATAGATAAAAGAGGATGTAATATCAATGAGTTAATCACTTCTTGTATGAAGTGGGGTTTAAGGGGCTTTTTTTTTTTTTTTTTTTTTTTTTAATCCTTCAGGCATAAAGCTTCCTTTTTCAGTTTTTGTTGTTGTAAAGTGTTTTCTAGAGCTTTGATAATGAAGTAGTACCACCAGCTGATATCGTGCGTGACATGAAGGGGAAGTGACTGGCACTGTAGATCTAGAGACGAGTATAGTACAGCATGCACAGCCACAGATAGCACTGGTGTTACTTCCTGGTAATAGTACAACTTAGTGTGCTTGTAGACATGACAAGTACGTCTTTGAACTGTCAGTTGTTGCTGTTAGTTAGTCCAGTTAGGGTTAAGGAGTGTGTTGTTGTGGTGTGTGTGTGTCGCTTTGTGTGTGTGTGTCGCTTTGTTGTGTGTGTGTGTGTACGGTGTGTTGTGTGTGTATGTGTATCTGTGTGTGTGTTGTGTGTCTGTGTTCCAAGGCTTTCCTTCCCTCCTCCTCACACCACACCCTCCTCTAAAAAATTTTTTTATTAAAAAAGTTCATTTTTCTGATGATGTAGTCGATTATCATGGTCAATAAAATCCAAACTACTAGCACTTTAGGGGGAGAGTGTGGGTAGAGCGTTCGTTGCTTTTTAAAAAATAACTTACAAGTGTATTGTACCCTCTCATGGGATTTCCAGCTAAAGTCATATGATATACTACATTATATTACAATTTACACTGTAGCTGAGTGATTAAAAGTTTGTTTTACTTCAATCCCATGGGTCCATGAGGTTGTGGTTTGAATCTCAACAGCATCTGGTGAATTATTTAATGGTGTTGATTTTTCCGATCTCCTAAGTTAACTTCAAGTGCATACTTGTTAATGCCTTGATCCCCTTCAAATAATATGTATAATTTACACATGCAGAAGACAAAATGTGCATAGTAAAGATATTGTAATGCATGTCAGCGTTCGGTAGGTTATGGAAAGATGAAGATACCCAGCAGTAGAATTACTTAGAAGTGTGTATTTTACTTATTATTATTTATTTATTTATTCTTGTATATCGAGGATAATGGAATAAGCACTCGTGTGCTTTTTTGTACATCCAGCCGCCGCTTTAGTCTAGTGGTTAGGGCGTTGGACTCGTAATCTAAAGGTTGCGGGTTCGATCCAGCGATCCCAGCTTTCGGCTATGGCGTTGTGCCTTGGAAAAGGCACTTTACGGCTATTTTCTCACCCCACCCAGGTGTAAAAGGGGTACCAACCTTGTGTTGGGGGTTAAACCTGCGATAGACTGGCGTCCTATCCAGGGGGGAGTCTATGACTCTCAGTCGCTTAACGCCACAGAAACCAGGATAAGCACCAGCCTGATGAGCCTTAGGCTCGGGACAGACAGACAGACATGTTTTTTTACATCCTGTATGTTTTTTTGTACATCCATGTATGTTTGTGGGGGTGTGTGTTTGCTCAAGATGTTACCAGTAGAATTGCTCACAAGCGTTGTGTGATTGTGTGTGTTTCAGTTTTGTGGAGAACTGGGCCACACCTTTATGGAGTTTGTAACCAACAGTGGAGATTACTGCCAGGCCCAACACGTGTAATGTGCCAAGCTGCCCTGGCTCGGTCCCCTCGCCGAGTCCCCGCGCGATCGTCTGTGGTGCTTTCCTTGTAAATTCTGTCCTGCGCCGATACCGCCGCTTGACGGGAAAAACCTCGCCTGGCAACTGGCATGTCTGTGGTGTAAGCTCCCTTGGAAGTCCGCTCTTCGCTTCCTTGGAAGTTGTGGCCCTTTGGAGGTGTGAAGTACAACAGGTTTTGTTTGTGGAGGTGTTTTTTTTAATTTTTTCGAAAAAAGTTTTTTGGGTAACTGCGAGTACTTGCAGTCAAGTGTGTTACTTGCTTGTGTTTTTGTTATTTTTTAAAAAGTATATTTAAAAAAAAACTTTACCAAAAAAATTGTCAATTGAACTGAGAAATCAGAAGTGAAATATAAAAAAAAATATACACTTTTTGTTTTTTCGGCAACCAGACTTTTGGGGGGAAAAAACAACAACAACAACAACAACAACAAAAAGTGTTGGAAATTCATCGCTCATCGGAGTTTTTCATCGTCACTTTTGTGTTCAGGCTTGTGGTGTGGTTTTGTTTTTCCTAAGGTGAGTATTTATCATGGGATGCAGAGAAATCTTAGTTAAGAAAAAAAGAATTTAGAATAGCCTGTGAATGTATGTATACAGTACTTTATTTTGTGTGTTTGGAAAGGGAACATGATGCTCTGTGTGTGTGTGTGTGTACTTAACGTGTGTGTGTGTGTGTGTTAATGCACTGTATATCACTTATTTTTTCCCTGTTCTTCGGCTAGTGCTCCAAGGTTCACCAACGGTGAAATTTTGCGTTTTTTTGCCTGCCATGAAGGTAGCTGCATTCTGACTTATGGAGTGTATACCACCTTCAATCATGGCAGATTTCTCTGCATGAAAATTGTGTCATTCTCTCCAGAGAGAATCCGCCGCTGTAGTCTAGTGGTTAGGGCGTTGGACTCATAATCTAAAGGTTGCGGGTTCGATCCCAGCTTTCGGCTATGGCGTTGTGCCCTTGGAAAAGACACTTTACAGCTATTTTCTCACGCCACCCAGGTGTAAAAGGGGTACCAACCTTGTGTTGGGGGTTAACCCTGCGAAAGACTGGCGTCCTATCCAGGGAGGAGTCTATGACTCTCAGTCGCTTAACGTCACAGAAACCAGGATAAGCACCGGCCTGATGAGCCTTAGGCTCGGGACAGACTTTAACTTAACTTCTCAAGAGAGAGTGTGTAGCCACAAAGCCAGTGCTACCATATATATATTTTTTTTGCCAGGCTGTATAGATCTGTGTGTGTATTTGTTAACTCATCAGAGCTGGCTTTTTCCTTAGAAATTTTGTCGAGAACAGTGTTCTTGTTGCTGTTGTGTCATGTGCTAAAAGTCTCTCTCCCTCCCACACAAGATCTGGATTTACTGTTTTATTTGAAAGACTAGCCCCAGACACCACTCTTATTTGGTAGATGAGAGAAATGTATCGTTTAAAATGGGGGATTAATGGGGGGAGGGGGGGGGGGGTCAACCAACCAACCGACTGAAAGAAACTTACTAAAGAAAAAGAACAAAGACCTGTGTTGCTCATAAAGAACAGATTACATCCTACAGAGCTTTTTGCTGAAAAAAAACCACAAAAATCAAGCAACTCGGCAACTGACAAGAACTTTCAAGACTAAGTAAAAGAACTTTGAAGATGAAAAGAACTTTCATGACTAAAAACTAAAAGAACTTTCAAAAAGACTAAAGTAGTAGCAGCGGCAGCACGCGCAATTCTGCTACGCACCCTAGGAAAATGTGATTCACTTACTGTCTTCAAACGCTTCTAACTCGGTTGTACTGCACCGTTATGATTTTCATGCATGAATTTACAAGGCTAAAACAAAGAAAAACGAACAAACTCGGCGACCTCATTCTTACTCCACATCAAGGAGGCTGTGTAACTTAGTAAAATTACATTCTGCATCGCTCGTGAACAGAATACAGCATAAGCGACAGACAGACTGTTGCTTTCTTCCACTGTAGCTCCACCTCTGCATGGCTGGCTTAGTTTTCATTGCCAAGCCTGCCTGCTGCTGCTGCTGTGGTGCCAGATTGAATTCCTATAGCGTAATGTCACTGTCACTGCCACTGTGGTGTCAGTGTGTCAGTTTAGAGAGGATCCATCTAGATGTAGCTGGGTGTGACTGTGACTGACGATGACATGCCGTGTGTATGTGTGGCACTGCGCTAGGCTTTGTTTTTCTTCTTCTTTGTCTTTGTTCCCTGATGATGTGACATCGGGGTTTTGTTTGGTTTTTGTGTCCTGAACTTGAGCTCTGAGTTCCGCCAATGGTGAGATTTTGTGTTATATTTATGTGTCTTTTGTTGCCCACCATGAAGGTAGCTGCATTCTGACTTTGGGGGTTGGTCGTTAAAAGAAGAAGGGTAGGGGAGAGGAAAATATGTGAATAAAAAGAAACTAAAAAAAAAAAAAAGGGGGGGGGGGGGAGAAATTGGAAAGAAAAGAAGATAAATGAGGGGGGAAAAAATGTGAAGAGAACAAAGAAGACAAAAAAAAAAAGACTGAATAGTGGAAAAATAAAATTTTAAAAAAAAAGAAAAGGGGGGGGGGGGGGGGGAGTGGAAAAAAGAGAAGTGGGGGAGGAAAGAGAATAATGTTGGAAAAGAGAACAAAGAAGACTAACAACAAAAGATATGACTTCAGTTTTACAGTCAGTGAAGAAACTTCGTGTACTACACTCACTATTACTTAAAAATGTTGTCGAAATTGAAAAAGAATCAGTGTTAAAAGAAAATACTTTCAACAGTTAGAAGTTCTGCTGCCTTAACTTAAGATGATTACAAAGTTTGCAGTTGTTTTTCAAAAAAATTTGAAACTGGAAAACTTGAGTCAGAAAATTTAAAAATATGTTAAAAATATAGCCAATGAGAAAAAGAGAGTAAGTCTTCTTTTTGTCAAATAAATCTTAAGAGTTGTGTGCTTTTTTTTTTATTTATTTTTTTTCATCCAGTCCTTATGTTCATCAAGCATTTTTGTACATATTTTGTCATCATTCCCTCACTGATACAAACAAACACTGAAACAGCCAGGATTCTTTCAAAAGGTGGAGTGGGTTATTTTTTTTTTTTTTAACAGAATGTAAGATTATTATTTTTTTTCTAGAATGCAAGATATTTTGCAAGTGTTTGTATACCAGACCTTTGTTTATAAAGTTCATTCGAAGGACTTTCAGGGGATTGGGGTCAGCACTGATGTTTAACTCCAGCCATGCAGGGAAAATTCCACATGAATGGGGGGCATCTTATTGGTGGCTGAATCCTGGCTGTCAGATTGGTTGTGCAGCATGCACTGATGCAGTGCTCTTTTATAAAAATAAAATAAAAAAGTCTGAACACTGAGGATTTTCCATACCCCCATGAAGGAGGTTTGCAGGATGGTTGAAGATGTTCTGCCAGTAACCAGAATTTTAAGTAAATATGTGGTTCTGGGTTATTCATTCCTTTGCCTCGCCCTTTCTTCTCAGTTTGATGAAAAAATTGAACTTACTGAAGTCAGTCTTTGGATGAGACTATTATTTATAAACTGAGGCCCTGTGTTGAGCGAACTCATGCAGAACAATATTATTGCGCACATGTTAAAAACCATTTGCCTTTTGAAGAAGAGTAGGTCATTGTGTGCAGTAGGAATGGATTTAAGCAACAACACGCAAAAAACTGCTGGCACAGATCCTGTTAAGACACCATCCCCTAAGTCAGAAGCGTACTAAATCATAGGGTTGGGGGGGGGGGACCATTCACATACTATTGCAGCAGCATACGCAAAAATCTCACCATGCATTGGTGAACCTTGGAGCACAAGCTGTAGGAGCGGAGAAGAAAAATAGAGAGAGGTCTGGAGTGCAATATGCTGCAGATGTCAAGTGATACTAACTAGTAACTAACACTGTAATACTACTTTGCAGCTTAGTCTTTAGATCGATGTGACTTTTAAGTCTCTAACTAGGAAGGCTTGACTTGCATAGTCCTTTGTGCTGTAGCTCTGGGGAGTATAAGTTGGCCTTTGGAGAACATCTCCAACGCTGACTGTCTTTATCGCCCTTTGGCCGAGAGAGTGGGGATGTACTGTGGCAAGGCATCTCCATGTCTATAGTCAATTTCTGCCCAATTTCCGAAACAGCAGCTGCCTCCTCTGCTGTTTTGGAGGTCATCATCGGACATGACAGACAAACAACAAATACTAATCTTTTCATCCGAAAGACTTGTAAACACCCAGACGAAAACATATGTGACGCTCCACCACGAAATGAGTCACTCTGCACCTCGCCCACTTGTCAGCTAGGAGCCATCTAGGCAGTTAGTTGTCAAGTTGCCGATTTTTGAGATTTTGATTGATTACAAAACTAGCCATTTTTCTATTGTGTCTTGAAGTTGAAGTATCAAGGCATAGCTTTGTTTCATAGTCTTGCTTTAAAACACACATTTAAAAAACACCCAGGCCCTCATTCTGACCCCTATTTGATGCAAATTTTGTCAATTTCTCATTTTGTCATTTTCTGCAGTCTTATCATTTCAATTTGTAATTTAACTTATCTTGAGCAGAATTACCCGATTTTCAATCTGTTTTCTGCATTGAATAGCTCATTTATTGCAGATTAACAACTTAAAATTGACCTCCGCTGCAATGTAATTTATGTGGTGGAGTGTCACATATGATGTGGTGGATGGGGCACAAGTTTATGTTCAGACGGGAACAGAACCGACTAGCGGCCATCTCTCTCTTCCTAGATTACATGGGTCACTGCTAGACCACCAATGGCAACCCACCACAAGTGTACATGATACATCAGTACCATCAGTTTTTACATTTGTTGTGACTTGTGTAAAGCGTTTTTGTGCAACCTCTACGCTACTGAAAGAGGAAGGAAAGCGCTGGATAAATGATCTGCTTTTGTGATTGTAATTCATACTTGTAAGTACTTGTTGTACCAGTCATGGTGTTACCATTGGGTTTTAAAAAAAAATTGTTTTTGGTGTAACCACTGTTGTACAGTTGTTTGTTGTGTGTGTTTGTGTCTTTAATTAATTTTTAACATCTTTCCACTTCATGTGATATCAGGTGAGGTTTTTTATTTATTTTTATTTTATTTTATATCGAGGATGATGGAATAAGCCCTCGGGTGCTTTTTTTTTTTACATCCAGTCCCCGTGTGTATGCAGTTTTGTAAAAATGTCATCTGTTCCCACCGGCACACGATGCCGAATGGCCTACTCTTACGAAAAGCGGAACAGGATTTAACGTGTGCGCAAGATGTTCTGTTCGCACACGGGGTCTCAGTTTATAGTCTCATCCGAAGGACTTTTGGGGATTGTGGAGTCCGCACTGATGTTAACTCCAGGGGAAAAATCCCCTCGACCGGGAATCGAAACCGGGTCGCCAAATTGCGAGCGCAATTCTGACCACTTTTGTGTGTGTGTGTGCTGTGCAGCATTCAGCCGAATACTCATCGTCGTCATCTCCTCCTCCACCGTCATCATGAAGGCAAGACGACCAGAACCCGCGGAGATCGAGTACAGGAACATGAGGTTCCTCATCACCGATCGCCCCACTGACGCCACCCTCGACAAGTACATCGAGGTCAGCTTACCTTCCCCCCCCCCCCCCCCCCCCACAAGTATATTGAGGTCAGCTTACCACCCACCCCACCCCACCCCTACCCCCTGATTTTTGGTATTAATGTTTTTGTGTGATGTTCACAGTGGTAGCATTTATGGTTTATCCCTTACCCCCTAATTTTTTGTAATGTTTTTGTGGGATGTTCAGAGTGGTATCCCCCCCCCTTACCCCCTAATTTTTGGTAATATTTTTGTGTGATGTTCAGAGTCTCCTTACCACCCCCCCCCCCCCCCCCCCCTTACCCCTAATTTTTTGTAATGTTTTTGTGTGATGTTCAGAGTGGTAGCAATTGCGGTGTATACATCATGTATACTATATGGAGGTAACGTCCATGATTTTGTGTGTGTTCCCCCCATACCCCTAATTTTTTGTTTTGTGTGATGTTCAAAGTGGTAGCATTTGTGATGTGTATACATACATTATACTCTATGGAAGTAACGTCCATGATTTTGTGTGTGTTTCCCCCCCCCCCCCCCCCCCCCCCCCCCCATACCCTCTAATTTTTTTTTAATGTTTTTGTGCGATGTTCAGAGTTCCAGACTAGGGGATAGATAGATGGATGGGGATGGGATGGATAACAGCTGAGAGGAGCTGAAAGTGTGGGGGGGGGGGACACTGACAGCTGTGCCCCCCCCCCCCCCCCCTTTCCACTCCAGCATGCCCATAGGGGGGTAATAAACAAACAGTAAATCTGATGGCTGGAAAATGTGTGATGTTGGCAATGCCTTTGTTTTGTTCCTGTGGACAAGAGCTGCAGAAGCAGGACTAAGAGGGTTAATTAACAGTGTCTTGTTTTGTTCCTGTGGCCAGGAGCTCCAGAAGCAGGACTAAGAGGGTTAACAGTGTTTTGTTTATGAGCTACAGAAGCAGGACTAAGAGGGTTAATTAACAGTGTCTTGTTTTGTTCCTGTGGCCAGGAGCTCCAGAAGCAGGACTAAGAGGGTTAACAGTGTTTTGTTTATGAGCTACAGAAGCAGGACTAAGAGGGTTAATTAACAGTGTCTTGTGTTGTTCCTGTGGGCAGGAGCTGCAGAAGCACGGCGCCAAACACGTGGTACGCGTGTGTGACCCCACCTATAGCAAGGAGAGACTGGAGAGCGAGGGAATCGACGTCCTGGTGAGTCAGTCACCTTCCCCCCCTTCTCTCTCTGTGACCTCTGCACTTTGGTTCAGACAGATTTTATTCAGAATTTGGAACAAACAATGAAGACAAAAACAGCATTTTGGAATCGTAACATCAGCAAGCTTGACCTGTGCACTTTGACCCTTGCTGGTGGTGTACTGCTGACTGCACCTTCAACTCAACATTTTTTGTTGTTGTTGTTGTAGGGGGGGGGGGGGAGTTGTTTCTCAGCTAGAGCACTGAGGTTCACCAGTTATGAGATTTTGCATGTGCAACTGTTTTGTGTTTGCGCGCCTTGGCTTCAGTACCGTCCCCCTGTCCACCCATATGTAAATGGATACCTGCCCTCTTTAGGGTCAGGGTAGTTAAGTAAAACAGCGAGGGAGAGGAGATGGGCACTGCCCTCAATATGCTGGCCCCCTAGAGAAGCTGAGGTCTCTGACACCTCGCTTCCCTATGACCACACAGGTTATGGGACACCTTTACTTTTTTACCTTTTAACTGTTTGTGTCCACCTGTAAGGATGGTAGCTGCATTCTGGTTTGTTTGTTTGGGGTTTTGTTTTGTGTGTGTGTGTGTGTTTCTTTTGTTTCTCAGCTTGAGCACTGAGGTTTATCAATGGTGAGATTTTGTGTGTGTGTGACCGTTGACCCATCAGTAAGGTAGCTGCATTCTGACTTTAGGGATGACAGGGGTTTTTTTTTAGTTATTCAGTTTTCAGCAATAACTATAATGCAGCAATAGTAAATGGCTTATAAAGATGTGTGCATAGTTGTAGGCCACAGTTTGTGCGTAGTAGTTTGTCAGTATGATTACAAAAAATTTTAATCTGTGTAATATTTGAAATATTTTGTGGATCAAGATAACCAACAAAAAAACCAAAAAAAATCCATTAATTAATCGCAGGTGATGGAAAACCATGGGAAAGAACTGACTTGTGGTTACTTACTTAGATCTAGTGAGTTTTCTCCCCTGCTGTTTTTTTCTGTTTTTTTCTTCTTTTTTTTCTTCAGAAAAGAAAAATCACACCCACCTAAAAATGCTTACTGTTGATGAAGCTTTAAGGCAATGTGAGGCACTAAATTTTACTTTTTACAAATGAAGAATTAAAACCTAGTCTTTGATATTAACTTATAGTACTATGACTTCTAACTTAAAAAATGTTACTTGTTTTATGTTAGTGAGCCATGTTTCCATGGAAACCAAGATAAACATCCGCCATCTTGGATTTTTGGGAATGATTTTTTACCCATAAATTCAAGTGCTACATTCATGATTTTTGGCACAAATGTACATAATGGGTGTATTTACAGTTAAATAGAGAGACATTCTTGAAAAAATTCACTGTTTATTTTTTATAATTTTTTTTTTTTAATGGACACTTTTTATACAAGGTATTATGTAATCTGATCTTTTTAACAGAAAAAATACTCATAATATTAAAAAAGTCTCTCTATATTACTGTCAAGAAGACCATAATGTGTAAGTGTGCCAAGTTTCATCAATTTCTGATAGACAGTTTTTGAGAAATTTTGATCACAAAATGCATGTGATGCAAAAAACACAAAGTGGAGAAAAAAGAGGAAAAAGAATACAAACATGTACAGACCACCATATATTACTCATAGCCTTGTTGGAAAGCTTCAGTTCACATATCCAGCCCTTTAAAAACAAGAATAAATAATCAGAACACCCCTGTAGGCTAGGCTGGGCCACTTTCCAGCACCATCTGCTCCTCTACCCCTTCAGTTTGGCAGCTCTCAGAGTGTCGCGCCTCTTGATCACACTGGGCCTCTGGTACCTGGGGCTGTTCTTCTCCCTGTCCTGCTGTCTGGATGCCCTCAGCCTCTTCATGTGCACACTTATATCAAATCTAAAGCAACTGGCAGTGTCTTGGGCAGAAGCAGGACCAAAGTTGAACTCATGGATGGCTGTCAGACTGCAAAGAGAACTCGCCAGCATGATGTGAGCTTGTCCATGGAACAACAAATTTCACAAGGCTGTTCAGGCACTCTTTGAGTCTTGCCAGCACCACATCTTTGAAGCAGCTGCATCTTTGTCATTCTCTCATAAACAGGCATGAAGTAGATATGCTGCTTCTCATAGTTCAGGGGTGTTGTCAGCTCACTGAAGATATCACACCTTGTCGCATTCCATGGTGCACACCACAGGACTGCTTCAAACTCCATGTGAGCTCATAAATTGAATCAAGATATACTGATGTAGATATAACAATTTATGTTTGGAGCTGTGTGTGTGTGTGTGTGTGTGTGTGTGTGTGTGTGTGTGTGTGTGTGTGTGGTGTGTGTAGGTATGCATGTAGACACACCACACACACACACACACATATATATATATACACACATATATGGGTTGTTCTCAGAAACATGTGTGCCATAGGGGTAGCTCACTTTGAAGGCTTGTAATTTGTGTTTTGTTTGTGGATGATTGTGATGCTTACTTTATTTTTGTGGTGTTTGTATTGAAGAAATAAAATCTATTTTAAAAAATGCATGTTTGCATTATTTTCCTAGTAAATTTAGCATTTATTATGAAAAATATAGCAAAAACAAGATGGCGGATTTGTGACATAAAGAGACATGCTGTAAACTGAATCTTTTAAAGACACTTTAACAAGTGTTTTTTATACAAAAACAGCATCAAACACCTATCCAGATGTTTCTTTACCTTTGCAATGAACAGCATCTTTACTGCATTTCGATGTTAATTATATATGGGCTTATAATATTTTCGTTACAGTTGATACGCTTGGGTTCCACTTTCTAGTCCATTGTTATGTTTCAAATACAAAACTGTTCATCATTCCTGGGATTGTTTTCTTACAAACACTAATGAAGAAAACAGTTTTACAACACTAGGAACAATTGGTGCTAGCGAACTGCCGTTAATATCCTGGTTAAAGCCATCCCGGATCACAAAGTCGGCGTAGGTTCCACTTACACCCTCTCGACCATACAACGTAAACCCTGTATGAACTCTTGAGTCCAAGGTCGCTTGACCGAGATTCTGACTTAGAGCACGTATCCTGCACCTGCAACATCTCTGGGATGCAGATTTTTTCCCGCGTTATCACTCTGCGAGTAGATTCTAGATACCAGATTCTTTGTGTTCCATTTTCTGCCGACACGTCGCAACTGTACGCAACTGTCCGCAGCTGCACGTGCCTCCTGAGACTGCATCACTGAAGGTGAGTGTGTTGGTTTATTCAATCGTTTTTTATCGCTTAAGTATGAAAAGTTCTTTTTAAAAAAGAATATTTTTACATTATCTATGCATTTAATAATGTAAA
>CM060350.1:9323409-9340909 GCA_030674155.1 Stramonita haemastoma
TTTTGCACTGTCGAGCAAATGCAAGGTGTTTTTCGCGACTCGGCTTGCATTTATAAGCCAATTGAAGCGTTTATTTCTTCAAACGAGTCATTTTTCTGCTTGAAGCGGAGGTACGAACTCGATGTAAACAGCGGCCATTTTGCGTCACGTGACCCGATTCAACTAACTGGCCAGCTTACTTTTGAATCGCTCTCTATATATGGAAGTTGCCGTCGATATGCTAATCGACTGAAATGACGTATAACTCGTTGTGAATGAGTGTTCGTAGTAGAAGCTCTTCGGAATCTTGTAGGGGAGACAATCTAGTTTCGTTTGGTGTATGATACGTCATACTTTGTGAACTAGAAATGCATGTTGCTAGGGCATAAATGTCGGCATTTTCACGCATTTTTCGGAATAAAAGAACACAAACTCGGTTGGGTTAGGTTAGTAAAACGTTTTTTAATTGCATAAAGACAATGTATTTGTAAAATCTAATTATGTCATATGAATATATACATGTCCTAGAATGTAAAATTGGAAAAATCTCAAAATAGCCAAAATGACCTAAATTTAGTATTGTTGGGTGCCGCACATTGCCTTAAAAACAAGTAAAGATTGAGTTAGCGTTGAAGTTTACTTTTTAGCCTTTAAATATTTTAGCATAGTTGGATGGGGACCATTTGCGGGCCTTGGCTTCAGTACAGACCCCCCAGTTCACCCAGCTGTAAATGGGTACCTGCCCTCTTTAGGGTCAGGGAAGGTAAAGCAGCGAGGGAGAGGAGATGGGCGCTGCCCTCAATATGCTGGCTCCTAGAGAAGCTGAGGTCTCTGACGCCTCGCTCCCCTACGACCGCCTAGGTTATGGGACACCTTTACCTTTACCATACCATTATATTTTAGCATGTAGAAAGTATCACAAGCATCTTTTGTGTTAATCTTCCCTGTTCCTTGGCTAGAGTAAGATTTTTGTCTGTGCATTCCCTCCCAGTTAAGCCATTTAAGGTAGCTGCATTTCGACTTCAGGGACTTTTATGTTAAAATGATAGCAGTGAGGGTCAAGATCATGGAAAGCTCTGTGTGTGTGTGTGTATGGTGTGATTGTGTTATGCCTGTGTGTGTATGTCTCTGTGTGTGTATGGTTGTATTGTGCGTGTATGTGTGTGCGTATGTCTGTGTGTGTGTGGTGTGGTTGTGTTGTGTGTTTTTTGTATGTATGTGTGTGGGTGTGTGTCCGCATTTCACACAATGAAATCTGCCGTGACTTAAAAGTAATATAATGTGTGTATGTTGCGTGATCAGGACTGGCAGTTTGACGACGGCAGCCCCCCCCTAACGAAGTGGTGAACAACTGGTTCAACCTGCTGAAGACGCGCTTCAAGGAGGAACCGGGCTGCTGTGTGGCTGTGCACTGCGTGGCCGGCCTGGGCAGGTGGGTGGAGGGGAGTGGAGGAGACAGTTTGGGGGAAGGGGGTGAAGGGTTGCTGTGGGGGGTATGGGGTAAGGGTGGTTGTAGGAAGGTGTGGTGGGTGTGGATTTTATTTATTTTATTTTATTCTATTCATTTTATTATTATTTTTTTTTTTTTTTTAAATAATAGAATAAAAGTAAAATAAAATATGTGTGAGAGTGGATGAGGGGAGTGGTTGGGTTGGTTGGTAGTTGTGGATGGTTATGTGTACGAGGTGGAGTTGGTGATGTGAGTTTGTGTGTGGATGGGGTGTATGTGGTTAGGGCTATGTGTTTTTATGAATGTGACGCGTTCATTTGTATTCATTCATTCATGGCTTGGCTTCGCGAACGAAGATTAAGGGCACTGTCCACGTCTGGTGCAGGCTCGCTGGTGGCTGTTCAGTCCAATGCGTGACAAACAAACCCGGCCGCAGCGGCTGCAGGGGAAAGTCGATTCTGGGGTTGATGTAGAGGGGACGCGGTTCTTCCTCCTCATTCGCCTCTCCTCAAGGGCCGCTCTGCGATTGTCCTCAAAGGAGGAGACCGACTGATGCACAGTGTGTCGCCAGGCCTGCCGGTCAGCAGCAAGGACTGACCACTGGTTATGGTCTATGAGGCAGGCTGACAGAGATTTCTTCAGAGAGTCTTTAAATCTCTTCTTTGGTGCGCCTCTGTAGCGGTGTCCGGTGGAAAGTTCACCGTAGAGAACCATCTTCGGTAGGCGATGGTCCTCCATTCTAGAGACATGCCCTGCCCAGCGTAGCTGCGTTTTCAGCAACATGGCCTCAATGCTGGTGATCCCTGCTTGCTCCAGCACCTCAGCATTCGTGGTGAAGTCGCTCCAGTGGATGTCGAGGATGGAGCGGAGACAGCGTTGGTGGAAGCGTTCCAGAATTCGCAGGTGGTGTCTGTATGTGACCCATGACTCGAGCCGTACAGGAGGGTGGTCAGTACCACGGCTCTGTAGACACTGATCTTGGTGTCTTTCTTCAGGTGTTTGTTTTTCCAGACACGGTGGTAGAGTCTGCCAAAAGCACTGTTTGCCTTTGCCAGTCTGTTGTCTACATCTTTATCAATCTTTGCGTCAGAGGAGATTGTGCATCCCAGGTAGGTAAACTGCTGGACTGTCTTCAGTTCTGTCTCACCAATTGTAATGTGAGGTGGGTGGTACGCTACCTGAGGTGCGGGCTGGTAGAGAACCTCTGTCTTCTTCAGGCTGACTTCGAGTCCGAAGAGCTGGGCTGCCTCTGCAAAACAGGATGTTACATGCTGCAGGGCGGTTTCTGTGTGGGCTACAAGGGCAGCATCATCAGCAAAAAGTAGCTCTCGAATTTGTTGCTCCAGGGTTTTAGTGTGGGCCTGAAGACGCCGCAGGTTGAATAGGCTGCCATCTGTGCGGTAGCGTATGAAAACTCCGTCTTCGTCATCAAGATCTTCTGTGGCCCGCTGAAGCATCATGCTGAAGAAGATAGTGAAGAGGGTTGGTGCAAGAACGCAGCCCTGCTTCACCCCGTTTGTGATTGGGAAAGGCTCTGAGAGGTCGTTGCTGTTTCTGACCTGGCCACGCTGGTCTTCATGTAGCTGGATCACCATGTTGAGAAACTTTGGGGGACAGCCAAGACGCTCCATGATCTGCCACAGGCCCTTCCTGCTCACAGTGTCAAATGCCTTGGTTAAATCAACGAAGGTGATGTACAGTCCCTTGTTCTGTTCGCGGCACTTTTCTTGAAGTTGTCTGAGCACGAAGACCATGTCAGTGGTACCCCTGTTAGCTCTGAAGCCGCACTGGCTCTCAGGGAGGTGGTGTTCTGCAACAGCAGGTACTAGTCTGTTGAGGAGAACTCTTGATGGGGTGTATGTGGTTAGGGCTATGTGTTTTTATGAATGTGACGCGTTCATTTGTATATATATATATATATAGGTGTGTACGTGCATGCACAGATGGTGCATAAGTAGGGGTGCATAAGTAGGTCTACTTGTGTTTGTCTGTTAATTCATGTACATATGTCCTGGAATGACTGCATGCGCAGAATTCCTGCTACAATTCTGAATTCTCGTTTTGTGTTTTTTGAGACATGTTCAGCTTTTCTTCTTTGGCTGTAATGAGGTGTGGTCTGTATTTGTTCAGTGGGCCATGGAAAAGGATAAACTTGAGAAAAAATATTCAGACCTGACTTGGCTTTGAGAGTGAATATATAAAAATCGTGATTGGATCTGAATTTTACTGCCTGGAGTATGTATGGTCTACATAGTTTGTTTGTTTTTTTTCTTTCTTTTTTTTTTTTTTTTTATAAGAGAGAGAGCAGATTTTCAGTTTTCCCATGGAGCAACTAGGGAGTGATAAAATCACAAAACAAAATGGGACAGTTATTGTAGAATTGCAGACCTGCTATAGCCGAGTGGTCAAGAGTGGTCAAGACTTCAGTCCTGTAGGTCCACAAACTTAGTGGTCAGAATCTGTGCAGCAAAATGGGCAGTTATTGAAGAATTGCAGACCTGCTACAGCTGAATGAGTGTCAAGACTTCAGTCCTGTAGGTCCACGAACTTAGTGGTCAGAATCTGTGCAGCAAAATGGGCAGTTATTGAAGAATTGCAGACCTGCTACAGCTGAATGAGTGTCAAGACTTCAGTCCTGTAGGTCCATGAACTTGGTGGTCAGAATCTGTGCAGCAAAATGGGCAGTTATTGAAGAATTGCAGACCTGCTATAGCTGAGTGGTCAAGAGTGTCAAGACTTCAGTCCTGTCAGTCCACGAACTTGGAGGTCAGAATCTGTGCGGTTGTGAAAATCTTCAAAAGATTTTTACAGGAGGGGTTAAGAGCCTTAGGCCATTTGAGTGTGGTCCCATGCACATCAGGCGAGACAGGTAGACGAGTGATTCTCTCACTTAACGTTTCAGTACAGTCCGTTGCACGCACACACACTTACACACAGAGGTGTGTGCACATTGGGTAACGTCTTCATTCTGGTCCATCGCTCACTTTGGGGGTCGTTCCTTTGTTCATTCCGGGCCACCTGGGCTGGTGTGTGTGTGGGGGGGGGGGGGGGTGGAAAAGTGTTGGGGTGGACGCAAAAGAGATCGCTTCATGCGCTTCGCTTCTCAACCAGAGTGATGGACAGAGAGCCTTGAAGAGAGAGGGAGGGGGGGGAGGGAGGGAGAGAAAGAGAGAGAGAGAGGGGGGGTGATAGAGAGAGAGGGAGGGAGGGAGAGGGGGGACAGAGAGAGAGAGAGAGAGGGGGGGAGGAGAGAGAGATAGACAGAGAGAGAGAGAGATAGACTCAGAGAGAGAGAGAATTCAAGTGATTGCAGTTGCCAAGGAGACGTTGTGTTACGGGTCTATTCATTGCATTGAGTTTTCTGCTTGTTCTGCAGAACAGAGAGAGGAGTGGAGGGAACTGGTTGTCAGGTCTTCAGGGGGGTCCCCCCTACAGTTGCCAGACTACGGGATAGATCGATGAAGTTTTGGGTTTTATCTTCCCAGCTGGGGTTTAGATAGCCCAGTGGTCAGAGCTTTCGCTTTCCCCAAGCTAAGGTCAAACAGCAGTGAGATTGACGCAAAAGCCAAGAAATAAGGCAGAAACAAAGAGAGGGATAGAAAAGAGGAAATTTCTAGCTGAGAATGGCCAGAAGGTGGGGATGCTGTTTATACTGACAGGTCCCCAGGCATCCCCACGGGGGAGTTTACTCTATGAAATAGCGTGAATTCAAATCCTCACCTTCAATGCGAAATGAAAGGAGTAAAGTAAGTGTGCATTCAGGACATAACCACTACTTGCACATATTTATTTCGTTTTATTTGATACCACTTTATGTCACAGCAGATTTATCTGCATGAAATTCGGGCTGCTCTCCCCGGGGAGAGTGCGTCGCCTACCCTTTTTTTTTGTTCTCATGGATGGTGTCTAAACACGACACCTGTGTGCATGCTGTTATATTGAGGACATGTGCACTCAAGTCTTGTATTTCAGGGTCCCACTACTGGTCTGTGTATTGAGGACATGTGCACTCCTGTGTTTCAGGGCGCCTGTACTGGTGGCTATAGCCCTGATTGAGGCTGGCATGAAGTATGAAGATGCTGTGGAGCTCATTAGACAGTGAGTAGTAGTATAGTCTACTTTTCTGTTTGTTTATTTATTTTATTTTATTTATTCTTTGATAATTATATCAAGGATAATGGAATAAGCACTTGTTTGCTTTTTTTATATCCTGTCTATGTGTGTATGCAGTTCATGTAAATCTTGTCATCTGTTCCCACGGCACACAATGGCCTACTCTTACGAAAAGCGAAACATGATTCAACATGTGCGCAAGATGTTCTGCATGCGTTTGCACACAGGGCCTCGGTTTATAGTCTCATCCAAAGGACTTTTGGGGAGAGTGGAGTCAGCACTGATGTTAACTCCAGGAGAAAAATCTCCTCGACCGGACTCGAACCCGGGTCGTCAAATTGCCAACGCAATGTTCTGACTACTAGGCTATCCATGGTCAGAGCACTCGCTTTCCCCCAGTCAAGTTTAGCAGCATTGAGCATGGTTACCAGTTGGATGGGTGACCGTTTGCATGCCTTGGTTTCAGTACAGTCCCCAAATTCACCCAGCTGTAAATGGGTACCTGCCCTCTTTAGGGTCAGGGAAGGTAAAGCAGCGAGGGAGAGGAGATGGGCGCCGCCCTCAATATGCTGGCTCCTAAGAGAAGCTGAGGTCTCTGATGCCTCGCTCCCCTACGACCGACCAGGTTATGAGACACCTTTACCTTTTTTACCTTTACCATAACATGGTGCAGATCATCTGACGAATGGATGGTGGTGTTTTCGTTTCAGGAAGCGTCGCGGCGCCATCAACACCAAACAGTTGTCCTACTTGCAGCACTACCGTCCTAAGTCCCGCCTCCGTCACAACCGTAACGGTCACTCGCAATGCGTCATCCTGTGAACCCCGCCCACCCACAGCCCCACAGCTGCCGGGTCAAAGGGCATGCACGCACCCTTCACGTCGCCATGGTAGCAGGGGAGGAAATTCGGACAGCCTTCCACCTCTTTTCTCAGTTACCCTCCCCAACCTTTTCCCAACTTCACTGAAGTGACCGACTGGAGTCGCGTCCGTGTGTTGTAGACTCGTCCTTTTTTATTTTTTTTTCTGCTGTACCTCTTGTGTTGGTGAGGAGGAGAGGGTATTTGGTGGGGTGGGAGAGAGGGGATGAATGGGGTGTGGGTGGGGAGGGGGGGTGTTTGGTTGTGTTTTTGTTAATTTTTATTTAATTTTAATTTTTTTTTTTTTTTAGCTTTGGTTTTTTTGGTGAAGAATTTTTGTGGGTTTTTTGGCTTCAATTTATTGTTTTTGTTTTTTCTTCCACTTTTTTTTCTCTTGTTTCTTTTGACTTTTTGTTGTTGTTGTGTTTGTATAATTTTTTTTGCATGTTTTTGTGGTAAGGACTGAAAAAATGTGTACAAAAAAGACACACACAAAA
This sequence comes from Stramonita haemastoma, assembly GCA_030674155.1. Taxonomy (NCBI): domain Eukaryota; kingdom Metazoa; phylum Mollusca; class Gastropoda; order Neogastropoda; family Muricidae; genus Stramonita; species Stramonita haemastoma. Next base: position 9,330,309 of record CM060350.1, read on the forward strand.
ATAAAAAGAAAGTGTTTCTGACTGAACTGATTCAAATCAGTGATAGTGCTGTTACACCAACTTTCGTGGTTTCTTTTTGCTTAAATGGGCTTACTTGAAGAAAGAGGAAAAAAAAAATTATACACCAAAGAAAATGATATATATCTGTATAAAGTGGGTAGATAATAAATAAATTTTACCTTTTTTTTTACCTATCTGTATATGTCTTATTTTCATTCCACATTTTAAAGGTATTTTCATAAGTGTTCATTTTTCTTTGTAAAGAAGTGGATTGGTTTGTTTTTTTATGTTGACATGAATTTGTGTCCTTACCATTTATCAAAATTAGATTATATGTAAGTAATGCATCACTTTTTTGAAAGCAGGGTGTTAGAAATGTGCTGGCTAATGCTATGTGTGTTTACGACACTTATATGGATGTTTTCTGTTGTGTTTTTTAAAAAGGTTTGTTTTTGTTTTTTTAATGTATCGCCTATGTTTGTATGAGGCACAACAGGACTAGAATAATACGTCACTGTCCAATATGCAAAAAAATGTCGTTTGGATTATTGCCGTGTTTTCAAAAAGACTTGGCGAGGGGGGGGGGAGGGAAAGGATCAGTGTTTTGGAGATGTTGCGAAATTTTCCTGTGTCCCCCCTGCCCCCCACCCCCCTTCACCAAGACAAAAGGTACAGACAGAGAGAGAGAGAAAATGGCCTAGAGAGTTCTTCCAAGTTTTTTTGCATTCCCTTGCTCTCCTGTCTGTGGTTGTTGCCCCCTTTCCCTTCCCCCTGACGCTGTGTGCGTGTGTGTGTGTGTCACTGTTTTTGTTTGTGATTTTTTTATGAAGCGAGCGTTCGTTAGGTCGCTCGTCTGGTTTGCCTAACTGCCGTTGGGTGTGCAATGAGCTCCTTGCTTGGTACAACCAATCACTGAGTGCGCACGACGCTCGACATCGCACCTCGGTTATGACCTTGACCTTGTGGGATGACGTAAAGGAGACGAATGATTTCCATTTTTTGAAAACTATAATCAAGTATGGGAAGAGCAGGATAGAATCGAGTGGTTAAGTTTTTTAAAAGTGATAGAATTTTTTTTATTTAAACAAAAAAAACCAAACGTAACAAAGCCCAGATTTGGGGGGGGGGGGTGGAGAATAGAGGAATAAAAAGTACAAAAAATAAATTTTCTTTTAAAGGTTTGCCATGCACCAGTGTTCCCACCACACAACAAAAAATTTGTTGTATATTAAAAAAAATTAAATAAAAAAAAAAGCTTGTATTTTAAACTTCTACACCAGCAAAACTTCTCAACCAAATCTCTTGACAACCACATTCAAAATGGCCTCCAGGGACTTCCCTACCGCAAGACTCTCCTGTCACATTGCATTGTGGGAGATGTGAAAGTTGTTGACCTACCACTAGCAATCAGTCTTGGTCAATCCGGTATTTACAAACAGAAGTCGGAATCACCGGTCATGGTCAGTCCAGACAGCGTTGGGTTAGTTCATCTTTATGGAGAGATTTAAGAATAATTCGTCAAGCGCTCAAAGGCTGACATAAGGTCAAGGTCATATCCGGGGACATCGTCTCGCGCTTTGTAACGAGTGCTGATTGGAGTGTTTGTCCATCGCCTGTCGGTATCGAGGGATTTTTGTTTTTCCCTCGCAATGCACGTATGTGTGTGTGTTGGGATGTAAGTATGAATGAGAGAGGGTTTTTTGTTTTTGTAGAGGGTGTGTAGAGCGATGCGCCGGAATGCATTAGTGAGTCGTCCCTTTTTTATTATTTATCGCAGAAACTGTTTTTTAAAAAAATTTGATAGAATGGGAGAGATGATTTGGTTAGGGAGAAAATACCTTTTTGGTGAGAAAGAGTGTATCATAGTGTAATTTTTGGTGAGAAAGAGCGTATCATAGTGTTTTTTTTTTGGGTGAGAAAGAGAGTGTACCGTAGTTGTGTATGTAGTAGCTCTTAAGTTAAGGTGGAGATGAACCTGATTTTTGCCTTTGTAAATATTTTGAAAATCAACAACAGAAAAATTCTGCCTAGTTATGATCATTTTCATCCCCTGTCAACTTGGTCTCAGCTTTGACTTCTCCTTAAAACTCCTACAGGAGTGATCAGGGTGCCGCTCTGAACTTCCAGGCACTGCATTGTGGGTAGGTAGGTTAAATCTGGCGGAGCCCATCAGCCGGCAAGATGCATGCTGGGTATGTTTGTGTCAAGTCCGTGCCACCAGCCTTACCTGACTCTGCTATTATTTACGAAAGTTGGATGGTTTTAATGTATGCACAATTTTTTAAATTTTTTTTTTTAAGCTGGTGTTGAGTTGGAGGGTAGGGTTGATGAAACTGAAAGTGAACATTCAACTCGGCTGAATTTTTCTCCCTCCTCCCTCCCTCCCTCCCCCCATCCCTGTTTAGTGTATGTAATAGTTGTGGGTAATGCGATGACGAACTGGTTGCAGAGAGAGAGTGTAGTTTTGGAGTCAAGGATATGTGTGTGTGTATAGTTGTGGTTTTTATGAGTTTGTTTCTTTGGTAAGAGAGAGACAGACTATTTTGATGAGAAAGAGAGAGAATTTTGGTGAAAAGAGAGTGTAAGTTTAGTTGTCGATTGTAAATTGGCTGACAGGCTCGAGAGTGGTTAGTAAGAACGAACGAATAGTGTTCGTGTCGTCATTTTATTATGTGTTCACTAATTTGGCTAGGGAGAGAATATATTTGAAAAAGTGTTGACACTGTCTGAAGAGATTGTGATTATATGATGAAGAGTGTTCAAATTTAAGTTTCTTTTTATAAAGATTTTTTTTTTTTTTTTTTTAGTCATTAGTTTTTTCAGTTTGAGTGGAGAGAGAAAAAAAAAAAAAAAGAAATCGCAGACTTAGCAGTTTAAATGTTGTGGTGTGGATTTCTCGAGATATATCAGAACAGACTATATATTATGAGCTGTGTATTTTCCTACCAAATGATTGTACATGGTGTTTTTCCTCCTTATTTTTGGGCTCGTGTTCAACCTTGATTAAAGTAACACGCATTATTCTGATGATAGAGGGTTATTACAAGTGTGCTGTCAAATGCCTTGTGTATAAAAAAAAAAAATACTCCCTATCTTTCCACGGACTGATGTTTGCTGTTGCGCTTTTCATTTCTTTTTCTTTTTTTAAAGTTCAGGTGTATTTTATGAAGAAATTTTTACCCGTCTGAAAAATATTTGGATTTTTTTTTTTTTTTTTTTGTGCTCATTTTTGTGGCTTCTGTTGAAGTGTGCGAAACTAGAAGATTAGAATATCAATGTGAATCGTGTGAAAACGAGATCTGTACATTTCTTCTTTGGGGTTTTCTCTTCTTTGGAAATTGCTAGATAGAAAGTGGAGATGTGAGTCTTGTTGAGGAAGAGGTGTGTGATGGTGAAAGTTGTGGGCGAAGCGTGTTCGAGAATACATGGAGGAATCTAGGATTTTTGTTCGCAGGAATTCAGGAAATTTCAAGTGAAGAATTACCTGACTCGTCATTTAGAAAGAACTTTTAGAATTCAAAAAAAGGAATTCAGGAAATTCCAGGGGAAAAGTTAACCTGACTGATTACTTAAAAAAAATTTTGAAAAAACTTTTAAAAATTTATTAAAAAGAATTTGAAGAAACTCCCAAGTGAAGGATTTTATTATAGATTCTACTAGTGTAAAAATCAGAAATAAACTTCCCAATAGAGTTAAGTGGTTATTCTCACCTGTTTTTGACTGTCATCTCTATTCTGGAGTCTTAAAGAACACCCCCCCCCCCCCCCCCCCCAAAAAACAAAAAAAAGAAAACCTCGAAAAAACAACCCCAAAATAAAAATTTTAAAAATCACCACTAATCCGAAGAAGTAAATGTTGCGGATATATGCAGAAATTCACAGAAAAAAACCTGTAGCAAACTTTTCTCTTTTACAATCTTCTTTCTAAATCTCTCTCTTTTTTTTTCTACAACTTTCGGTTGTAGACGCAAAATGGCCCCCTGAGTTCTGGTTTTCAGCACAGAAAGTTCTCCTTTACCATCATCATCATCATCTTCTTCTTCGTCATCTTTTTCCTCTTCTTCCAACACTGAAACTGCAACTCTTGTTGTCTGTCGTACAAGTGAAAATGGGATGCTCTGCTGTTAAGCACCTGACAAGTCAGGCCCAGCACGTCCCGACTTTGGCATTAAAAAGAAAAGGTTTGAAGTGTTTTGTGGCGTTGGTTTGGTTTCATGGATATAGCGTCCCGTTTTTGTGGAGGTTTTTTTTTTTTGTTCTCAAAAGCCAAAACATACAGCTGTGTTGTTTGGGTCACTACAGACTCCTATGTGACACTCCACCATGAAATGAGTCGCTTTGCATTTGACCCACTTTTCTGCTAGGAGCCCTTTTAGGCAGGTGGGGGTCAGGTTGTTGATTTTGGTTGATTATAGAACTATAGCCATTCTTTTACCTTGTACTGAAGTATCAAGGCTTAAATTTGTTTTCTTTTGCTTTAAAAAATGGATTTAAAAAACACCCCCAAGCCCTCATTTAGACCAGCTATTTTTTAACGATGAAAAACTTGTCAGTTTCTCATTTTGTCACTTTCTGTGGTCTGAACATTGCAGTTTGTATTAACTGTTCATATGTTACGATTTACATTCTGTTTTCTGTATTAAATGCCTTTTTTTTTTAAAGATTAAAACCCAAGTAGTTTCAACTAAAAATTGACGTCTGGTGCAATTCGACTTATCATGTGGTGGAGCGTCACGCATATGTGTCTGCCCCACCCACATCTCTCCGTGTTTTCTCCTCTCCCTGTGTTTTGTCCTTATTAGTTAACAGGCATACAGGTCTGTCAGTTTTTTATCGTCTTCCGTTTTCTGGGTGTAGATGCGAGTATTTTCAGACATCTTTTTACAACAGCAGCAGCAGCCTTGATGACCATCACCAAAAAGAGTTAGTGAAAAATGCGCTCGTCCATCGATATTTGAAAGTGTGTTTTTTCCATGATTTGCTCATAAGATCCGAGTATAATTATTATCGCCTGTGTTTTTTTTTAAATAAATTTTTGCATGGGTTCAGACTGTACGACTCAAAAGCGATGGGTTAAAAAAAAAAAAAAAATTTATTATTTTTTTTAAAGACTTGTGGCGAAATATTGTGATTTGTCTGTCGTATCTAGGGAGCCTGACCTGTTGTTAACTGGGGATTTTTTTCTTACAATTATCAGTGAAGAAGAGTTTTGTTATAATTATCAGTGGATTTTTTTTTTCTTTCTTGTAATGTTCAAACAATGAAGGAGAGGGGTCTTTATTTTTTTGTGTTATTATCAGTGGAGGGAGATATTTCTTACATTAGTGAAGACATTCTTTTTTTTGTTATTATCAGTGGAGGGAGATATTTCTTACATTGGTGAAGACATTCTTTTTTTGTGTTATTATCAGTGGAGGGAGATATTTCTAACATTAGTGAAGACATTCTTTTTTTTTTGGGTTATTATCAGTGAGGAGATATTTCTTACATTTGTGAAGACATTCTTTTTTTTGTTGTTATTATCAGTGAGGAGATATTTCTTACATTTGTGAAGACATTCTTTTTTTGTTGTTGTTATTATCAGTGAGGGAGATATTTCTTACATTGTTCAAGATGTTCTTTTGTCTTTTTTTGTTATTAGTGAGGGAGATATTTCTTACATTTGTGAAAACTTTCTTTTTTGTGTGTGTTATTATCAGTGAGGGAGATATTTCTTACATTAATGAAGACAATCTTTTTTTTTTTTGTTATTATCAGTGAGGGAGATATTTCTTACATTTGTGAAGACATTCTCTTTTTTGTTGTTATTATTATCAGTGAGGGAGATCTTACATTTATGAAGACATTCTTTTTTGTGTGTGTTATTATCAGTGAGGGAGATATTTCTTTCATTAGTGAAGACATTCTTTTTTTTTTCTTCCCCAGCACAGTTCTGTGATAGAATGTCATGTGCACTTTCTGAGCTACCACAAGATCTGTGATGAAGAATCTTTCCAATCACTTGTGGACGAATATACCACCTTGAGTTTTGGTTATCTAAGGCTTCCTTCAAGAGACTGCGATTTGTCTGGAGGGTTTGATGTTACGTCTGTCTGAACCTCAACACCAAAGGAAATGTTCTTGTAGCAGACCTTCGAGGCTTTGTGATCTGGTACACTTCTAAGACTAGCAGGTAAAGGTCTACAGAGTGTGAGCAATAGTCAATACATGTTCAAATATCAGAGGAAGAAGTTTGAAATAAGAACAAACTTGAATTATGCTTATTCCTTCAAAGGTCAGTATGTAAAGAGTTACAGAGTGGGAGTAATACTCGTAGACAGAACAGAGAGGAATGGAGGGAACTGGTTGTCAAGTCTTCAGGGGTTGCCCCCACGGTCACCAGATTGATAGATAAATAAAGTTATTCTCGTAAAAGTGTTAAAGGAAGAAATTGGAATAAGATCAAATTTGATTTATGCTTGTTGATCCGAGGGTTTGAGCAATATATGTATAAGTATCAGGAGAAGTGGGAGAAAGAACGCACTTGATTTATACTTGTTCATGTAAGATCACTGTTTTTGTGTCCTTGCTAGATAGTTTTATTGGATTTTTTTTTTAAACACATTTTTAATTCTTGCAGGTGAACGGTAACTTTAGCAAGTGACAGCGAGATTCATTGTTGATCAAATAACGATTTTCTGATTATTGACACGTCAAACTATGTTGACCATTGTGACTGTCCTCTACTACTGTTAAAATTCTGTGAGGCGAAATGTTATTTCAACAAGTGAACAGCTAGATTGATGTTGATCAGACCTGTAGAAGTTGTTGATTATTGATCGTCGATATGATCATTGATCGTTGTGTTTTCTACTAACCTGTTCGTGGTTGGTTTTTGGGTGTGGTTTTTTTTTTTTTTAGGGGGGAGGGATTGTTTGGAAATTGAATATTTTGATTTTTTGATAGCTACGTATTTTTTCTGCAGAATTTTGTTTGGACTCTTGTTTGTCTCTTTTAATTCTTGCTGCTTTTTATACGATCCTTTTTGGTATGTTTAATAATGTTTTGATATGTTCTCTAAATAAAACACACACACAAAAAAAGAAAATGCTTTGTTGCTGAAATAAGACCCCCCAAAAAATTGATACAGCTTTTTTTTTTTTTAATTTTTTAATCGACTGTCACTGGAAAAAAAAAAGAGATTCTCAGCAAATAGGTTATGCTCTGTAAATGGGGGTTAGGGGGTTCTGTGGTAAAGGTCCTCAGATCATTTGTCAGATCAGTGAGTAGAAAACTCTTTACCTCAAGGCTGTTCCACTTGCCCCCTGGTACAATTGAAATCAGAGAAAACATCCCCGAAGACTGAATACTGCTACCTTAATGCTGGGCTGAAACAAGTCGCATATATTTGCAAAAAAAATCTCTCCATCAGTCACATGTATATAACACAAAAAAATCTCCCCATTCTGTGTGAACTTAGGAGCTCTAAGCCAAGGAAGAAGAACAACAAAAAATAAACATCTCAGAAGTCGAAATGTGGATACCTTGCCTGGCTACTTGGTCGCATACGCAAAATTCTCACCAGTTGTGAACCTCAGAGCCTTTGGGGGGGGGGGGGGGGGGGGGGGGGGGGGGGGGATATCATGACATTGGGGTTGAAATGATAAATGTTACTGTAGTACGGCACTGGAAAGTCCCATTGATTCAAAGCTGTCTGTGTGCGGAAGCACTCGTCATTATTGCTCTCGTTATTATCATCGTCGCCCCCAAAGTTTTTGTTATGTTCCAAAAGTAATGTCTCGATTTCAAAAATGCAGTATGGATATGTTTTTTTATTATGATTTTTTGTTTTGTTAAAGCCTTGTTGCAATTTTTTTTTATATAATTTTTTTTGTTAGGATAATGAATTGGGTGTGTCTTTTTCGTGATAAATTTCTTTTTGACTGGAGTTAGAATTTACAATCATGTGTTGTTCCACCATGCTTAGTTTTTTTTTGTTTTTTTTGGTTGAAGATTTGCTGCAGCTTTTGTTATGATGTCAAGTGTATGGATTTGAGGGGGGGGGGGGGGGGGGGGGGGATTTTTTTTTTTTTTTTGTTTTGCCTTCCAAGTTTTTTTTGTTTGTTTGATTGGTTTGGGCTTCTTTCTCCCTCTCCTCTCTTCCCAAATTTCATGAACATTTTTATACTTATGTAATGGGAATGAGAAACCAAAAACACAACAAATATGTATCTTTTAAACTACCATTTTGATTTTTTTTTCTTGGGTGGTTTTTATGTTTGTTTGTTTTGTTTTGTTTTGTTCTTGGTTGCTTACAGTTTTTGCTTACATTTTCTGTCAAATGAATTATTTTGATTTTTTTTCAATTGTGTGTTGTTTTTTTTAATGCTATAAAATGCTATATCTTCACTTCAGAGTAAAGAGTTTGGACGTTTAAAAAAAAAATGTTTTTACTATTCAAATTTATGTCGAAGGTAAGTGAATGAATTGACTTTGTGCCTCATAAGATAAGCTCCTGTTTAAAGGACAGTCTTTTAGAGTTATTTGGGGTTTTTTGGAATCAAATTTAACTTTGTGACAAATTTATCCTCTCCAAAATGAAATGTATTTTGAAGGAGGAAAAAAAATAGCGTATAGCCACCAAAAAAAAAAAAAAGTTTTTTTGGGTGGCTGATGTGCTATTTGAAGAATGTGCCCCTTTTTTCTTTTTTTTTTACAGAGTAGAGTATGGATTCTATAGCCTGGATATTGTGAAGGGGAAATTTGCAAAGGCATTCTTGAGGATTTGATGCATGACTGAGTGATAATGCAGTTTTATTGGACATGTGTGTGTGTGCGAGATGTGGACAGAATAAACTGTTGGTTTCATCAATGAATTGAGTGAGGAGTTGGATCCATAGAGAAGTATATTATTGAGTGAGTGGTGAGTTGAGGTTTTGTTTGTGTGTGTTGGGGGGGGGGGGGGATATAGATATAAGACCAGTCTCCAGTATGCTGGTGAAAAAACACAAAACTCTCTCTCTCTCTCTCTCTCTCTCAAAATTTTTTTTTAATGCTCTCTTCTTTAAAAAAAGAGGAAAAAAAGTTTTGTTGCGCTGCCGTTCAGCGCCTGACAAGTCAGGCCCAGCGCATCGGACTTCGGCATAAAGTTAAAGTCTGTCCCGAGCCTAAGGCTCATCAGGCCGGTGCTTATCCCGGTTTCTGTGGAGTTAAGCGACTGAGAGTCATAGACTCCCCGCCTGGATAGGACGCCAGTCTATCGCAGGGTTAACCCCCAACACAAGGTTGTACCCCTTTTACACCTGGGTGGGGTGAGAAAATAGCCGTAAAGTGCCTTTTCCAAGGGCACAACGCCATAGCCGAAAGCTGGGATCGAACCCACAACCTTTAGATTATGAGTCCAACGCCTTAACCACTAGGCTACAGCGGCGGCAATGACTTCGGCATAAGACAGAATGATTGTTATCTGTGAAGTCTTTCTATGGGGAAAAAAAGGCAGGAGAATGGACCAAGAAGGCAAAAAAATTGACCAGAATGGGACGGTGACAGGCTAGGAGGAAGATAAACAATAAAGCAGAAACAAAGAGAGAGATAGAAAAGAGGAAATTTCTCACACACAAATTGGAAGGTGGGGATGCTATTTATACTGACTAGGATCTAGATCTACTGTGTGTGTGTGTTGTGTGTGTGTGCGTGTATGTGTTTCGAGTGTGGTGTATGTATGTTGTGTTGTGTTGCGTGTATGTGTGTGTGTGATGTGTGTGCGGCGTTTGTATGTGTGTGTGTGTGGTGTGTGTGTGTTACGCGTTTTGAAGTGGTTTGTTGTCTGTGTTGATAACGTCCCTAATGGAGTACTTCACTGGCTCTTTAATTCAACAACTATGTGTGTGTATAGTTGGGGATACGCGAAGGGGGGATTGTGGTCGGGTAGGATAGGCCCTTCGGGAGTACTTCCACTGGGACTCTAATATAATTTCAACAACAACCATAACGTGTGTGTGGGTTGGGGGGGGGGGGGGGGTACTTCACGGGACTCTAATATAATTTCAACAACAACATAACGTGTGTGTGGGGGGGGGGGGGGGGGGAGTACTTGGCCACGGGACTTAATATAATTTCAACAACAACCATAACGTGTGGGTGGGGGGGGGGGGGGGGGGGGGGGGGGGGGGGGGGGGGGGGGGGGGGGGGGGGGGGGGGGGGGGGGGGGGGGGGGGGGGGGAGTACTTCCACTGTCTTAATATAATTTCAACAACCATAAATGTGTGTGTGTGAGGTGAAGGGGGGGAGGGGGCTGTCAATATAAATTCCACATAAAATCATATAAGTCTATCTTATCACTAAAAGGAAACTATCTTGGGAGAAAAAAACGACAAAACCTCTAGTGTACCAAGTCGGAAAAAAAAAACCTAAGTTAGTCCGGATTTTCCGGCAGAGCTGTTATAATTTAAAACAAAAAACAGCCTCCCTCATCACAAAAGGAAACTATCTTGGGAAAAAAAAAGAAAAAAAAAACAACACAAAAACTCTCTAGTGTACCAACTCGAAAGAAAAAAAAAATCATCATCAAATTTATTACGGATTTTACGGCAACCACGTACTATTATAATACATCCTACACAC
>CM060350.1:9348409-9353409 GCA_030674155.1 Stramonita haemastoma
CACACACACACACACACACACACACACACACACACACAGTAACCCCCCCACTACACCCCACACCCCCCACACACACACACACACACACACACCTGCGCCCCCAAAATCCACACGTACCTCGGATGTCAAAACACGCCTCTGAAGAGAGCCCGTGGACTCTAGTGGAGGTCCAGAAGGAGGGAATGGTTCCTCCTCCACCTCCCCCGCATCCCTCATCTCCGCCTCCCTCCTCCCTCTCCTCCCCTCCCCCTGGCTGCCCTGGTAACGGGGCTGGGGGAAGGTGGGGAAGGAATCCCCCATGTAGGCATGATGTCTTTGTTGTCCCATTCAAAGCCATCGTTTGGACTAGCTTCCTCCACGTCTCTCAATGCTCCTCCTCGTTTCCTTCTGAATTTCTTGACAAAGTCCCCGATTGCCATGATCTTGTGATGATCTTGTCTGTTTCTTTTTTACTTCGGAGTTATTTATCTAATTTTGGTATCTTTCTATTTTTTTGTTCCCTTTGTTTTATTTATTCATTCATTTTTTTAAATTTTATTTCAGACTTGATTTTCAGTTATTTTGTAGTTCCTTTTCTTGAAAAGCTACAGCTATGTAAAAACATGCTACAGTAACCACACTCCAGGTTGAGATTTTAACTGTCCATGTTTCTTTCACAATGGAAGAAGGAACACACCACCACAGTCACTTCTTTATAACACACACACACACAAGAGCTCAGGATGCTCACTTCCTTTCTGATGGTCACTTCTTCACTTCTTTCTAATGATCACTTCACTCCAAGGCTCACACCATCACGAGTGTGCCTTTTGCCCCTCCTGATTTTTGTTTGTTTGTGACTGTGTCTAATCACTTTTTCTATTGGTTTTGAGGTGAGCCACAAATTTCTAATCCTTTCCCCGACTGGTTGGGTTGGGAAGTGCGTAGTGCTTGCTAATGTTATCATTGTCTTGATTGGTTGAAATCGGAAAGCACGTGATAGTAAATAAGTACTTCATGATTGGTTGACTTGATAGCACGTGATAAAGGGGGGGATGATAAATTTTACTCCATTTAAAGGCTTTCTACTGTTATCAGATAATGGTATCTTGTTGTCATGAGGTTTGTGTGGAATACAAGTCAATCAATCACCTTGGAGAGAGATTAGAGCTACTTTAAAACTGAAAGCTCATGAATTTTGTCAAGTTCAAATTTCAAAGGAATCTCCAGCATTGGGTGTGATGTTGTGGTAGGTTTGTTGGTGTGTGTTGTGTATGTGTGATGATAATGATTTGGCAGAGTGATTGTTTGGTGTTTGTGTGTTGTGTTGTGTGTGTGTGCTGTGTTTTAGTTGCAAAGTTTTGTATATGTCTAGAGTGCGATTTGTTGTAAGTTGTCAGTGTGTTGTGTGTGTGTGTGTGTGTGTGTGTGTGTGTGTGTGGGTGTGGTGTTTATTATGCATTTTGCAAAAATCTCACCACTGGTGAACCATTGAAGCTCTAAAAACAAAACACCAACAGATTTTTTTCCAACATGTCAGACTTTTTTTTTAAAGCAATATCTTCGTTTTTATCTTATTTTCATTTTTAATCTCTTTTCAGCCTGCTTGTGAAAGCTCTTATTTCATTTTCATTTCACTTTATTGAATTATATTCTAAACGTTTGAAATTAAGTTTTTGTGAATACTGTGAATAATTTTTTTTCTCTCTGTATGATTTAAAAAAAAATCTTTCTACAGTCTATTCTATTTTACGTTATTAGCAGTTATTCAGGGAAGAATCATCTTCCATAAGAAATTACACATAGCTCTCCTAAATTTTTAAAAGGCATTTGACTCACGAAACTTCGAACTTTTCTACTATCTATTTAAAAACGGCATTGGAGATAAAATTCATTCCACGTGTGATAAATATGTGCGATGTGGTAAAAAACAAACGTCGAAAATGGATCATGGTTTACTGCTCAAATCAAGAGTACACAACATTAATGGTGTTGGGCAAGGTGTCGCACACACTCCCATTCTTTTTCCTTTCTTCACTACTGAGCTTACCCTCGACATGACCAGTTATAGTCAATAATGACAACATCAACACAAAAACACTGACGATAACAACAATATTAATGAATTGTTTATTCTTCTGGTTGCTGATGGCTATGATAAATTATGATCTTATTATCAGGAGCTGTGATTACTTTCCAAACAAAGATGAGTGATCTGGACAGTGCTGTATCAACACAGCTTCAGCTGAACTGAATGGAAACATGGATAAAGAGCAACATCCTCGATGTCAGAGAGAGAGAGAGAGAGAGAGAGAGAAGAGAGAGAGAGAGAGAAAGCGTGGTGTGTGTGTGGTTGTGTGTGTGTGTGTGTGTGTGTGTGTGTGTGTGTGTGTGTGTGTGTGTGTGTGTGGTGTGTGTGTGTGTGTGTGTGTGTGTGAATAAACCATACACATACATACTTACAACAGAGCAACAAGAATCAAAAAGTTTCTTAAAGTGTGCTCAGTCTTTACATTTGACAGCTGGTAGACATCAGTTTGTTCAGACTGTACGAGTCGATTTTTTTTTTTCGCAAAACATCTTTGAAAACAGATCTTATCAGTTTAAAATGTCTTTTCAAAAGTCACTGCACTTGGACATTTTCTATTGGAAAGGTCTAGAAAATATGTAGATAAATATATCTGGAAATACATGAAAAAGAAAAGTAGGGACATGTCAACAAATATCTCTAGAAATGCATAAAAAAGAAAAGTAGAGACTAGGAAAGAACGAGAGTGCACAATTTTTGTCGTCAAAGACTAAGTTAGGGACATTTCATGATAAAAAGAAATTCATCACTTAGAACAGACGTATGGCATTTGAAGACGGGGAGACTGGATAGCCTAATGGTCAGAACATTGCGCTGGCAATTTGACGACCCGGGTTCGATTCCCGTTCGGGGGATTTTTCCCCTGGAGTTAACATCAGTGTTGACTCCACTACCCCCAAAAGTCCTTCGGATGAGACTATAAACCGAGGCCCCATGTGTGAACACACGCAGAACATCTTGCCCACACGTTAAATCCTGTTCCGCTTTTTGTAAGAGTAGGCTATCCTGTGCATGTGCTGATGGGAACAGATGACATTTACAAAACTGCATACACACGGGGACTAAATGTAAAAAAAAAAAAGCACAAGAATGCTTATTCTATTATCCTTGATATAAAAGAATAAAATAAACGAATAAAAAAAAATAAAATAAAAGCAGGTTATCTGTAGGGAAAAGGTTAAAAGAGTTCTCTTGGTTTTCTGTTTTCGTTGTGTTCATTTATTGTCAGGACAGTGCAATGCATTTTTCTTCATATGACACACAACAATAGTTGCTGTCTGATCGTTTAGAGGACAACAACAACGACAACAACGACGAAAAAGAAGTGACAAAGCTTTTGGCCCGAGAAAAAAATTCTGTAGTTAAAAGGGACGCAATCATGCGTCACTGATGTGTTACCTATTTTCTGAGTTGCCTCCCTTTTCTCATTTATGATGCTGAAGCTAGCGGCATAAGCATCTTTAATTAATTAATGAATTTAATGTGTGTGTGTGTGTGTGTGTGTGTGTGTGTGTGTGTGTGTGTGTGTGTGTGTGTGTGTGTGTGTGTGTGTGTGTGTGTGTGTGTGTGTGTGTGTGTGTTTTCGTTTTAACATCTAATCTATCCACTAAAAAGTTATTGTAAATAGAAATGTAGCGTACGTACGTGCGTGCGTGCATTTGTCCGTGCGTACACACGCGCGAGCATGCGTATGTGTGCGTGTGCACGTACGCGCATGTGCGTGTGTGTATGCGTGTACACGCGCGCGCATGTGCGGTGTGTGTGTGTGTGGGGGGGGGGGGGGGCACACGTGTGCGGGCGTGTGCGAGCGCGCACGTGTATGTGTGTGTGTATGATCTATTTCTGGGTGACCCCCCTCCACCCCCACCCCCCCACCCACCCAGTACACACACACACCCCCCACACACACACACACACACACACACACACACACACACACACACACACACACACACACACACACACACACAATGATGTTAAAGTGGGGGGAACAAAAGCAAAAAGCAATGTTCAGTATGACAGACAGCTTGACATGGAAGAACCACTGTCAAGTGCACATCTGCCGTCAGCAAAGGAATACTATTATTCATTATTCCTACCTAGCTGACTGACGTAAGCTACCATTGTGCACGTGCGTTACTTGCTGTTACTTGCATTCCTTGCCCCGAAGGCATCATTACACTATGACTGTACTGCTGGAAGAAAAACTAGGGAGTGTAGTTGGTTTGAAGGAATGCTTAATTGTGACTATACACATGTATGCATGTGCATACAGGCGTAATGCATGCATGCACGTACAACCACACATCCTTGTATGAACGCTCACCTGAACGAACACATATGTACCACATGGACACACATAGGTATGCACACACACACACACACACACACACACACACCACACACACACACACACACACTACACACACACACACACACACACACACACACACACACACACACACACACACACACACACACACACACACACACACGTTCGTCCCATTGACATCTTCCTTGGACCAAGCCCCTACTTATTAATCTGATCACATAAATAGCCCAGGTTTGTCTGAATTAATTAATTAATGAGGATTTAATCAGCAAGTACTTTGCTGACCTTACTATTTACTATAATTATGAACCAGATGCCATTCCGATGATGATAGAGGTGTGTGTGTGTGTGTGTGTGTGTGTGTGGTGTGTGTGTGTGTGTGTGTGTGTGTGTGTGTGTGTGTGTGTGTGTGTGTGTGTTGCTGTGTGTGTGTGTGTGTGTGTGTGTGTGTGTGTGTGTGTGTGTAGTTGTGTGTGTGTGTGTGTGTGTAGTTGTGTGTGTGCTTGTGTGTGTGTGTAAAACGTGTGTGTGTGTGTGTGTGTGTGTGTGTGTGTGTGTGTGTGTGTGTGGTGTGTGTGTGTGTGTGTGTGTGTGTTGTGT
>CM060350.1:9361945-9376945 GCA_030674155.1 Stramonita haemastoma
ACTCCGAGGTCAGTGGTCAATGAACAGATAACCATGTACAGCTATGACGAAAATACTTGACCAACATGAAGAAGGCCACTCCCTCTCTCTCCCACTGTTACAGTAATTACGTGCGCTGTTGCATACTCTTAGGTCAGTTTTTTTGTTTTGATTTTGATTTTTTTTCGACTAGAGCTCCGGGTTCACCAATGGTGAGATTTTGCGTATGGGACCTTTTATTACCCCCCCCCCCCCCCCCCCACCCAAATTTTAGTAGCCACATTCCAACTTCGGGAATACTGTCTGAACACGACGACAACAGTGTGCATGCGTTTTGGTTTGGTTTGATTTTTTTTTCTTTTAATTGTTATGTGTTCCTACCGACACACTATGGCCTACTCTTCCAAAAAGCGTAACGGGTTTTAACGTGCGTGCTATATTATGTTCTGCGTGCGTTTGCACACACAACCTCAGGATGGGGGGGGGGGGGGGTGTTGTTGTTTTTTTTGTCTTTCCCTTTTTTTCTTTCTTTTTTCTTTTTTTTTTTTTTTTTGGGGGGGGGGGGGGATCTCAGCTAAAGGTACTTAGAAGGGAGTGGAGTCGGCACTGATGGTAACTCAAGGGGAAAAAATCCCCTGGAACAGGTGCCTCCGTGATAGGTCAAACCTGGGATCATTATGGGCTGTGGGATATACCTTTAGATGATGTCGTGGTTTCAGTTCATTTACTGGTTGGTAAGTTTGGGGTTTGGGTTTATTGGGGTTTTTTTTTTGTTTGTTGTTGTTTTTACTGAGTTGGTCCTACTCTTCTTCTGCTACTCAGCTTCTCTAGGGGCCAGCATAATGAGGGCGGCGCCCATCTCCTCTCTCCCTCGTTGCTTTTACCTTCCCTGACCCTAAAAGAGGACAGGTAACCATTAACTGCTGGGTGAACTGGGAGAATGTGCTGAAACCAAGGTGTGCAAATGGTCGGCCCCCTCCAGTTGGTAACCGTGTTGCCAGTTAACCATAAATGGCTTTGGGTAAGGGAAGGAGAGTGTGTTCTGAGCTATCCTGTCCATAGATACGACCTACAAAAATAGCACGATAATCAGGTCTAGTACCTTGCCTAGTCAATGGTTCCTTGATTGACTCAGTCAGTGACCAGGTCACAGTGCTATCAGTGACCACTGTCCAGTAGATAAAGTGGATACTTCAGTCAGTAAGGTTGCCCTATAATAATTATGCCTTCTTGAGCATTGTTGACCATTGGCCCTTTTTGTCAGTAGGAGCATAGGCTAGCAGGCTATGTCACCCACTTATTCACACTAAAGTCCGATGTGCTGGGCCTGACTTAAGGGAACGCACAGAGAGAGAGAGAGAGGAGAGAGAGAGAGAGAGAGAGAGGAGAGAGAGAGGGAGAGAGAGAGAGAGAGAGAGAGATAATGACAATGACAATATTTTATTGTGGTAAGCTTTTTAAGCCCATTCACAAGGGGACAGACAGTGGGAAGGGGACTGGGCACAAAACACACATCTTTAGACATGAAAAATGTATCATTTCTTCTGCCCATATGAGAGAGAGAGAGAGAGACAGAGACAGAGAGAGACAGAGAGAGACAGACAGACAGACAGACAGAGACAGACAGACAGACAGACAGACGGAGACACAGACAGACAGACAGACAGACAGACAGAGTTGCTGTTATAATGACCCAAACAACAAGACAACAGTATCTGTATCTCTCAGGCTAGGTTGATAAAGGGTAAAAAGTGTAAGGTGTCCCATGACTTATGTGGTCCTAGGGGAGCGAGGCATTAGAGAGACCTCAGCTTCTCTAGGGGCCAGCATATTGAGGGCGGCGCCCATCTCCTCTCCCTCGCTGCTTTTACCTTCCCTGACCCTAAAGAGGGCAGGTACCTATTGACAGCTGGGTGAACTGGGGGGACTGTACTGAAGCCAAAGCACACAAACGGTCACCCATCCAATTGGTAACCACAGTCGTGCTGCTTAACCTTAGCTTGGGGAAAGTGAGTGCTCTGGGCGCTAGTCTTTCGGATGAGACGATAAACCGAGGTCTCGTGTGTTACACATCACTATTTAGCGCACATAAAAGAACCCATGGCAACAAGGCAAAATTCTGTAGAAAAAAGCCACTCTGGTAGGGAAACATATACAGTTGCATACAGGAAAAAAGAAAATAATAATAATGGGTAGGCGCTGCACTTGTGGCAACGCGCTCTCCCCGGGGGAGAGCAGCCCGAATTTCAAGCAGAGGAATCTGCTGTGACATACAGTGGTGTAAAAAATAAAATAAATAAATAAATATTGTATCCTGGGTATGCTCGTTCTTCAGCAAACCTATTGAACGCTGACATAAATCACAAAATCTTTAACGTGCGTATTTGATCTTCTGCATGTGGAAATTTTACATCTACACCACTTAAATTAAGTCACGGCAGATTTCTCTGCGTGAAACTCAGCAGGCTGCTCTCCCTCCCGGGGAGAGCGCGTCGCCACAAGAGCAGCGCCACGTCACGACAAATTTCTCTGCGTGAAATTCGGGCTGCTCTCCCAGGGGAGAGCGTGTCGCCACAATAGCAGCGCCACGTCACGGCAGATTTTTGTGCGTGAAATTCGGGCTGCTCTCCCCAGGGAGAGTGCGTCGCCACAAGAGCGGTGCCACCCATTATTTTTTTCTAAACCTGTCTGAATGTGTTTGTTTCCTTATCAGAGTGGCTTTTTTTCAACAGAAATTTGCCTGGAGTAACTGTATTGCTGCCGTGGGATCTTTTACGTGCGTTAAGTATTTTGTGTAACAACACGGGACCTCGGTTTATCGTCTCATCCGAAAGACTAGCACTCAGACCACCACTCATGGTCTAATGGTTCGGGGGGAACGTTTTGGGCCCAAATACACGAAGTGAATTAAGGGACTGGCAGGTCTGCGCCTAAAGTTGGACTGGAAGATTGTAAAAAAAATCCCTGCCCTTAATTCACCAGACGCCAACGCCAAAGTTTTGAACCCACGACTTCATGGACTCACGGGATTGAAGTCGAATTGTCTTAACCACTACGCTATAGCGTCCGTCTATTGGTGATTCAGAATGATTCATGTCGTTCACCCCCTACACTGATTGCTTTTTTTTTTTAATCAATAATCTGTGATCAGTGTCAATAATTAATACTAAGGTGTTGAAGAACAGGTGTGGGTGTGTGTGAAGCCATAACAAGTATAAAATATATATAAACAGTACCAGTTCAACGACCGTTTCGGCTACACATAACAGTTACCTTGGGGGGGGGGGGGGGGGGGGGGGGGTCAAGAAGTATTTTGTATAGAGTGCCATCCAAAAACAGGTTTGCTGGTTTCCACAGATTTTTTAAAGTATGAAAAAATACACTGTGTAGGCTACTTGTTTTGGGGGTAGAGGCCATAGATCAACACCAGGTAGGGATGAGAAAGTGGGAAATGATCATCAAATGAGGATTAGTTGTGTTCCTACAGCGTTGAACCGCGCATGCATATTGTGGTGAGGCAGCCAGCAGACGACAAAGGACTGAGGGGGATACAATGTTTGCTGGAAAAAAAAGAAAAAAGTTCAAACTACCAAATTTGTTTGTATTGTCCTGAGTTTTGAGTCAGGGGCTGGTCTTTCTGAAAAAGTGTTTTTTATTTCTGTGGATGCCTTAGTGAGTGCAGTGCGAATGCAAGTGTGATATAATTATGAAAATAGAAGGAAAAGTGCCAAAATTTAACTGTTATGTGTAACCTTCAGTAATGACGAGCACAGCCACTGGGCACATAGCCATCATCACTATCAAAATGGCTGACCTTGTTTGGTTACACACCACCATTAACTTTTATCCGCTTTTTCCTTGGGGTTTTCCTTTAACTACTCTTGCATTCATATCGCACGAACTAAGGCAGCCAAAGAAGTAATAATTAACAACAACAACCCCCCCCCCCCCCACCTTTTTGACTAGTCTCTGACTCAAAACTCATGCGGTTTTGCACAAATTTCGTAGGGTTGAGATTTTTTGTTGTTGTTGTTTTTAGCAAACATTGTACTGTATACACCCTCAGTCCATTGTTGTCTGCTAGCTTCCCTACCGCAATGGGGTCTAAACACTATTTATTAATTAGTTAATCTTTTTACTTATTTGTTTATTCTTTTATATGGAAGAAAATGGAACAAGCACTTATGCACGTTTCTACATCCAGTCCCCGTGTGTATGCAGTTTTGTAAATTTTGTCATCTGATCCCACCGGCTTACTCTTTCGAAAAGCGAAACAGGACTTAATGTGTGCACAAGATGTTCTGCGTGCGTTCGCACACGGGGTCTTGGTTTATAGTTTCATCCAAAGGACTTTTGGGGAGAGTGGAGTCAGCGGGTGGGGAAGGACATCTGCTACTACCGCAACCACTTCCTGCGATCCTCCCAGACCACGGGGGGCGTGAAGGGAAAGGCGTACTACACCACCACCTTCACACTGCGCTTCCCCCACAACTGCGACGTCTGCTACCTGGCCTACCACTACCCCTACCCCTACACCACCCTCAGGGTCAGTGAGCAGGCGCTGTGTACGGCTGGGTCAGAGTACACCTGTGGGTTGACAGGTTGGTCATGTGCTCTGGTTCAGAGAAGACCTGTGGGGAAAATATCCTCTTCAACGGGAATGGAACCCGGGGTGGTCAGATTGCGAGCGCAATGTTCTGACCACTAGGCTATCCCGCCCAGTAGGAACAGAAGCAATCCTCATTACAATTTTGATAATCATTTCCAACTTCTTCGTGACTATCTGGTATTGCTCTATGTCCTCAGTCCTAAAAGCAAGTACACAGTGGATTTTTCTGTAGGCTACTTTAAAAAGTTTGTGAAAACACAAAAACAACTTTTCCGCCTAGCACTCCATACAATAGGGGACGGGATAGCTCAGAGGTCAGAGCGCTGGCTTCCCCCCAGGCAATTTAAGCAGCGTGGAGCGTGGTTGCCAATTGGATGGGTGACCGTTTGTGCGCCTTGGCTACAGACCAGTTCCCCCAGTTGTAAATGGGTACCTGCCCTCTTTAGGGTCAGGGAAGGTAAAGCAGCGAGGGAGAGGAGATGGGTGCCGCCCTCAGTATGCTGGCCCCCAAGAAAAGCTGAGGTCTCTGACGCCTCGCTTCCCTACGACCACACAGGTTATGGGACATTTTTACCTTTCACTCTATGCAAGATAATGTACTACATGACCCACAAGCTAAAGCAGGAGTGTAGCCTGTGTTTCATATCTTTCTTTCATGAATTATGATCCTTGAGTTTATGTGCTGCCTGACAATATCCACACTCATGTGATTTTTGTTTATTCATTTATCTTTCTTTTTTTTTTTACATTTATTTGGTCGTTTTTCTTCTCTCAGTATGGCTCTTGCAGCTCCATTGACGATTTGTGGTTCAGAAACACAAGCTAAGATTTAAGAAAATCATTATTGCATGATAGGTGGTGAAGTTTCTGTGAATAATGATAATAATAATAATAATAATAATAATGTAGGGTATTCGTATAGCGCTAAATCCCGTAAAGCAAACAAGTCGACGCGCTTGCATTCAAATCATTTACACGCATACAAGTCTACAAAATGTTAGAATTAACATATAAAATTTATCCTCACACACACACACTCGCATGCACGCGCGCGCGCCCACCATTTAAGGTAGCAACTGACGATACCAGGAATGATGTCTACATATATATGACACCAGTGTGCATGCGCTTTTATTTCTGTCATCCCTTCTTACCAATACGAATGACCTACTCTTTCAAAAGGCAGAGCAGGTTTTAATGTGTAAGCACAATGCTCCGCATGCATTCGCACATGGGGCCTTGGTTTATGGTCTCATCCGAAGGACTTTCTGGGGTCGAGTGGAGTCAGTACTGATGTTAACTTGAGGGGGGAAATCCCCTTGAATGGGTGGCGGTGGTGCAAGGCTAGTGTATAGGTATTCCTAGTCCTAAGTTAAATGATTTAAAACAATTAAACCAGGCTAGTTAATGCATGCATACATACTCCTAGACATTAACACCACAATCTGTAATATCACTTCAGCATTATAACAAAAAGTAGACTTTTTATTGTTTTTCCTGATTCTGTTTTTATTATTTTGTTGGTTGATGCTTTTTCCTTTACATTAGATAGAACAGTGTAACGCCCATGATATAAGGGAAACAACCCCATTATTACTGTTGAATGAGTAGAGGTACTCTCCCTTCCACCCTGAAAAAAAAAAAAAGGGGGAGGGGATGTCATGATACACCTCCTAATCAGTTTATCGTCTCTGGACATCCAAAACAAAACACAAAAAACCCTAGGGTTTAATGTTTGTGATAAAGTGGAAGGGTGTATGGAGAAAGTGATGGCTGTGATCAAATTCTGTCGGAAAGTGTACAGCTTCGATTTGATCTGTAACTCCACCTGTCGTTTGTTTTGTTGTTGTTGTTTTTTACCTCCTTGTGTATAAATGATATGGAGAGAGAGAGAGAGAGAGAGAGAGAGAGAGAGAGAGAGAGAGAGAGAGAGAGAGAGACAGACAGACAGACAGACAGACAGACAGACAGACAGACTCAAGCGAGAGAGGGAGAACGAGAGACACACACAGAGAAAGAGACAGAGACAGAGAATGTCTGCATGAATATCAAATATTGTCCAAGTTCATTCCATTCCTGCTACTAGCAGGTGGATCAGTGGCTGAAAGATATCAATAATTCTTTTTTTTATCCTTTTATATCGAGGATAATGGAATAAGCACTCGTGTGCTTTTTTACATCCAGACCTTGTGTGTATGCAGTTTAATAATTCTTTTCTGTTCCCACCGGCACACAATGTCCTACTCTTACGAAAAAGAGGAACAGGAATGGATTTAACATGTGTGCAAGATGTTCTGCATTTATTCGCACACAGGGCCTCGGTTTATAGTCTCACCCGAAGAACTTTTGGGAGAGTGGAGTCAGCGCTGATGTTAACTCCTGGGGAAAAATCCCCTCAAACAGGAATCGAACGTCAGATTGTGAGCGCAATGTTCTGACCACTAGGCTATCCCGTTCATAGAAAGTCTTCAGCCTGCAGGTTTGATCCCATTCTTTAAGAACAAGTATATTTACAAGGAATCTCATTTGTATATAATTTTATGTGTGACTGATGTTTTTTCCACAACGCGGTGGCCGTTCTGGGCCAGGGCTGACCCTTATGGTTGACCAGGCGGAGCGTCGATACAAGCAAGGGCAGTAAAGTTGGTTTTATACCCCCCTTTTAATCTGTAGATAATTGTAGTTTTCAGTTTTAATTTTCACGAGGCGACAGCCCCAATATGGTCTGTGTGGTCGGCAGGGCTATAAACATCATGATTGGATTGGATTGGTTCCGATTCGAAACTCCACTAGCACTGTTTCTGAATCCACAATAATTATCTAGCTCGAGTGGTGATTTGAGTGGTCCCTCAAATGAGACTATAAATCAAGGTCCTGAGTCGAATGCATGCAAAACATCTTGCAGTTGCATACACATTAAAACACATTTCGAAAGAGTATGCCAAAGAGTGCTGGTGGAAATAGATGACCAAATTTACAAAACTGCATACTTACAGGGACTGGATGTTAAAAAAGCAAGTAAGTGCTTATTCCATTATCTTCAATATAAAAGAAAAAATTGAATAGATAACATATTCACAGCAAGAAAGTTGTTCCTGACAAAGTTATGCATTATTGTAGAGAACAAAGCCACAAAGAAATATTGGTTACATCCAGAGAGTAGAATAAGCCACACTCTTAAGCCTGAGCTCAATCATTTTGATACAGCAATCATTGCAAAGCAGAATGCAATTTGTTGGAACATATAAATTGTCCTAAATCATGAAGACTTTTGTCATCTTGCATAGGTTTCAACATTAGCAGAATGCCATTTGTTCAGTTGGAATATATATATCATTCTAAATCATGAAGACTTTTGTCATTTTGCATAGGTTTCAACATAAGCAGAATGCCATTTGTTCAGTTGGAATATATATATATCATTCTAAATCATGAAGATTTTTGTCATCTTGCATAGGTTTTAACATTAGCAGAACGCCATTTGTTGGAACATATAAATCGTCCTAAATCATGAAGATTTTTGTCATCTTGCATCATAACTTTCAACATTATTTCTGAAACGTATTGCATATAACAAAATGGGATGTATATATTTGTTGCAAATCGGTCAAGAGATTTACAGTGAATTAATTTACAGTGAGTACTTCGTCTTCCAGGAAAGAATTACACATTTACAGAGCAGACATTTACGGTCACCAGGATTGAAAATAGCCTATCAGATTTGTGTGTGTGTGTATATCAGATGCACTGATTGTAAATCGGATGAGTACATCTGTGATATGTTCGTTAGTGATAACAGTGAAGAAAGAAAGAGAGAGAGAGAGAGAGAGAGAGAGAGAGAGAGAGAGAGAGGAGAGAGAGAGAGAGAGAGAGAGAGAGAAGAGAGAGAAAGAGAGAGAGAGAGAGGAGAGAGAGAGAGAGAGAGAGAGAGAGGGAGGGAGGACACACACACACACACACACATACACAGAGATAGAGACAACACAACACACACACACAGATTTACTCATCAGAACTAAAAACACAGAAAAACAGTATGTAAAAAAAAAGTGCAAAGTTTATTTGTTCACATCACACTGTAGAACTGAGGTCTCTGTCATGTGTCTAGTCGAACAGACCTGCAACAAATGAACGGGTATCTTCGTTAAAACACAATATTTATCACATCCACTACAGAACTAGCAAGACAAAAATGCCCCTAATGAGTTTCCCCCCTTTTTTTTCTTATACACATAACTATATTTTCCCAAATCCCTCATACATTTGTTCTATGCATAACAATTCAATTCCCAACAAAAAAAAGAACATTCCACGATGCATTATAACACTTTTATATATGTTGTACCATTTTGCTATTTACTTTATTATTATTATTATCATGATTATTATGATTATTATAATTATTATGATTATTATTTCCAGAATAATGGAGTAAGCACTGGTGTCCTTTTTTTTTTTTTTTTTTTTTTTTTTTTTAAAAAACAGCGTTTTGCTGATGGGTGGGTTGTCTTGTTATTGTTTGCTAGCTTGTGTGTGTGAATTTTTTTTTTAAAAATCAATAGTGCATAATGAATTAATAGGTCAAATCTAAACCCTTCTCAAAGCTTCTTCTTCTTCCCCTAGCATTTCAGCAAATTATACCTGAAGGGTTTACAACTCTTTCTCTACAGTTTTTTGGGGGGAGGGGGGTGGGGGTGGTAGGGAGGGTGAGGGGTGGGGGTGGTTGCTTTGTTTGTTGGTTTGTTTTTTGTTTTTTTTTAAGGGGAGGAGTGGGACTGTGTCTACGAATGAGAAAAATCTGAACGCCATTTCTGTTTCTCCTCCCCTTACAAAATGGCACTTTATTTCAACAAATTCCACCCACAAAAGCTCTTCTCCATCCATATTTTTTTCAAAAAAGAGAGAGAGAAAAAAAAAGCAAAGACATCACTTGTGTATTCACGTGTGTACAGTGTATGTGTGCTTTTTGTGTGTGTGTGTGTTTGCGTGCACGTGTTTGCGTGCATGGATGCATGTGTGCACGAGTGTGTGTAAACTGCCCATAGGCTAATACTAGGGAAAAAAGTCAATCTTTGATCAAGGTTTGTTTCTTCCACCAAGAAAAATATTTCAACATATCTCTTAGATCTTTAGGATTTCCTCTCTCTCCATAGTTTTCTGTTTTGGTTTCTTTTTTTTTTCTCAGTATTTTTCTTCAAAAGGCTTACAAGATTTTTTCAATCACAATACACTAAAACAACCTTTGGCATTTACAGCCTGATCAATAATGACAGACCAAACTGTGGCCCACTTGGCAACAAGGAAGGCAAAAAAAAAATCTCAAAGATATTTTGAAAAGTCACTGACAAAGAACTTGTAACAAAAAATTTTTTCAAAAATATAAAGACCATACAGTGAATTACTCTGAGTCTTTGGAAATATGTGGAGTTCATATGAGATGACTACAACACAGAACTAAAAAGTGTAAAAAATAAAATAAAATAAAAAAATTTTAAAAAAAGGAATGAAATGTGTAGTTCAAAATTTAAAATAAAAAAATACTGTACTTCACAACTGCTTGGAAACTGGAGCATACACACACAAGCACAGACACACAGACACACACACTACACCACACACACACACACACACACACACACACACACACACACACACACACACACACACACAAACACACACAAAACACACAACACACACACCACCACCACAACACACACACTACCGACAACTTACCGAAGCCCATGTCCTCGTCGGACTCTTCCGACTCCTCTTTCTTTTCTTCCTTCTTCTCCTCGGCTGGAAAAAAAAAAGAGAGAGAAAAACAAACGGACATTAGGCCTACTGATTTACCCTTGCAAAGTACCAACCAAGTAGTTCAGAACTCTCACTGAAAAAATAAAAATCCAAAGCCAAGGCGGACAGGGTGGGGGTGAGAGAGAGAGAGAGAGAGGAGAGAGGCGGGAGGGGACATATTCAACAGAAGGGAACAGCCCCCCCATAATATTAAACATTTAATTGGAACACATCTATTGTACTTTCCTGCTAGTCTCAAAACTAAATTCTTATTACCTCCCTTTATGAATGAATTCCCCCCCCCCCCCCCCCCCAAAAAAAAAAAAACAAACAAACAAGCAACCCTACCCCATTATGTCTAACTATATCCAAAATAAGTCGAACAATCTGAACCACTCATAGTGAACATCATACAGACACATACAGTGTATATACCACCATCACCATCATGAATCCTCATCATCTATATAAATCCTAACCAGAGTACAGTATACTGTATACACACCACAATCAAACCCACGACTTCATGGGCTTGAGGGTTTGAAGTCAAATAGTCTATACCACTAAGTTATGACAGTGTCCATCATACAGACCACCATCACCATCATGAATCATCCTCATCTAGACTAGCAACCCAACCAGTACTGTACAGTATACACACCTGCAGGAGCACCAACATTCAAACCTATGACTTCATGGACCCAAGGGTTTGAAGTTGAATGGTCTAAACCACTCAGTTATGATAATGTCCATCATACACACACATACCACTACCACCACCATGAATCACCACCATCATCTTTAGCAATCCTAACCAGTACAGAACAGTAGTATACACACCTGCAGGAGCACCATTGTTCCAACATTCAAACCCCAAGACTTCATGGACCCAAGGGTTTGAAGTCAAATCACTCAAATATGTTAGTGTCCATCACACACCCACATACCACACCACCACCACCATCATGAATCACCACCATCATCTTTACCAACCCTAACCAGCACACTACAGTAGTATACACACCTGCAGGAGCAGCGCCTCCTGCGGCAGGAGCAGCCCCTCCGCCGGCGGCAGGAGCAGCACCTGCAGAGCTTCCCACGTTGCTGACCAGTTCCTTGATGGAGATCCCCTCCAGAGCCTTGGCGAACAGGCCTGCACACACCACACCACACCAACCCTCCTTAATTAACCCTCTTAGTCCCAAACTGGGATTTGCCAGGATTGAATACTTGCCCCCCCCCCCCCCCCCCCCCCCCCCCCCGCCCTCCTAATCTGGATTTGCCGAAATTGAATAACTGCCCCCTCAACCCCTTGATTCCTGAACCCAGATTTGCTGGGATTTACACACAGTAGTTTTCCATCACGCAATGACCATCACTGATCGCTACCACATGCCAAAGCTCTATCAGGCCATATGCACAAACCCTGTAGTGAGAGTCTGGAAGTAATCATAGCTGCTGGTATGTACTTAGGAGGAAAATGCGAACGAGTACATGTGCCTGACCGGATTTTGTGATGGAATGTGGAATCTAGGGGCAATTTGTGTTCAGAGAATCTGGATGCAAGAGGATTAACAAGGGTAATGTTAATAACATAGGGGCAAGCATATTCAGGGCAGCGCCCATCTCTTCTCCCTCGCTACTTAGCTTCCCTGACCCTGAAGAGGGCAGGTACCTTACTACCTATTTACAGCTGGGTAAATTGGGGGACTGTACTGAAGCCATGGTGTGCAGTCGCCCGTCCAATTGGTTGCCTGGCTCGATGCCGCTCAATTTAATTCTATTCTGCCACATGTGTGCACACTAGCAGTATTATTGGGGGAAGAGGTGGTTGGTTTGTGGAATTTTCCTGAGCTTAATGTCATAGATGAAGACAATCTCAACATTATGTTACTGAATCCAAAGCATAATGTTCAACACTCTAATGTAGGCCCTGGCACTTTGCTACATCAACATCAACAACTTCAACCAGGACAAAGCTTGACTTTAGCCAGGCCTGGGCCGTGATCAAATCATGATTAAGACATAAATTTTAGTAAGGAACTCACTTGGCCAGTAGGGTTCCACACTGACGTTAGCTGCCTTCAGGATGGTGGTCAGTTTCTCTGCCTGCAACCGTAAGGTACAACATGCTTTATTATTATTATTTTTCCTCATTATTTATATTACTGTATTAGTTTTACATTTACAGTACTATTAGTATCATTATCACCATAACCATCATCATCATAGTATACTGCTACTTCAACATAGTAATTAGAGGTTTTCACTTTTTGGCACCAGTTTTTCAGCTTGCTCTGGCATTGGTTTGTCCTTAAAAAAAAAAACTATTAAAAAAAATACCTCTTAGGTATCCTGAACACTAATGTTTAAAAACTTAAAAGTTAAAGTAAAAGATCTCTCTGACAAATTTGTGCTCTAAATTGTAATGCGCTGACTCTGTTTCCACATTAATTCTGATGTCAGCATTCTGTTCATTTTCTGAGATTCACTTCAGTGCTTTTAGTTTTACTTCCAAACAACTTTATTATTTACAGCCTATTTTCTTAAGACTAGATTTAATGTGAAGAACTTCAAGAAGGGAACAAAAGTACTGAAGTAGCCTGAGTAAACTAACAAGTAGCATACAATGATAGACATAAAATGATAAACATGTGCAATCTTTCTTCAACACTGACAAAAACAATATACCTCAAATAAATCCTGTTGTAAATGCTATAGCACTAGTAACATTTCTACCAATTTATTTACTGTCACAGTGTCACTGTGTGTCACTGAGGTAGATTCTCATTATCACTGCTACACTATCAAACTAAAGGTGTAATTGTAAAGCACAAGCAGTCAAGATCATGAAGATGGCAAGTAGTAGTAGGCCTACAGAAATTTATACTGGTCAGAAGTACTTGACAAATCAATGGTTCGCTAAAATACTTAAATAGTAGGCCTATTTAATTTAAACCAAGTATTGAAGTAAGCTGTAGCCTGTATAGGAAGAGATTTATACCAAAAAACTGCTAACAAAACTAGACTATTCTAGTCTCAGTACTACTACTAGCATAGTCTAAAAAATTGCACTGCAATGGTGACCAAGTTAAACTTAATCAATTGATACAGAAGCATGTCTAGGATTGTACATTTGTAGGAAATTATGTTAACTCCTCCACTAGGCCTAAGTTCTCAGTCTCACAAAAACAAGGAAGATGTTTAAGCCACAATGTATTACAATTTATATACTTACAGAATTCAGGCAGACAATTGACTAACACTAGTAACAGCAAGCCCTGCCCGTGTCATTCAATGATTTAAATGCCATCGGTTGCTCAGGATGGCCTAATGTTTCACGAAAGATCATGATTGTTCACTACACAGTCTACAGTTTACTAGAGTGTGCACATAACAGGTGCTTTGACCCATTCTATTTTGGTTTCCCATTCGAAAACCAGTGAAATATAAGTAAATACAGAGTGGACTTGTACTAAACGTTTATATTCTAATACGAGTGACAAACTGATTTTCTGAGATCAATATGAAGGTAAACAAATTTGACAAGGGGAAAAATGAAGAACTGTCATGATGAATGTGTACGATCCCTCTGTCCAAACTGAAACTAAATCCAAAATCATCTTACCGTAACAGCAACCTGGTCATCGGCCAGGATCAGAGCAGCATACACACAAGCGAGTTCGTCTTTTGATGCCATTATTTTGTTTTGCGATTTCACAAGTCGCCAGAAACGGCCTTAGCTTATAAACAGAACAAGTGATTGCAAAACGTGACAGAAATCTTCAGTTTCTAGAACAGCAAAGGTAGATAACTGTCAGAACTTCCGGTTCCTTCTTCCCTTCAGCTCCTCCCCCCTCTTTCACAACTATCTCCCCCTGCTCGAAAAGTTAGTTTGGTCTATGATTTTTTTTTCTCCTATTACTTTTCATTAGCTTAGTCAATGTGGCAGATTTAAAATGGTTTTAAATGTTTTTCTTTTTAATTAATGAAGGGTGGTGATTGGGGGTGGGGTGGGGGTGGGGATCTGCTCCGGCATGACAGGCCTAGGTCACGTGGTATCAAAGCGTCAACATGGCTGCCAAAGTGTTTCACGTCGTCTGCCTCATCTCTGCACTGGTATTGGTTTCTCTGTCGCTGGCCGATGATGACCACGGTTCGGACGCTATCAGCTACGACAGGGACACATTTCAGACTGCAATAAGCGGCAAGAAGCATTTTGTTATGTTTTTTGCGCCGTGGTAAGTCTTAAATCGATTTGGTGACGCGTGTCAAAGGTGCTATTCTGTTAGTCAGTGCCTAGTACCTGTTCCGCACTAGTTCCGAACCGGTGATGCTTAGGGATTTTTTTCTGTTGAGACTTGTTTGGTCTGTTGTCATGCTACTTGCGTAACTTGATATGGCTTTGTCCTCCGAGAGAAGAGCAGTGTGTTCCAGCATGTTTTATGTGGAATTTTTTCAGTTCACGCTGCGTGGAAGTAGATGGCAGATTCCATCCACCCAAGGGATCGATGAAAGTGAAACAAAAAGTAGTGTTTTACTCTTTAC
The DNA here is from genome assembly GCA_030674155.1 of Stramonita haemastoma. Classification (NCBI taxonomy): domain Eukaryota; kingdom Metazoa; phylum Mollusca; class Gastropoda; order Neogastropoda; family Muricidae; genus Stramonita; species Stramonita haemastoma. Next base: position 9,376,875 of record CM060350.1, read on the forward strand.
CTTCCCTGACCCTAAAGAGGGCAGTTACTGCATCGATCCAGTTACTTAGGCCTAATGTGTTGTAGCTCAGT
>CM060350.1:9384445-9411945 GCA_030674155.1 Stramonita haemastoma
GGGTTTTTTTGTTTGTTTTTTTCTGTCTTCTGTGGCCAACTTTCTGTTTTTTTCTGTCTTCTGTGGCCTAGTTTCGTGTATTTTGGGGTTTTTGATTGGTTTTTTTTCCGTCTTCTGTGGCCAACTTTTTTTGTGTGTGTTTTTTTTCTGTCTTCAGTGGCCAATTTTATTTTGTTTGTGTGTTGTTTTTTTTCTGTCTTCTGTGGCCAATTTTATTTTGTTTGTGTGTTGTTTTTTTTTCTGTCTTCTGTGGCCAACTTTATTTTGTTTGTGTGTTGTTTTTTTTCTGTCTTCTGTGGCCAACTTTTGTTGTTGTTTTGTTCATTTTCTCTCCACAGGCTAGCAGAGTGAGTGGCCAACTTTTGTTTTGTTGTTTTTTTCTGTCTTCTGTGGCCAACTTTTGTTTTGTATGTTTTTTCTGGTTTTTTTCTTTGTCTTCTGTGGCCAACTTTTTTTGTGTGTGTGTGTTTTGGGTTTGTTTTTTTTCTGTCTTCTGTGGCCAACTTTTGTATGTGTGTGTGGTTTTTTTCTGTCTTCTGTGGCCAACTTTATTTTGTGTGTGTGTGTTTTTTTTCTGTCTTCTGTGGCCAACTTTATTTTGTGTGTGTTTTTTTTTCTGTCTTCTGTGGCCAACTTTTTGTTGTTTTTCTGGGTTTTTTCTTTGTCTTCTGTGGCCAACTTTTGTTTTGTTTGTTTTTTTCTTTCTACAGGCTAGCAGAGTGAGTGGCCAACTTTTGTTGTTTTCTGGGTTTTTTTTTTCCTCTCCACAGGCTAGCAGAGTGAGTGGCCAACTTTTTTGTGTGTGTGGTTTGTTTTTTTTCAGGGGGGGGGGGGGGATAGCTCAGTGGTCAGAGCACTCACTTTCCCCCTAAGTCAAGTTAAGCAGCGTCAAGCGTGGTTACCAGTTCGAGGGGTGACTGTTTGTGCGCCTTGGCTTCAGTACAGTTTCCCCAGTTCACCCAGCTGTAAATGGGTACCTGTCCTCTTTAGGGTTAGGGGAGGTAAAAGCAGCGAGGGAGAGGAGATGGGCACCGCCCTCAACATGCTGGCCCCCTAGAGAAACTGAGGTCTCTGATGCCTCGCTCCCCTACGACCTTACAGGTTATGGGACTCCTTTATCTTTAATACTCATTCAGCTAAGAACTAATAACAACTGGCAACATTACTTCATGATGATGATTATGATTTTGACATGTGAAACCCTCGTTCAGTGTAAGAACTAATAACTGCCAACATTACTTTATATCAGACAGAAGGTGAAAGTGGCCACTAATAACAACAGGCAACGTTACTTTTCATCAGACAGAAGGCGAAAGTGGCCACTAATAACAACAGGCAACGTTACTTTTCATCAGACAGAAGGCGAAAGTGGCCACTAATAACAACAGGCAACGTTACTTTTCATCAGACAGAAGGCGAAAGTGGCCACTAATAACAACAGGCAACGTTACTTTTCATCAGACAGAAGGCGAAAGTGGCCACTAATAACAACAGGCAACGTTACTTTTCATCAGACAGAAGGCAAAAGTGGCCACTAATAACAACAGGCAACGTTACTTTTCATCAGACAGAAGGCGAAAGTGGCCACTAATAACAACTGGCAACATTACTTTTCATCAGACAGAAGGCGAAAGTGGCCACTAATAACAACTGGCAAGGTTACTTTTCATCAGACAGAAGGCGAAAGTGGCCACTAATAACAACTGGCAACGTTACTTTTCATCAGACAGAAGGCGAAAGTGGCCACTAATAACAACTGGCAAGGTTACTTTTCATCAGACAGAAGGCGAAAGTGGCCACTAATAACAACTGGCAACGTTACTTTTCATCAGACAGAAGGCGAAAGTGGCCACTAATAACAACTGGCAACGTTACTTTTCATCAGACAGAAGGCGAAAGTGGCCACTAATAACAACTGGCAACGTTACTTTTCATCAGACAGAAGGCGAAAGTGGCCAGGCTGGACAAGCTGAGGGACAGGAGGGACCGCTGGTCGAACTGACGGACGACACGTTCAAAGACTTCATCCAGGAGGGATTCCACTTCGTCAAATTCTACGCCCCCTGGTGTGGCCACTGCAAGCGCCTGGCCCCCACCTGGGATGAGCTGGCCAAGTCGTTTGCTGGCAACAAGGACGTCAAGATTTCTAAGGTAAGACAGGTCATTCCATTATAGATCTGGCAAGGTAAGACAGGTCATTCCATTATAGATCTGGCAAGGTAAGACATGTCATTCCATTATAGATCTGGCAAGGTAAGACAGGTCATTCCATTATAGATCTGGCAAAGTCCTTTGCTGGCAGCAAGAATGTCAAGAATTCTAAGGTAAGTCAGGTAATTCCTTTATAGATCTGGCAAGGTAAGCCAGATCATTCCATTATAGATCTGGCAAGGTAAGTCAGGTCATTCCATTATAGATCTGGCGAGGTAAGTCAGGTCATTCCACAGATCTGGCAAGGTAAGTCAGGTCATTCCATTATAGATCTGGCGAGGTAAGTCAGGTCATTCCATTATAGATCTGGCGAGGCAAGTCGGGTCATTCCATTATAGATCTGGCATGGTAAGTCGGGTCATTCCATTATAGATCTGGCAAGGTAAGTCAGGTCATTCCATTATAGATCTGGCAAGGTAAGTCAGGTCATTCCATTATAGATCTGGCAAGGTAAGTCGGGTCATTCCATTATAGATCTGGCAAGGTAAGTCAGGTCATTCCATTATAGATCTGGCAAAGCCTGATGGGTGCCTACTACTACTACCATTATAGAACTGGCAAAGTCCTTTGCTGGCAGCAAAAATATTAAAATTTTTACGATAAGTCAGATAATTCCATTATCCTTGACATAAAAGAATAAAAGAAAAGAAAGAAAAAGAAAAAAAAGAGGTTGTGAATTTTGATTAGTTAGAATGAAAGTATTTGTTCGAGAGACTCTGTGCGTGTGTGTGTATGTGTGACTGTGTGTGTGTGTGTGTGTGACTGTGTGTGTGTTTATCTTCAATTTAATATCTAACGGTCTTCTCACATTAAATGATATTAGACATGATAAGGTAGACAATTACAAAAAAGAGAAAAGTTACTTAAGAAACTGTCTAACTAACGCAAGCATAATACTAAAAAACGAAAAAGAATTTATGTAATAACTGTAAAACTAGTGTGAGAGCATGTGTTTGTGTGTGTGTTATATGTCTGTGTTTTTGAAGCATACTTGTGTGTGTGTGTGTGTGTAAGTGGTGAGAGTGTGTGTGTGTGCGTGCATGCATGAGAGAGAGAGAGAGAGAGAGAGAGAGAGAGAGAGAGAGAGAGAGAGAGAGAGAGGAGCATACATGATGTAGCCTATCTGGTATTACTGCTCGTATTTGGAGCAATTAACAGTATGCCATGAACTCAAGGGGGGGGGGGGGGGGGTGTCATATTCAAGTGTTTTATCTTAGTACAGCTGGTTCCTAAATTCAATAAATATTGATAAACACAAGTACAGCTGGTTCCTAAACTCAATGAATATTGATAAACACAAGTACCGCTGTTTCCTAAATTCAATGAATATTGATAAACACAATATGGTATATATGTCAGTTTCATGTAGGGGTGTTTTGTGTTTTTTTTACAAATCAGAATTGAGAGGGAATTGGGAGCACACCAACTCATTCTAACACTTTTAGTTCGGCAGTGGGAGAGAAAAGAAGGCAGAGGCCGAAAAACTTAACAAACCAGCATCACTTCTCACCTCCTCTCATCCCCAGTGTCAGAGTCAAAAGCCACATTGCACCAATGTCAACATTTGAAACGCGAGAATAGCTAAATGTCTTAGTCCCAGTCAAACAGCGCTATTTTTGCACCAAGGTCAATAGTTCCTTACACAGTTAAGTAGCCTACCAGACTTACAGGCCTAAAGGCACGTAGCCCCGCATGGAACAGCCGATTTCAGGGGGATGTGATATAACACAGATGTCTACCATATGTGGCCGTCTACTAAATAGCCTATCTGTAGGTCTAAAGGTCTATGCATTCTAATTATTTTGTTGCTGTTATGTTACTGAGTGTCAGTGCACAAAGTACGTGAAAATCTCTTTATGTACGTCTCTTTTAAAGATATAACTAACATTACTTTTCAACACAAAGATTTAAGGCAGTAATTATTCAACAAAACCAAAAAGAACGCTCAACATTTTAGGTGTGTGTGTGCGTGCGCGCACGCACATGCACGCAAGCACACGCACGCACACACACGCACACACCACAGAGAGAGAGAGAGAGAGAGAATGCTGTCATTGAAATTTAATTTTAGACACAAGGACATACCTATGGCAATGTGCTTTTCCTAAGATTTTTTTCTTTCTTTTCTTTCTTTCGTTTTGTTTGTTTGTTAATTTGTTCTTCACTATATGAATAGAAAAGTGACCAGATGATGGAAGATAATCACAAAAAAATCTCTAAACCACTCTTACACTGAACGTGGTATGTGCACACACACACACACACACGCACGCACGCACACACACACGCACACACACACACACACACACACTCACTCACTTACACTAACACAACACATACTAACACAGATAGATAGATATATAGATATAGATATATATATATATATATATATATTATATATATAAATAGACAGAGAGAGAGAGAGAAGCAGAAGCAGACAACGATCACTGAATAACACAAATGAGGAACTTCAAAATGTTGCATTTATTATTTACAGATCGTTTTACAGCACCATTCTTTCACAGATTAATCCATGCATATTGAGCAACTCACAGCACTTTTTCACATTCACATAGGAACTCTAGTTTACGTTTTATGAAAACTTTTGTCACATTAATCGGAAAGCGTGGGTTTCTCAACTACAGAGAAATAGTAGGGAACCTGAGCCAGCCTGCCTGCTGTGCTGTGGAATTTCGCTTACAGTGTAGCCGAAAGGATAGGGTCCGCCACAGAATAACAGAGCCAGCGTTGCGCTAACTAAAGGGTAAGATTTTGGGATGGGTAAACTGCCGTGGGAGAGTTACCCTTTTAAAAAAAAAGAACAGGAAAAAAACCAGCTTTTAACATATCTTGCCATTGGTGAACCTCAAGTTTAACCGAGGAACAACACTCCCAACACACTGAAAAAACTTATTCTTGTGACAGATTCATTTCTCAATTGCCTGTCTGTACAGTAGGTGAACAGATAAAAAAAAAACCCCAAACGATCGTGTGTGTTAGTTAGTTTGTTTGTTCTTTACATTTTACATCTTTTCACTGTTAGCGATATTAGATGAAGAGAAATAGGGAGAAAAGAAGAAAAGCAGATGCTTGTGTGTGACTGAAAGTTTGTGTTTTGTCACTTGTAATACGTGTGAATGTGTGTGTGTGTGTGGTTGTGTGTGTGTGTGTGTTGTGTGTGTGTGTGTGTAGAGGGGTGCATATATGTACATGTGTACATATGCTCATAGAATAAGTATGTCTTATTTTGGGCTTTATTGATTTTTTTGAATTGTTTGAAAGTTCAAAGTTTTTTCTAGCCATTGGTCTTGTAACATTGCATTCATGGGTGGGTGTGTGTGTGTGTGTGTGTGCTCACGCGCGTGCATGTGTGTGAATGCGTGCCTGTGTACATGCGTAATTAATAGTTTATTACTTTTCTAGTAAATGGTCTTAAAAGATTGTATTCCTACATTGGGCTGTGTGTGTGTGTCTGTGTGTGGTGCATGCATGTGTGTGTGTTTGTTTGTGACATTTTTATTTGAAGTTATCTAAGAATGTTTGAACCAATATGAATTGTAGCTATCTTGTGTCTTCTGAGATTACGATTCATACCAATATGCCTACAGGTCAGTACTGTAATTGCCCTTCATGAGATGATCAAAGTGTTTTTGACTTGACTGGACTAACTTTAATTATCTATTTTTATTGTCACAGCAGATTTCTCTGTGTGAAATTCGAGCTGCTCTCCCCAGGGAGAGCACGCTGCTACAAGAGCAGCACCACCCTTTTTTTTCTTTTTCCTGCCTGCAACTGTATTTGTTTCCTATCAGAGTGGCTTTTTTTTTTTTACAGAATTTTGCCAGTGAGAACCCTCTTGTTTCTGTGGGTTCTTTTACGTGCGCTAAATAATGATGTGTAACACATGGGACCTCAGTTTATCGTCTCATCTGAAAGACTAGCACCCAGACCACCACTCATGGTCTAATGGATGGGAGAAAAGTTTTGGGCCCAAACAGGATTCGAACCGCCACACACTTCGACCCCGACATTTTGCTTTCTAGTCACGCGCATTACCATCTAGACTACCGATCCGCGCTTGTAGTGTGGTGACCTTTTGTTTTTGTTTTTGCAGGTGGACTGTACAGTGTCATCACAGGTGTGCACTGACCAAGGTGTGCGAGGGTACCCCACTCTCCTGCTGTTTAACAATGGCGACAAGGTCTGTCAACAAGTGAAGTCTTCTCTCTTTGTTTCTGTCTTTTCTCTGTCTCTCTCTCTCTCTCTCTGTGCAATATTACCTCACTCTCCTGCTGTTTAACAACAGCGACAAGGTCTGTCAATGAGTGATGTCTTCTCTCTCTGTGTCTCTCTCTCTCTGTGCAATGGTACCCCACTCTCCTTTTTAACAACAGCGACAAGGTCTGTCAATGAGTGATGTCTTCTCTCTCTGTGTGTCTCTCTCTCTCTGTGCAATGGTACCCCACTCTCCTTTTTAACAACAGCGACAAGGCCTGTCAATGAGTGATGTCTTCCGTCTCTCTCTCTGTGCAATGGTACCCCGTTCTCCTCCTTAACAACCGTGACAAGGTCTGTCGGTGTCAATGAGTGAAGTCTTCTCTCTCTGTCTGTCTGGTCTGTCTCTCTCTTTGTCTCTGACTTTGTCTTTTTTTCTTGGATGGGTTCAGATATTTTAAAGATATATTTTTAAAAGATTCTTTTTCATGAATGTTCATTTTGTATGTTGAGTTTATAATGTTTTATTATTTTCAGTTTGTGTGTGTGTGTAAATATTTAAATTTGTTTAAATCCATTTGTGACTGGTTGGATGTTTATGTTCAAGCTGAATGTAATTTAAGGGCTTTGATTTGTTTTTACAAGATATAGCATCTTGGTTGATAGTCTCGTTTTTTGTGTGTGTGGGTGTTTGTGTGCATGCACAAATGTGTGTATGCTTGCCTGTATGCGCACACACACACACACACACACACACACACACACACACACACACACACACACGCATGCACGCACTCACATGTACACACACACACACACACACAAAAAAAAACAAAAAAACACCTCTATTATTTCTGGTCAGAACGCTGACTTTCACCCAGTCTAGTTAAGCAGTGTCGAGTGTGGTTACCAGTTGCATGGGTGACTGTTTGAGCCCCTTGGCTTCAGTACAGTTCTCCCAGCTGTAAATGGGTACCTGCCCTCTTTAGGGTCAGGGAAGGTAAAGCAGCGAGGGAGAGGAGATGGGCGCTGCCCTCAACATGCTGGACCCCTAGAGAAGCTGAGGTCTCTGACGCCTCGCTCCCCTACGACCGCCTAGGTTATGGGACACCTTTACCTTTTTTTTTTTTTTGGTACACAGGTAGAGCAGTACCAGGGCAGCCGAAGCCACGAAGACCTGAAGAGCTTTGTCTCCAGAAAGGTTCGCGATGCCTCAGGGGATGAACAAGAGGCCGCCTCTGATGAAGACCATGATGAAGAGGATGAGGTAAGGGAGAGAGGGGGGGGGGGGGCACACTCGTTGGCTGGAGAGGAGGGGGGAAGGTGGGGGAGATGTCTTTGTTTTTTTAAAAGGATATGTGCACAAGTGCTGGAAAGGAAGCAGTTGTGTCCATGAGAAGATGCAGGCTGCATACACACGTATGGAAAAGAGGAAGAAAAAGAGGCAGACCAGTGAAGAGATGGCAGGACAACATCAGTAAATGGACAGGCCTAGAACTCTACAAAACTTTTGAGAAAGGCAGAAGAGAGGGAGGAATGGAGAGAACTGGTTGTCAAGTCTTCAGGGGTGCCCTCATGGTCGCCAGACTAAGGGATAAATAGATAGATACACACGTACGCTTGTATGTTGTTTCAAGGTCTACGAAGTTATCTTCTTAAAGAGGTGCGACAGTCCAGCCATTTATAAATAGGGCCAATCCAGCAAACGTGTTTTTGATAATTTGGCTCCAAATGATTTCATACAGTTAGATGAACTTCCAAGGGCCGTTTGCCAAGTGTGTTTTTGATTGCATGAATCTTCAGTGACTTTAAAAAAAATATTTTTCCTTACCAATTTGTTTACTTAGTCTATAAGCCTTGTCACGGCTGCTCAAAACAGGGAAAATCCGACTCTTTAGTTGGCGGCTGGCACTGCACTCCGTAACCCGAAATTCCACTCTACCGCTATCTAGGGCACCGCGCGGTCAGGGGTCTGAGTCCAGCATCTGGCGATGCCGCTACACTTTCCTTCTTTGCTGTCTATTAGCAACTGGGCGAATTTTCATTTGAAAGGCATTTTTTACCATATGCTCCCGGATTCCCATTAATTGTTACAGAGTTCATACTTGAGTGAACAAAACTTTAATACTTGTTCTACTTGTTCGTGGTGACTGTTGTGCAGCTCAATTTCATTAACTATTTTTAACAAATTTTTTTACAAGCAATGTGTCTCTCGAGAAACCGAGCTTGTTTCTTATTTCTAGAGGCAAAGCATCTTATCTGTGTTCGCTTATGTAAGCATATGTGCCTTTTGTTTTATGTGAATCTTCTACTTGATCGTGTTAACAGTCTATCTGTATGTTTGAGTGCTGTTGTGTTTGCTTGTGCTTTGTTGGTGTTTACTAAGTTTGCTTTGTTTGTATCCCTAATTGTCTGAACATCAGTCAAGTGCATATATTCGAGAGCAAATGCGTTTGTGTGTGTGTGTGTGTGTGTGAGTGTGAGTGTGAGTGCGCGCGCTTGTGCACGCGCACGCATGTGCATGTGTTAGTGTGCTTTGCGTGCATGCGAACATCTGTGCGTGTGTGTGTGTGTGTGCACGTGTGCGTGTGTGTGTGCGTTCGTGTGTGTGTGCGTGCGTGCGTGTGTGTGTGTGGTGGTGTGTGAAGGGCCACGACACCTACCTGTATACATGCGCTTCCTGGCTGTCTGTCAGTATCAAGATTTTTGTTAGTTTTCTCTGGCACATGTGTGCGCGCGTGCGTGCGTGCATACGTTTGTGTGTGTGTGTGTGTGTGTGTGTGTGTGAGAGAGAGAGAGATTGATTTTTTTTTTATATCGAGGATAACAGAGTAAGCAATCATGTGCTTTTTTTCATCCGGTCCCCGTGTGTATGCAGTTTTGTAAATATTGTCATCTGTTTCCACCGGCACACGATGGCCTACTCTTACGAAAAGCGGAACAGGATTTAACGTGTGCGCAAGATGTTCTGCGTGCGTTCGTACACGGAGAGAGAGAGAGAGAGAGACTCTGTCTGTGTGATTGTGTGAGCGTGCGTGTGCGTGCATGTGTTCATGTGTGTGCGTGTGTGTGTGTTCATGTGTGCGCGTGTGTGCGTATGCATGAGTGTGTGCGCGTGTGTGCCTGTGTGGGCGCGCACATGTGTGTGTGTGTGTGTGTGTGTGTGTGTGTGTGTGTGAAGTTATTTTGGTTTATGCTTTTATTTTGATGATTATGGAACAAGCACTCATATGTTTTTATTACATACAGTCTCAGTGTATATGCAGTTTTGTCAATTTTGTCATCTGTTATGTGTGTATTTGTTGTTATTTATTGTTTGTTTTTCATCCCTTAGGTGGCTGTGCATGTGTGTGTGTGTGTGTGTTGTTGTTGTTCGTTTTTTTGCTTTGATGTCAAAGTGTAGGCATATGTGCAATTTGTTCTTTTTTCACAACACGGAAGTAGGCACGCTTTTGATCACCACAGTTTTTCAACATGAACAGAAGATGTTTTCTGTACAGTATCAGAAACAATAAAACAAAAACCTGAATCATTTGTGAGCTATCTTTGCCTGATGATAGTGTACAATAGTGACAAGACATTTGTATACTACTGTGTGCTCGGGGCCATATGAACTGCACTGGAATTGGTTAGTGAACAAACGTGCAACTCTAACAAGGAGACCACTTAAAGCTGATGAAACAGTGGTGTACGTGCTGTATCGCCATGACCATGCAGAAGTGTTTACAGTGAAATCAGATAAGCCCAAGCCAGCACTAATGACTGCCAGACTCTCACCCCAGCTCTTCATCGCCTGGCTTCTCACGCTGCAGGGCGCGCAGTAGCCTACTAGGGTGTGTTCAGCTATGGCCTGGCTGTGCCAACAGGAAGAAATGAACAGCAGAAAAACCCAACTAGTCTGCATGCAGACATGTTCCATGTTTTCTCTCTGTTCATTGTTTGTATATTATAAATATGCGCTTTTGTAGAGAGAGAGTTAAGAATATCTGATTTTTGTGATTGTGTTTCTGTCAGTCCCTATACTGTGTACATTTATCTATGTTTTGACTGCTGTCACGTCAAACAGTATGAAAGAAAGTATATTGAGTTTGGTGTCAAAAGAAAGCTAGTTCAAAGCTCATTTTAAGGATAGCTTTGTTTGTTTATTTTTGGATGATTCATTGTGCGAAACGATGCATGAAAGAAGCAAAGGTAATTTACAGCTGAACACGGCTATAGTGCAAGCGGCTAGTGCCGTCTTTCCTTTTGCCCCGTTTATTTATATCCACGCCCTTCCAGCTGCGGGTCATGAACTTTGAGCGGGGAACTAAAGAGACCGCTATGAGAAGCCGTGTTGTAGGCAATAAAGCCTTGATGGCATAAACAATGTTCTGTACTGTACACAAGCATGCTCCTGTACACATTTATATGTGTATGCACATAAGTGCGCATACATATGCCCAGACACTTACTAAATCACAAACACACAACACGCACACATTCACACTCCCATTATCCTCAAAATAAAAGAATAAAGATGAAAAAAGATAAAATAAAATAAACACATACACACTCACACTTACACATACCACCATCACCACTACCATCACCACACCACGCCACGCCACACCACACACACACACACACACACCCTGCAGCAACAGTAGCAGTACAGTTATAAGAATGATAATAGTGATAGTATTAATAGCAATGATGAATAAATCGGTCCATCTTGATGTCAAATTTTTTTTGGTTTTTTTGCAGGATGCAGTTGTGGATCTGACAGACCAAACATTTGACGAAGCCATTGCCACAGGAAGGATATTTGTGAAATTCTTTGCCCCTTGGTATGTGTGTGTGTGTGTGTGTGTGTGTGTAGTTCTTCAAACTATCTCAGCACAAATTCAAACTTATGCACTCAAATCATCATCCACTCAAGTACCATTCTCACCACTAAAGTAAAGTATGCCCCCTCCCCTGTAAGCACAAGTGAATCAAAAATAGTAACGACCTTGACATTGATGTCCACAGATTTGAACCTATGCTCTCAAATTATCACCCACTCACAAGTACCATTCTCACCGCTAGGCCAAAGTATGCCCCCCTCCCCCCAAGCTCAAGCGAGTCAAAAATAGTAATGACCTTGATATTGGTGTCCACACATAGATTTGAACCTATGCTGTCTAATCATCATTACACTCGCAAGTACCATTCTCACCACTAGGCTAAAGTACACCCCCCCAACCCTCCACCCCCATCCCCCTTGTAAGCTCAAGCCAGTCAAAAAAAAATAGTAGCGACCTTGATATTGGTGTCCACACATAGATTTGAACCTATGCTCTCAAATCATCATCATACTCACAAGCACCATTCTCACCACTAGGCTAAAGTACACCCCCCCCCAACCCCAGTAAGCTTAACCCTCTTGTTGTTGAATTCTACAGAGCTAAACTGCCTGTAGATTTTGAATTCTTTTAAAGTTTTCTACCCCAAACTGACATAGTCTACTCCTGAGACAATTGTCTGTGTGCATGACAAGCTATCAAGCTGAAATTTTGTCACAAGCTAGATATATCTTTGTACTTGCATTTTAAGACAAGTTTACATGTCTGGTCACAAAATGTCGTGTCGTTGTCACCTTATTTGTCACCAATCACAGGTAAAAGTATGTTGTATACAATAAACCAGCAAAATATATATGGAATAGACACAAATTCATACATGTAAGTGTTGAATAAAGAACTGATGCCTAGCTAACGTGTTTATTAATGTTTGTGTGCAATTGTACTTCAAGGATGTGTCACACAATGTCCTCATAACACCTATTGTTTTATATGTCTTGATGAGGCATACTTTTTGTTTAACTGGTTTTTTGTCTTTTGAAAAAAGGAATATTCAATCAATATCTTACCTATATACTGCATTTCAGATGTCTATGTCTTACCACATGTTTGTTAAGTGCACAGAAGTGTAATATTGTACATAAGTGTCACATTGTCACCAGTGTCACCACACAGGTGTGACAAACATGAAACAACACAGAACTTCTGTAATTCTACAAAATTTTAATCGTGATAGCCTTTAAAGTAGTCATAGTGATGGCACAGGGACACATCACATCACAGAAAGCACAAAATGTGGATGTGTCGGGGGTGTACCTATCGCTGTCACCTGTGGCATCTTGGCAGACTTGAGGTCTATTTTCTTTTCCTTCTCGGTATTTTCGTCATCAGCAAATCTGTCCGTTGAGTTTCAAATAAAAAAGTGTGGTATTAACTAGAAAATAGACAAAAGGCGTCACATTTTCTGGTGTTTATGCTGCGGACCTCCCCCCCCCCCCCCCCCGTCAAATTTCTCCACAGCGTGTGGGTAGCACAGGTCGCCACGCTTGCAGGAATGTGCCGTGTAGTCGGGTTCATTCTTCTCTCTAACTGCGTTATTTCCTTTCTCTTCTCCCCCGTCAGCTTTTTATTTCTGACTCACTTAACATTTATCATTGAAATTTTTCTACTTCCAATGCAAACACGTTCATTTTATTGTCTAGTTAGTTAGATGAATCGTCTGCTACCAACGAAGACGCCATTTTTTTTCGCCACGCGTTATGAGTGAAAGGCGTTTCTATCGCCAGCCTTGCTTTCTTCCTTCCCTCCCAAGTACACACTGTTAGTGGTCTAAATTTATCACTGGCACCATCTGAAACCTTCCCTGCATCGCCCCACCAAATTTCAGACACATTGTGTGAGAACCACGAGGTATGTGTGTGATGGAAAAGTACTGCCCACGTGGTCAGGACCAACGGGCGGCTACGGCCGCAACGGAATCTAGCAGCAGGTGCTGTTACGGGCGGCTGCGGCCGCAACGGGGCTAAGACGGTTAAGCGAGTCAAAAATAGTAATGACCTTGACATTGGTGTCTACAGATATGTGATCCTACGCTCTCAAATCATCATCATACTTGCAAGTACCATTCTCACCACTAGGCTAAAGTAACACACCCCACCCCCACCCCCTGTAAGCTCGAGTCAAAAATAGTAATGACCTTGACATTGGTGTCTACAGATATGTGATCCTATGCTCTCAAACCATCATCATACTTGCAAGTCCATTCTCACCGCTTAGGCTAAAGTATCAGCAAGTCAAAAATAGTAATGACCTTGACATTGGTGTCTACAGATATGTGATCCTATGCTCTCAAATCATCATCATACTTGCAAGTCCATTCTCACCACTAGGCTAAAGTATCAGCAAGTCAAAAATAGTAATGACCTTAATATTGGTGTCCACACATAGATTTGAACCTACGCTCTTAAATCATCCCACTCGCAAGTACCATTCTCACTGCTAGGCTAAAGTACGCCCCCCCCCAACCCAGCAAGTCAAAAATAGTAATGACCTTGATATTGGTGTCCACACATACGATTTGAACCTATGTTCTGAAATCATCATCCACTCGCAAGTCCATTCTCACCACTAGGCTAAAGTACACCCCCACCCACCCCACCCCATCCCCAGTAAGCTTAAGTGAGTTAAAAATAGTAATGACCTTGTTGACATTGGTGTCCACAGATTTGAACCTAAGCTCTCAAATCATCATCCAGTCACATGTCCTTTCTCACCACTAGGCTAAAGTTCCCCCCCCACACCTTTTTGTAAGCTCAAGCGAGTCAAAAATAGTAGCGACCTTGACATTGGTGTCCACAGATTTGAACCTACGCTCTCAAATCATCACCATACTCGCAAGTACCATTCTCACCACTAGGCTAAAGTACACCCCCCACCCACCCCAACCCTTCCCTCCCCACTAAGCTCAAGCGAGTCAAAAATAGTAATGACCTTGACATTGTGTCCACAGATTTGAACCTATGCTCTCAAATCATCACCATGCTCGCAAGTAACATTCTCAACACTTGGCTAAAGTACACCCCCACCCCCACTTCCCACTCCCCTTGTAAGCTCAAACCAGTCAACAACAAAAAAAAGTAACGACCTTGACCTTGGTGTCCTACTAGGTGCGGTCACTGTCAGCGTCTGGCCCCGACCTGGACGAAGCTGGGCCAGGCCAACCAGGACAAAGACGTGGTCATCGCCAAAGTGGACTGTACCAAGCATCAGTCTGTCTGCAACGGTCAAGCGGTGAGTTGTGTGTGTCTGCCCTTTCTTTCTAGGTGGTGTTGATGTTATAGATCATATGTGATGCTCCACCACATAAGGAGTCGCATTGCACCACAGGTCAATTTTGAGTTATTGACATTTTATTCATCTGCAATAAAATGGCTATACAACAGGAAAAAAAAACAGATTGAAAATCGGACAATTCTATGAAAAGTTATTATTACAAGTTGAAATGATAGACTGCAGGAAATGACAAAATGAGAAATGGACAAGTTTAGCATCATAATAAATGGTCAGAATGAGCATCATAATAAATGGTCAGAATGAGGGGCTTGGGCATTTTTTAAGCATGTTTAGAAGCAAAAGGATACAAAATTACGACTCCGTATTTCTAAATCAAAATATCGATGCCTCAGAGCAAGAAAGGTCTACCGGCAGAGTTGCCATTTTCAAAAGTTTCGAGATATGCTCACTTGAAAAGTTTGAAAGGTCAGAACAAATCGAGGATTGAATGGAAGCGTTCGGTTTTTGGAGAGAGGAAGGGCATTGATGCTATCTTTACCATAGTATGTTTGTGTTGTAATACATGTAGAAGAAACGCCATGATAGCAAAAACACTGGCAGTGAAGCCAGACCACCCGTGTCTGCAGAGAAGTTACAGCAGAACTGGCACTTCCTCCCATGCAAGCATGGCATGGCGATTAGCTTGACCCTTTTTCCCAGATAAGATCACTCTCAAGCCACCAGTGTTCCCACACAAGAACCACACGGCATCCAGGCCCGCCAGTGTTGCGTAAACTCTGCCCAGTGGTCCTAGTGTATCCCTTCCCATGCAAGAAGGTTTTGCACAGCTGGAAGTCCTTCCTTACACAAATTACGAGGTTAATTGGCACTACAGCCTTTAGAGCAAAAGCGGAGTGCCGTGCAGTCGTCCCTTTTACCATGAGAAATTCACTCAGGTAATTTTGTGCAAGAACGGTTTTCTTCAAATATCTTTAAAATTAAAAAAAAAAATTTTTTATCGTTTTGTCATCTGAAAGTTTACAGTAAATTCTACCAAATATCAAAAAATTGAAAATTGGTATTTTTTTCAGATAAACCGTTCTTGCTCTGAGGCATCGATATCAAAATTGCCAACTTGACCCCACCTGCTTTTAATGCTTTCTAGCGGAAAAGTGGGTTTTGTGCTATGTGACTCATTTTGTGGTGGAGCGTCACATATGTCTTTGTCACCTAGTTTGGGGGGGGGGGGGTTGTTTTGTTTGGTTGTGTGGGTGGGGAGGGGGGTTGTTGGGTTTTTAGTTTCGTTTTTTTTTTTGGGACGGGATAGCTCAGTGGTCAGAGCGCCCAGCCAATGTTCAGCAGCATCGAGCGTGGCTACCAGTTGGATGGGTGACCGTTTGCGCGCCTTGGCTTCAGTGCAGTCGCCCCAGCTGTAAATGGGTACCTGCCCTCTTCAGGGTCAGGGAAGGTAAAGCAGCGAGGGAGAGGAGATGGGCGCCACCCTCAATATCCTGGTCCCTAGAGAAGCTGAGGTCTCTGATGCCTTGCTCCCCTACGACCACACAGGTTATGGGTGGACACTTTTACCTTTGTTTACCTTTTACCCGTGTTTGTCCTCAGGTGAGGGGCTATCCCACGCTGGTGATGTTCTACAACGGGGAGAGGCACGAACACCAGGGGCAGAGAGACCTGGATTCCCTGCAGGATTTTGTCAACAACTTTCTGGAACACACAGAGCTGTAGAAAGGGGGGCCTTAACTCGCTGCCATGGCGACTCTGCCGTTGCCATGGCAAACTTCGCCATGTTGATCGTGGGGGGGGGGGGGGGGGCAGTGAGTGTGTGTGTGTGTGTATCATATCTGTGTGTGGAAATAACGCATTTGGTGTGGAGGTTTTTTCTGTGTATTTTGATATAGAGTGAGATTTTTTCATAAATTTGATGTATATGATAAAGCTGGATTTTTTTTCTTTTTTTTGGGTGGCGTTCAAAAGGAGGGGAAGACAATTTTTGTCTTGGTGTGGTGTGGCTTTCACAACAAAATGTTTTTTTGTTAATGTTAGTAAGTGGGTGCGGGTTTTTTTTATACAAATTATGAGAGATGAAATGGTCTGATTGCCGACAAGACATCTTGACGATTTATGATGATACTGGGTTGGGTTTTTGTTTTTTTTATAGAAATGGTGATGAAAAAAATGCTGAATTATGTTTTTAGTTTGTTTGGATTACTACTGCAGATTATTTTTGTAAAGGATTTATTTTCATTTGTGGGATTTTTGTGGGTTTTTTTTTTTTTTGGTTTGGTTGGGGGGTTTTGTTGTTTTTTGGCCGAGATGACAAGAGTGAAGTGAGAATTATGTGGAAAAGCATAACTGATCTGCTGTGATTATAGACAAGCGACATGGGTTTTGTTTGGAAAAAGTTATTTGTGAAAGTTTTTGAATGTGTAACGCAGTGATATGGAAGTATCTTCGAAATAAACTGTGGGTGAATTTTTGTTTTGTCTAGGGTAAAAATCCGAGCCATTGCGTCTTAGGTGAAAAGTGGGATAATTTTGGTGACTGGCGTATATTTCTATGGGTTTTTGAGACAGTTGTCAGTAGTTTTGTAGGCTCTTTCATGTGAAAGAATTCCATATCCAACTTGTTGTTTTTCTTTTTTTTTTAAATGTGAATGAATTCTACCCCCTCAACACCTACCGTGAAGTATATCTGATATAATTTGACAATACCAAATCTGTTTTTTGTTGTTGTGTTGTTGTTATTTTTTCTATAAAATTATGCTGGTTTTAACTTGAATAAATCAAGAAGTGTTCACAGTAGGCTACATCTGCTTGCTGTGGTGGTAACCAAAAAAAAAATAGCGTTAGGAAAATAGAGTGCATGCACAGAGTGCATATAAAAAAAAAGCACATGAGTGCTCATTCCATTATCCTTGAAATAATTTTTAAAAATTTAAACTTTTTTTTTTTTTTTAAAAGGCGGAAACTGTAAGGGGAAGAGGCATTTTTGTACCAAAAACGTTTTTATTTGGTTAAGATTTTTTTCAGTTCTTTGGGGTGGTCGTCAGCCAGTAATGCGTTAGTCAGAAATTGTAAGTATGGGGCAGCTAGATATTCTTTCCTGCTGACATTTTGTATATAAGGCACATACCAGAAAATGCATGCACTTAAACCAACATATCTACCAGGATCTGTCTTACTCAGTCATAAACGTCTGTGAAAGTCAGTCTAAAGGAAGGCCTGTCTAAATAACTTCATGTCCAGAGATAGGCTTTAGAAGCAGATTGGAATATTCAGCAGACTACATGGTCATGAATTCCACATTTTTGGGGGGGCTGGGAAACTGAAAGTCTGTTCATCAGCTTTTTTTTTCAGTACCCTTTATTTTTTTGGGTCAGAATTTGAGTCAGTGTTCCAATGCAGAAAGACACAGGGTTGCTCCGAAAGGAAAACTACTCACAAAAAATGAATACCCAGATACCTGTATGATGGGCCGAAAAGCACAGGGTGTTTGAAGGACAGGGTGATGATAGTAGGCGACTCTTATTTGTGACGCTCCACCACGAAATCAGTCATAGGATCTGAAAATGATGAATTCAGACTGGTGTGAATGCTTGTCATCAGCAGTTTGTGTATGGGAGCATCCGCCATGGAGAGGAGAAGGGGGTGGGGGGGGGGGAGTGCTGTTTCAGTATAGATAGCAATTCTACCTTCTGGAAAGTCTGCACTAGAAATTTCCGCTAGAAATTTCCCCTTTTCTATCACTCCCTTTATTTCTGTCTTTTTCCTTACCTTTCTGTCGCCTCGCTTGATCCTCGTTTTCTGCCTTCCCAGTCCATTCGCCTGCTGCCTTTTTCTTTTTTCTCAAGTAAATCTGTCATATATTCTCACTTTTTTTTTCTTTCCTTATATGGCATTTTGCCTGTATTGTTCATTTCAGGTAATCAGTTATGAAAATACTGGTGTAGCATTTTTCCTATGGGTTGAAGTGTTCCTAGCGCTGTTTTACGCATTTTTTGTTAACTTGGAATGATGAATTAAATAGAATGGCTGGCGTCCTCAGCATGGCCTTGTTTTACCGGCCTCAAGGAGTAAAATAGTCATGGTGTTTAGTCATTTAATGGATTGGGGTTTTCTTGGTGTTTTTTTTTTTTTTTGGATTGACTGTGTTGGATGTTCGAAAGAGATTGGTTGGTGTGGATGTTGAATCTGAGGTAAGTGTTATCAGAGTCGTTGAAATTGAATAAGGTGACAGCCCTGATATGGCCTTCATGGTCAGTACGGCTTTAAACACAACATCCAATGAAACGAAAGTGTGGGGAGCAAGTTTACGCATTTACAGATCATGAATATTTTCCGTTGATTTTTGGTCGATTGTGGAATGATCGTGAGCAGTGATCGATTAGCAGCGATATTTTGGATCGTGTGCTGTGTGTGTGACATGTCATTTCTAGAAGTGATGAGGGTGGTGATGTGTACTGACTGGTTTTGAAGTGCACGTTAGAAAGTGTGTCCTGCTGAGAAAATATAGAATTTCACCATGATAGTTGTCATGCCTTGGTAGCGGTTTATTTTGTCTGTGTGTCTATGTATTGTCTCAGTGTCTGTCTCTCTCCTGTCTGTCTGTCTGTCTCTTTTTCCTTTGCTATCTCCCTCTTCTATTTCTTCAGCTTACTCTCTCTTGTCTCCCACCTCTCCTCCCACCCTTTCTTTCTCTCCTCTCTTGTTGTCTTCTTCTCTCTCTCTCTCTCTTTGAGAGCCTGTCTCATCCCTCAATCATTCAAAGTATGTGGGGGGTTTTGTTGGTTTTCTTTTTGTTTTGGTTTTAGTTGTTTTTTTGGGGTGGTGTTAGTTTTTTTTGCCGGGGGGTGGGGGGGGCTTCAAGTTTGCTGTGGTTTTCAGTAGTACCAATCTTAAGCAAGAACCCCCCCCCCTCTCTTTCTTTTTTTTTTCTCTCTTTTCTCTGTCCTTAAGGTTTTCTGCATACACACGGGGACTGGATGTAGAAAAAAAGCACACGAGTGCTTGTTCCTTTATCCTCAAAATAAAAGAATGAATAAATGTGATCTTTCTGAATTTAACGGTGCATCAGATCAGAACAAGACCTGGGTATGCTTAGGCCAGACTGAGCTGCTTTGGAACATCGGCCACTAGCATATTACAAAAGATAGTATCCAAAATAAAGACAGATGAATAAATAAGGAGAAATAATTTGATGAGTTAAATCTTATGTGGTATACATTGGGTTTCTTCTCTCTTGAGCACTGGTCTAGTTAGCGTCTTATGTTAACAGTTATTTTTTTGGTTTGGGGTTGGGGTTTTTTCTTCTTGTTTTTTTAGTGTGTTTTTTTTATATTTTGATTTCTTTTTGAAAAGTATACATGTATATATGCTTTGTATATTCTGACACATAACAACGTATTGAAGTTTCAGTTTTTCTTATAAACAGTATTCTTTTCAGATCTTGAGTATGGAACTGTGTTCATGTTGTGTCTTCTCTATTATTATTATTGCTTTATTATTATCATCATTATTGCTGTTATCATTATTGTTGTTGTTAACATTATTTTTATTATTATTGTTGCTATTATTATTGCCATTGCTGTTGATGTTGCAGTTTATGATTTTATATTAATCATTATTCTTTCTGAATGTGGAATTCCTCGGTCTTTATAGTTAAATTATTAATAAAATAGTATTATTTTCATCATCATCATGGCCATAAGTTTCATTCGTATCTTGGTAAGTTGGGGTTTATCACACTACCTTAACACTCAACCACTTTTATTAAGAACAAGAAAAGATTTCTCGTGGTAAATTTGTGTCAACCATACAACTAGGCATAGCTGGCTTTCAATAGATCTACAAAATACACGTCTTTTTTTCTCTCAACATGTTTGCAAGATATTTTCCATATCTGACCCTCCAACACAAAATGAGTCGGACCCACTTTTCTGCTAGGAATGCTTTTTAGGTAGGTAGGGGTCAAGTTGTTGATTTTGAGATTTCAGTTGATTGTTTACCTGTAAGCTTTCTTCTACCATGTGTTGAACCATTAGATTAAGGTGTCATTTTTACACCCAACCCTTCAATCCAGAACATCTATCAGGACTCAAAATTCTTCAATTTCTCATTTTGTCACTTCCTGGACTCTAGCATTTCAATTTGTAATAACTTTTCATTAGAATTATCCGATTTTCAATCTGTGTTATTTTTTGGGTTGTTTTGGTTTTGTTTTTTTGTTGTTGTTTTTTTTGGGGGGGGGCATGCTGTGATTGTATTTACATCTCAGCAGAGATTTCCAATTTAGGGACTTTAAAAAAACAAAAAAACAAAACAAAAAACTTTTCTTTTATTGCAGACTGATAACATGTTATTAATTACAAGCTGACAATGTGACTCATTATGGACGTCACATCTGTTCAGACACAGGATCTCAGGTCTATGGTCTCATCATGATGGGGTATGGAGTCAAAAGCAGCGTTAACTCCAAGAGAAAACATCTCCGGGAACAGACGCTTCTAAGATTCAAACCCATAACTTTATGGACCTGCACGTTAGAATTCAAACACTCTTAACCACCTATAGGGACAGGATAGCTCAGTGGTCAGAGCACTCACTTCTCCAGGCTAAGGTTAAGGAGCATCGAGCATGGTTACCCATTGGATGGGTAACCATTTGCGCACCTTAGCTTCAGTACAGTTCACCCTGCTGTAAATGGGTACCTGCTCTCTTAAGGGTGATGGAAGGTAAAGTAGTGAGGGAGAGGAGATGGGTGCCGCCCTCAATATCCTGGCCCCTAGAGAAGCTGAGGTCTCTGGTGCCTTGCTCCCCTATGACCACGTAGGTTATGGGACACCTTTACCTTTTTTTTCCTAACCACTTGGCTACAGAATCCATCCCCTGAGCTATCTGTCCCTACTTTTGTTGTTTTTGTTGTTGTTATTAAATTCATGTTGTTTTTAGGTTTGTTTTTTTTAATCATGATTTATTGTTATCATTCTTACCTATGTTGTTGTTGTTGACGAAAAGTTGAATGTATAAAGAGAACCACAGAATTATTCAGTCTTGGTTCTTTCGCTATTCATTCAGAGCTTGCTCTAAAACAAACTTACAGAATTTTTTCCCCTGTATCGAAATGACGGCTTAGTTTACTTCTAACTGTTTATGTTGTGTATTGCCTGAATGCATGAAGGATGTATACATTGTATTGCTCACAGTTTGGGGGGATTTTTTTTCTTTTTTTTTTTTGGTCTATCTTTCGAAATGTTTGTTTTGTTTTTTTGAAGGGATTTTTTTTGGTTTGATTTGAGGGTCCTTTTGGCTTGAAAGAAATTATTTCATTTTCTCACAATTCATTATGTCTTGCATAATTAAAGATGACTTTTTTTTCCTATCACTTTTTGCTTGTGTTGTGGATGCGTACATGGTCTATGTTAGTACTGTCAATTGATTTTTTCCCCTTCTACTCCTCAGCTAGAACCCCAAGATTCACCAACGGTGAGATTTTTGTGTATGCGATTCTTCCCCCCCCCCCCCCCCCCCTTCCTCCACCATTAAGGTAGCTGCATTTTGACCTCAGGGATACTGTTTGGTACTTAACCTTCCAATTTTGCTAGGACGTTCATTCTGGAGCTACCTCCTCTTTCTGATTTTCAACTGTTGAGGGTTCTTTCGACATGCACAAGTTAGTAAGCACATGGGTCTGACTGGTTTAGAGTCTTCTCCAATATGTGACGCTCCACCACGGAATGAGTCGCTTAGCACATTACCCAATTTTGCGCTAGGAGCCATTAAAGGCAGGTGGGGGTAAAGTTGTCAATTTTGAGATTTTGATTGATTATTAAACTATATCCGTTTATCTACCTTATGATGAAATATCAAGGCATAATTTTTATTTCTTTTGCTTTTAAATGTGATTTGAAAATACCCAAGCCCTCATTCTGACAATCTGTTACGAAAATAAACTTGCCCGTTTCTCATTTTGTCACATCCTGCAGTCTATCATTTCAATTTGTAATAACTTTGCACAGAATTGTCCGATTTTCAACCTGTTTTTTGTATTTGATAGCCAATGTATTGCACATTAATCACATGTCAATAACTAAAAATTGGCCTCTGGTGCACTCCGACTTATTATGTGGTGGAGCGTCACATATACTTGACATTCAGTTTGATTTTCCCTTCAAACTGGGAAGGATGGGCAAGTGTTGGGAATCAAACCTAGAACTTCACTGTTTAGTTGTTAGGCAGATGAACACCAAAATGTTCCTGCCACCTGCTTAGGCTCTGTCCCCAAGGGGAATGTCTGTACGTTTTTTTGTCTTTTTTTTTTAAGAATTCCTACTTGTTTGCGCATTAGTTTCCATTGGAGAAAGGCGCTTTTTTCCTACAGAATTTTTTCTAGGACAACTCTTATGTCATCTCTCTCTCTCCGTCTTTCTCTCTCTTTCACTCCCTCTCCTCCAATCTCTTTCTCTCCCTCAGTCAGTCTCTCTCTTGCTTTCTGTCAGTCTCTCTCTTGCTTTACGTCTCTGTCTGTCTGTCTGTCTCTCTCTGTCTCTGTCTCTCTCTCTCTCTCTCTCTCTCCAGGAAGTAGTGATACATAGTGGTGAAACACTCTCTTCTCCTCTCCCTCAACTCCCTGAGGAGAGGTTGGGGCACTGCACTGCACTGAAGTTTTCAGGCCGTGTCTCTTGGGGGTAAGTTTGAACCTGGCGGAACCCATCCCTCTCCAGGTAATGAGTGCATGCTAGGTGTGTTTGCATTTCCGTAACCCATTGAACACTGACAGTAATGACAGACTTTCAACAAGCATATCAATTTTGATCTGCATGCATAAACGCATAAAAGCAATTACGGCTGTTGCAAGTCTGTACTTTAAGTTGACCTAGGAGATTGTAAAAATTCTCACTCTTAGTTGCTTTAAGTTGACCTAGGAGGTTGTAAAAATTCTCACTCTTGGTTGATCAGGCAAGGCTGCAGAGGTTCAAACCCGTGGTGTGATGGCTCCACAGGGACTGAAGTTGAAGACCTTTTATCCACTTGACTGTAGCATCTGTCAAAACACAAGACACAGCGCTAGAGCAAACTAACTAAGCCCAGACAAGGAAGTATTTGTGCATGACATATTTCATAGTCACATGCAGCAGCAACACAAGAGCAACAATAAACCCACAGCCAGCCACCATGTCACAGGGGTTAACACCTTAGGTTACAGACTGGAAGATCACAGAGTCGAATGCCATCAGACTCACAAGGGTATTTTGGTCTCTGACCAGCTCCTACCCATGCTGTGGGCTCATTGGGAAAACTGGAACCACAAAGTTGAGCTCCATCCTCTTTATGGATGCGAGTTTGAGAGTGTTGCGCAAATTATCTGACCAACACTGCAGGTGTCGGTATCTCTCAGGGCCCGATTGTTGCCAGGAGTTATCATGCTAAGAATCGTAAAGTACGGCCCTATCACATAATCTCAAAGCACATGCACTTCCATGGCATCATCATTGCATCATCCGCATTACCATTGATCATCATGATATAAAAGAAAACTGTCTCCGATTCAGTTGCCTTCGCCTTATAGTAGTTTCAGTTTCCCCATACACTTCTCAGCCTGTGGTGAATTTGTGTCAAAGCTTTTGGGGTGAGGGATTAGTGGAAGAATAGTGGAGGGTCGTTGTGGTGGTTGTCACCAGGGGTGGGTGTTGCACTCAGTCTGGCTCCATGGTTATTACTGTGGTTGTAGGGGGCTCAGTAGGTGGTGTCATGCATATGTTCGCTCAGAACAGGCACCACTAAACACCAATATGACCCAGCAGCAGTGCATGGCCCCTTTGGCTGGTGGTCCCACGGTGTCCTGACATTGATAGGCTCCTTGTGGACTTCTGTCCCTGAGGATGCAACACAACAATCTGGGCATGGCGAAGATCGAGATATTGAATTGAGCAGTCTAAAATTGGACAAAAACTTCACAAAAGACAGGGCAGCATATGATTTTTTTTTTTAAAACACACCAATAATCCCAGACTATTAGATATATGCAGACGATACAGAACAAACACAGCCACTGCTTCCGACCAGCAACTAAGAAGGATAACTCAAAATTCAGAAAGGCAGAAGTACATTCAATCCCACATACATTTCTTTATTATTCGTTCGTGTTAAAGCTATTTTGTCGTTTTCATACAACAGTTTTGTTGAACGTAAGTAGTGTTTAAATACACCACCGAACATTTTGGATTCAATCGTTTAGATCTAAATTTGGACTCGATCATCCAGATCTACGTCAGAGCTCATCTGGAATATATTTTTTTTTACACTGAAAAAAGGAAATAGCTTCTCTAAAACTGTTATTACATACTTGATCTGTGAACTTACAATCTACTGACAATAATCATGGTGATGCAGTTATTATTATCTAGCAGGAAGGGGGTGGGGAGAGAGAGAGAGAGAGAGAGAGAGAGAGAGATGTGAAAATAAGACTGATCTGATCAAAACAAATTTAGATCTCAGTTTTTTGTCTCACAGCACATAATTTTACCACCTTAAACATACTCAATACGGTATACAACAGCCTCTTTTTTTTCTTTCTTTTTTTTTTAAATCAATCATCGTTTGCCTTGAACCCTTCAAGTAGACCTAAGCTCCCTCGTGTCAGTGACAACCTGTTGTACTACTTGCTTGATTTGAAAGTCCCTTCCCTTCTTACCTTTTGAATTCATTCCCTCCAAAGGGTGAGATCTCATTGAAAATCCAAAGCCATGGTCGCCATGATAACTGTGATTCAAACCGCAGCATCAGATCGGTATTTTTAACGGCGAGCTGGTTTTCTTTTCATTTTATTTCATTTTTTACACTGATCTATCAATACATGATTCCTGCTAGATCTCCATGTCCGCTTGCTATTAACATATTCAATGCGCACTCTGCCGGCACCGACAAGGGAAGACAACTTCCGGTGTAACAGCCCATTTACACTGAGGCAGTCATTGCTCCGAATCATAAGTAAATAAGAAAGGCATGAAAGGGCACAGTATCTTTTAATGATGAAAAAAAAAAATCCACAAAAACCAGGCAATTTGCTTCCTCAGCAAACAGGTAAACTCTTTCTTCCACAAATAAAAACAAGTAAACTCTTTCTTCCACAAAAAAACAAGGTAACTACTTCTTCCACAAAAAACAGGTAAACTCTCTCTTTTACGAACACCTAAACCTTTTTCTTTGTGTTTTTGGCAGGAAAAATGTTTTTAAAAAGATAACTTTCTTTTATTTCTTTGGGGGCGTGTGGAGAGACGTGTAACCACCCATTTAAAAAAAAAAATTTTTTTAAGTAAACAGAAAAAAAGGATGGTGTTCCATGATTTTCATGCAACTGAGGCCACAACCACTCCCTACACACACACACACACACACACACAGAGACACACATTGTGGTTAGAGCTTGAACTTGTGGTTGAATATTTCGTTTTACGGGCTTTGTTTTTGTTTGGTTGGGGTTTGGAGCTTTTGGGGGGGGTTGTTCCTCGGCTATAACTCCGAGGTTTATCAATGGTGAGATATAGCATATAGTCTACAACCGTTTTTACACACCATTCAGATAATAACATTCTGACTTGGGGAAGGTCTCAAAACACACCTGAGTGCATGAAGGTTTTTTGTTTGTTTGTTTGTTTGGTTTTTTATTTATTTATTTTTGGGGGGGAGGGAGGGAGGGGGGTTTGGAGAGGGGGGGTGGGATTTTTGTGTTTTTTTTAAATTTTTGTCATTCGTTCCTACTGGCACTCAGTGGCCTGGGGACGATAGATTTATTGGGGGGGGGGGGGGGGGGAGGTGCGGTGGGGGTAGGTGTAGGGAGGGGGGATTAGGGGGAGTATGGTGGGGGGTGATCGGTGATGGGGAGTTTTAGGTGGAGTATTTATTATTTATTTATTTATTCTTTTATATCGAAGATAACAGAATAAGCAATCGTGTGCTTTTTTTCATCCGGTCCCGTGTGTATGCAGTTTTGTAAATATTGTCATCTGTTCCCACCGGCACACGATGGCCTACTCTTACGAAAAGCGGAACAGGATTTAACGTGTGCGCAAGATGTTCTGCGTGCGTTCACACACGGGCCTCGGTTTAAAGTCTCATCCGAAGGACTTTTGGGGAGAGTGGAGTCGGCACTGATGTTAACTCCAGGAGAAAAATTTCGAACCGGGTCGTCAAATTGCCAGCGCAATCTTCTGACCACTAGGCTATCCGTCCCCCATTGGGGGTAAGTCTTGGGAGGGTGGAGGGGGTATAGGGGGAGTATATTGGGGGGTAGGTCTGAGGGACGTTTTTATGGGGGAGTTTGATGGAGATAGGTATTTTTCTCTTTTTTTAATTTTTGGTCGACCATTGTTCAAATCCAAGAAATCTCCGGAACAGATAAAGAGACATGGCAGGTGGAACTTTTCAAAATATGGATTGAAGCACGCACACCAGCTACAACAAACGATCGGTCTTCGAGTGTCAAACATTGTTTCTAATTTATTACTTGATTAATTTTCGGTAACTTTTGACACCTGCTTTTTTCCCCCCACTTTTTTTGTCATATGTCATGTTTCCATATTTTTTTTCTCTAACTTGTTGGACCATGTTTGAAAACTGTTGCAATTTGTTCTTTGGGGAAAAGCAAAGAATGACTATCCTGTTATCACAATGTATGCAGTTTGTTAACATTCCTGCAGTCTGTTGGTCTGGTTCGCTTTAGGATTGTCTTATGTTTGTCTTTTGCCTGGCAGTTTGTGTGGCTGGGTCTTTAATTGGTCGTTGCATTGTTCTTCCTTTTTATGTTCACCATGCACTTGGCAATAAGGCGCCTCTTATTTATTTATTTATTCTTTTATATCGAGGATAATGGAATAAGCACTCATGTGCTTTTTTTTTTACATCCAGTCCCCGTGTGTATGCAGTTTTTGTAAATCGCGTCATCTGTTCCCATCGGCACACAATGGCC
>CM060350.1:9421945-9434445 GCA_030674155.1 Stramonita haemastoma
TACACACGGGGACTGGATGTAAAAAAATAAAAAAAAGCACATGAGTGCTTATTCCATTATCCTCGAAATCAAAGAATAAAATAAATAGATAAATTTTACGCCGGGGAAGGATAGCGCAGTGGTCAGAGCCCTCGCTTTCCCCCAGCCAAGGTTAAGCAGCGTCGAGCGCGCGTGGTTAGCAGTTGGATGGGTGACCGTTTGCGCGCCTTGGCTTCAGTACAGTCCCCTCCCCTAGTTCACCCAGCTGTAAATGGGTACCTGCCCTCTTTACGGTCAGGGAAGGTCAAGCAGCGAGGGAGAGGAGATGGGCGCCACCGCCCTCAACATGCTGGCCCCTAGAGAAGCTGAGGTCTCTGACGCCTTGCTCCCCTACGACCATACAGGTTATGGGACACATTTATCGTTACCTTTTTAAAATAAATAGATATATAAGATAAATACACAAATAAATAAATAAAGTGACTGCATTGTGTGGGCAGGTATCCCGCTAATAAACATGTCTTTACATATCAAAGTGCAATCAAGCTCCTCGGCAAGAAAGTCCTTCACGACGTGAGTTTTAGATGCGACATTTTCACACAGACAGACAGACAGACAGACAGACAGACAGACAGACAGACAGACAGACTGACTGACTGACTGACTGACTGACTGACTGACACACACACACCACACACCACACACACACACACACACACACACACACACACACACACTATATATATATATAATATATAATGAGAGAGAGAGAGGAGAGAGAGAGAGAGAGAGAGAGAGAGAGAGAGAGAGATTGATTGTGTGTGTGTGTGTGTGTGTGTGTGTGTGTGTGTGTGTGTGTGTGTGTGTGTGTGTGTGTGGTGTATGTGTGCGCGCGCGCGAGTGTGTGTTATTGATAGATGATAAAATAGATGATAGAATGGCTGGTATGAAATTAAATTCATTGTTCGCTTGCTTATTTGTTAGTTTTCTCTCTCTCTCTCTCTCTCTCTCTCTCTCTCTCTCTCTCTCTCTCTCTCTCTTCTCTCTCTCTCTCTCTCTCTCTCTCTCTGTCTTTCTGTCTCTGTCTCTCTCTCTCTGTCTTTCTGTCTCTGTCTCTCTCTCTTTCTCTCTTTCTCTCTCTCTCTCTCTCTCTCTCTCTCTCTCTCTCTCTCTCTCTCTCTGTCTCTCTGTCTCTCTCTCTCTCTCTCTCTCTCTCTCTCTCTCTCTCTCTCTCTCTCTCTCTCTCTCTCTCTCACTCACTTCGGATGAGACTTTAAACCGAGGTCCCGTGTGTGAACGCACGCAGAACATCTTGCGCACACGTTCAATCCTGTTCCGCTTTTCGTAAGAGTAGGCCATCGTGTGCCGGTGGGAACAGATGACAAGATTTACACAACTGCATACACACGGGGACTGGATGTAAAAGAAAAAAGTACACGAATGCTTGTTCCATTATCTTCGATATAAAAGAATAAATGAAAGAATAAATAAATAAATAAATAAATAAATAAATAAGTAAAATAACTATATAAGGTGACATCCCTGATGATTGTAGCCTCTTTGGGGGTAGGGGGTGGGGGTGATAGATCGGCATGGGGGCGATATAAACAAGCTGAAAATGAAATGAAAATTCATTGTTCGCTCGCTTGTTTGTTAATTTTCTTTTTTCTCTTCTCTCTCTCTCTCTCTCTCTCTCTCTCTCTCTCTCTCTCTCTCTCTCTCTCTCTCTCTCTCTCTCTCTCTCTCTCTCTCTCTGTCTCAATCTCTCTCTCTCTCTCTCTCTCTCTCTCTCTCTCTCTCTCTCTCTCTCTCTCTCTCTCTCTCTCTCTCTCTCTCTCTCTCTCTCTCATCTGTACAGGTGCTGGCTCGCTCTACAAGACATCTGGTGGCTGATTGTGCCAGTGTTGCTTTACATGTCGGTATGTGAGTGAAAATCCACAAAGCTACAAATACAGCCTATTCATATTTTTTAAATATTTAATTAATGCACTGTCTTGTTAGTTCATTAAGGATATAGATGTGGTCCACTGATCTACATGTTTTGTTGTTGTTTTTCTGACTCCAGCTTGGTCTCTGACAAGTTTGTTGTTTTGCATGCTCCAAATATCCTGAGAATCTTAAGGAAAAAGTAGTGGAGGAAAAACAAGTGCAGGTAACCCAACTTCTCAATCTATTTTGAAAATGACTTATCAAAGATTCAATATAAAAGAAATTGAAATGAAAATAAATTCTAGGAATAATGTCTTTCAGTAGCAGCATTGTAGGCTTTTCTGAGTAAGAACCATGCCTTTGGCCTGACCTGACTCGAGTTTCGGCTCCTGGATGAGCCCTCATCAGAGGTCCCGGCGGTGATTGAAACTCCACCTGCTGTGGTGGTATCTTAGAGCAAGACACTTTTCAGAATTTAAAAGTGATAATATTCTGAGATTCTTGTATTCAGAATTTGGCAGAAGAGCTTCACCAACTGCGTTTGTTAATTAATGTTATCCCTCTGTAGTTATTCGGATTAACAATGCGTTCACTTTTATATATGGGGATACTAACACCCAGTTTCCAGTTACAAGGATATAGGCACCTGTATCAAGCACTAGATTAAACAAACTCTTTATTACTTTCATCAGACTGTGTGAAATTGATTTAAGTATTTTATTTGTTATGCCATCTTTACTAGTTGACTTGTTGAGTTGTTGGTTTTGTTTTTTTTAACCTTTTAATTGTTCTTGTTATTTCTTCAATACAAGTTTGTTTATTTAAGTATTTTATTTTTCTACCACTGTTTGTCACAGCAGATTTCTCTGCGTGAAATTCGGGCTGCTCTCTCCGGGAAGAGTGCGTCACCACAGGTGCAGCGCCTACCCATTATTTTTTTTTCATCAGGGATGGTGTCTAAGCACGACACCTTTGTGCATGCTGGTTTTTTTTATATATATGATTTTGTCATCCGCTCCTACCGGCACACATATGGGTTGTTATTTGTTCTCAAGTCATTATACATGTTGTGTACAAGTTGTACTTGTTCGGGATCTATGTGTGGTTCCTCTCCAATAAGCTTTTTTTTTTAAGTGTTCACTCCACTTCCTGCTGTTCATATGGTTTACATGCTTTGCGCCATCACTTTCACTCGCTTTTAATTTCTGCAAAGTTTCCCACAAAATGTTTGGATCTGCATTGATATTTTATCATGTTATGTAACTGTGATACTAAAATATTCTTGAAGGCTTTCTTTTTATGTTTTATCATATCATATCATATCATATCATTTCATATCATATCATACCAGTTTCTCTTGTTTTGTCGAAGTTCAGTTTTGTGTGAATATCTCTTCACAGCATTAAGTAAGGATTGTATTTCTTTTCTCATTTTTGTACAATCTGAGTCAAACCACTTTTTACCGTGTTTCAGTTTTCAACGATTTTGGCTTTTTAGCTTTTAAACTCAACTGTGCTGCTTTGATAAATATATTTGACATCTTTTCGGAACATTCATTTACATGAGATTGAGAGTGTAGATCGAGAGAATCAGACTGCTCTGTACTTTGTGCTTTGTTCCGCTATTTCAGCTGTTTGGATTGTATTTGTTTGATGTGTTTTTGAATTGACAGGAGCTTTAGTGCCTTTTGAAATCGTCCACTTGGGCTTTCATCCCATAAAGAATATGGGTCTACTTGTGGAGATGAACTTTTACTAAATATTTCTTTTTGTGTATATCTTTTTGGTGTTCGTGTCTTCTGACAGAAAACGTTGTCGAAGTTCGGTAAATAAATGTTTGGATCAATGTGACAATGATCGGAATGTTCCATTAAATCTTTGACATTCATATATTTGACTTCCCTAATCAGAGAATGTGAACATATTATAAAGTAATCAACAATGCTACAGCCTCGGGTTTGAAAACATGTGAATTTTCCTAGTAGATCTTCTAACGCTTGTCCGTTTGATATAGAGTTGATTTTGTGTACAAATATAATAATATTCATATACTATAATTTTGCCACATTTTTAACTACTGTGTCCATTCTTATCTGTGATAACAATAATTATCAAACATATAACATTCTGGTGTGTGTGTTTGTGTGTGTGTGTGTGTGTGTGTGTGTGTGTGTGTGTGTGTGTGTGTGTGTGTGTGTGTGTGTGTGTGTGTGTGTGTGTGTGTGTGGTGCAGGCAAGCCTTCTCATCACGGTAACTACATGCTCCCATTTCCGCAGTATTCCAGCGAAACAAAGGTGATTTCTTCATCATTATCGGTTTGTCTGTCTGTCAGTCTGCTTACTCTCTCTGTCTCTGTCTCTCTGTCTCTGTCTCTGTCTCTGTCTCTCTCTCTGTCTCTCTCTGTCTCTCTCTGTCTCTCTCTCTCTCTCTCTCTCTCTCTCTCTCTCTCTCTCTCTCTCTCTCTCTCTCTCTCTCTCTCTCTCTCGGGGGGGCGTTTACCACGTGCATGAACATCAAGTCGATGTTTACATCGTCCGATGTTTATGGAGGATTGCTGCGGACAGAAGTAGTCTACAGTACTGAAAATCTGCAACTGGCTACCTAAGGTACCATGCCTTCGGCCAACCTAGACTTCCGAGTCACTTGTGGTGCCTTTCTGCCCACTTTTCTGCACTTCATGTGGAAGAGAGACAAACTTAGAAAGGCAATGCAGGTAACCATCTTGACAGCACGAACACGCACAACCGGTGTTCTTCTGGGATTGACCCTAGTGTTTTTCTTCTGGGGGGACAATTTGTTCCTACGTCGGGGGATGGGAGATCTGTTGCTGCGTTGTGGCGACGTGGAGTCGAACCCAGGTCCCAACCCCGACTCCACTGCTCCTGGGTCATCAGGCGGTATGCGGCAGACCAGACTGTCCAGCTCCCAGACCTCCCGCCAGGGCAAGGACCCGCCCAAAGATGACGTCGTGACGCTGCTGCACGAGATCAACAACAACCTGACCACCAGGATCGATGCTGTGCAGAAAGAACTGACGCAGCTTCGACAGGAGCACAACTCTCTGCACGGCCTCGTAAGTAACCTCATAGAGGAGGTGAGCGAGCTACGACACCAAAACGAGTTGTTACAGAAACAAAACAGGGACTTGATCAGCAAAGTTGATAATTTGGAAAAGAAATGTGACGATCTGGAAAACCGATCAAGGAGAAATAACTTGATTTTCTATGGTGTTGGGAGGGATGAGGGAGAGACAAGTGAGGAATGTGAGGGACTGATACAGGACATACTGACCGACAAGATGGAACTCTCAGACAGGGTGGAATTTGACAGAGTACACCGTCTGAACTCAAAGAAAGAATCCCCTATCATTGTACGATGTGCTTTCTATAAGCAACGTGTAAAAATACTGAAGGCAAAACAAAAACTTAAAGGCACTAACATCTTTGTGGGGGAGGATTTCTCGCAGAGGGTCCGAGAGATCCGACGCCAGCTGACCCCACATTTCAAACAGGCCAGAAGGGAAGGGAAACAGGCCCGCTTTGTCCATGACCATCTTTTTATAGATGGGAAAAAGTTCGTTCTGGACTCCTGTGGCTCTCTGCAGGAAGCGAAATGAGGAGTTGGCCGGCCCTCCATTCTGGAAAAGGGTAAAAATTTCATGAAGGTGGCAAACTGTACACTGACACCTGAAAGTTTACCTGTACCTCCCCTTAATCCACCCTGCTTGACACGTGAAAACTCGGAGCATGAGCCTGCTACGCTGCACAGCGGCATGCATGGCGATGACAGCTTGGGTTCGCGTGCAAGTTTCGAAACTTTTCCTTCAACATTTGATTTTGAAAACAAGGAAAATAGCGAGTTTTCTTCCCCTTTTTTTGTTCGTGAAGATGTGCAACAGAGTGTTTGCTCTAAAAATAGAATGACACCACCTCCTTTACATGCCATGCCAACTTTTGCAAATACTCTTAAAACCTTATCGTTTTCTTTTTTATGTTGGAACGTTAATGGATTGCGTTCAAAGTATGTATTCATGGACTTTGTAAAATACATTTTGTCATTTGACTTTATATGTCTGGTTGAAACCTTTGAAGAAAATTGTAATTCTGATTTTTTTTCAGGCTATAAAATGTATGAAAAACCTGCTGTCAGACTAACCAAACAGGGGAGAAAATCGGGTGGTATTGTCTGTCTAGTGAAAAATGAACTCTGTCCGTGTGTGCGTGCGCTAGATGTCAAGTATGAAAATATATATGCTTTTCTTATCAATAAAGATTTGTTTCATTGTTCGAAAGATGTCTTGTACATATGTGCCTATGTACCACCGGAAGGTTCTCCATTTTACGCATACTTTAGTTATGATCACGGTATATTGATGCTTGAGGATTGCCTGACTGAATTGTTGTTGGATTTGGATGATGTGTATGTGATTCTCTGTGGCGACTTAAACAGTCGCATTTCAGATATCTCTCCATCCTATGTAGAAGGTGACTCTGAATCTCAATTTCAAAGCTCTTCATTAAATTCTGATCGACACTCCCAAGACACTCATACAAATTCTTACGGTAAAGCCTTAGTAAGCATGTGCACTGCTCTAAATTTGGTTGTCTTAAACGGAGTATGTAATGGCGACCTAGAAGGACGCTATACGTACACAAGTGAGAGTGGATGCAGTGTGAATGACTATTTTATTTTTTCAACTGACCTGTATGAAGAGTTGTCTGAGTTGTGTGAACTAGTTATTGCTGAGCGAATGGAATCTGACCACTTTCCTCTTGAATGTCGATTTAAGTTATCAAAAAATGCCTTGTCTATAGATGAAAAAGCTACTGATGCTCTTGTTGTAGTAGAAAAGTTCATTTGGTGTGAGGAAAATAGTAACAATTTTTGTAGTAATTTATGTAAAGAAGAAATGTCCTGTAAATTGAAAACAGCAATAGCACAGATTGATGAAAATGTTAACAATGCTTTGGAAACCTTCAACGGTTGTATTCGAGAATGTGCAGAATGTATGAAAAAGAAAATTAAGATTGATCAAAAAAGAAATAAGGCAGGCTGGTTTGATAGTGAATGTAACATGGAAAGAAGGAGAGTACGCAGATTATTAAGAACATTTCGTAGAACACTAGACAAAACCGATAAGGATCTTTATGTTAGAGCACGTAGGGAATATAAGAACATTTTACTTAGGAAGAAGAAGACTTTCAATGAGAAATTGTTAAATGACTTAGTATCTAGTATTAACGATCAGAAACAGTTTTGGAGTTACATGAATAAGGTATCTTTGAAAAAGAGTCAGCCCAGGAACAGCATCTCTGTCGATGACTGGTTCCAGCACTTCAAAGCATTACTTGAAGAAGATGTACCTTTTTCTAATGATAATGTCAATAGTTTTCAGGAGACTGATCAGGATATAATGGATCGACCAATATCTCATGAAGAAGTTTTCACTGCAATTCGTAAAATTAAGAATCGGAAAGCAGCAGGCCCTGATGGAATTATTGGAGAACTATTAAAAGCACCTTGTCAATTAATTCTTGACTTTTTTGTAAAGTTGTGTAACACTCTTTTCGACAAAGGTATTTTTCCAGAGAACTGGTGTGAGTCCATCATTCTTCCGTTATATAAGAAAGGTAACGTAAATGATACCAATAACTATAGAGGCATTTCGTTGTCTGATATCAGTAGTAAAGTATATAGTACTATAATCAATAGTAGGCTTCAGGAATATGTAGAGCAAAACAATATTACAGGTGAACATCAAGCTGGTTTTAAACGAGGATATTCAACAACTGATCATATGTTCACACTTTTGGCTTTTGTTCAGAAACAGTTTTCATTTAACCGGAAACTTTATGTAGCATTTATTGATTTTGAAAAGGCCTTTGATTCCATCAATAGAAATTTGTTATGGCCAATTTTGATTAAGAACGGAATTAATGGTAAATTATTTCGATGTGTTAAGAGTATGTATAACTCAGTTAAAACAAGAGTAAGATGTGGGGATAAACTGTCTAACTATATAAACTGTACCAAAGGTGTAAAACAAGGGGATGTATGTAGCCCTATTTTGTTTTCGCTGTTTATAAATGAATTAGCAATAGAAATCATTGAAATGGGTAGACACGGTGCAAATTTTACTGTTGATTCTGTTGAATTATTCATATTGTTATTGGCTGATGATATAGTGTTGTTTTCAGAGACAGTTGTTGGTTTACAGACTCAGCTTAACAGCTTGCAAAGTGCAGCCAATAAATTACAATTAAAGGTTAACTTAACCAAAAGTAATATTGTTGTATTTAGAAAAGGTGGGTTCTTGGCAGCCAGAGAAAGATGGGTATATGCTGGTGCTTCATTGTCTGTTGTGAATGCCTATAGGTATCTAGGAATTATTTTTTCTACTCGTTTGAGTTTTGTTGCTGCTTGTAAGGATCTGTGCAGTAAAGCAAAGCATGTGCTTTTCTGTATAATGAGGAAACTGTATGCACTGAATAACAACTCTTTGGACCTATTTCTTAAAATTTTTGATTCTCAAATACAACCTAGAGTTCAATATGGTTCCGAATTGTGGGGTATGGACAAAAAAGCAGTTACACAATGTGAGTCTGTTCATTTATTTGGTCTCAAAAGGTTTCTAGGTGTTGACATGAGAACTCCAAATGATTTAGTATATGGAGAATGTAATAGATATCCTATCTACATTAATTCTGCTGTTAGATGTTTCCGTTACTGGCTTAAATTAGTAAAGATGAGTAGGGAAAGACTTCCGTGGAAAGCATATAACATGTTATTTGATTTAGACACAAGGGGTAAAGTCAACTGGGTTTCAAACATACGAATATGTCTGTTTGAGCTTGGGTTCGGATATGCTTGGATGTTTCAAGGGGTAGCAGAAGAAAAAATGTTTATACAGATATTTCGCCAACGCTTGATTGATTGTAGATGGCAAAGCTGGGAAAGTCACATTCAATCAAGCGACAGATTTGACATATACAGGATCTACAGCTCTACCCATGTTGTGAAGAAGTATCTTTCCTTAAATTTAGATAGACATTTAAGAGTAATTACAACCAAATTTCGGTTTGGTATTTCAGAAGTGATGAAACATGCCTATCGCTTTAAACGTACTTGTGCCACTGATATGTTGTGCCCATTATGTAAAGAACAAGATGAAGATGAGGTCCACTTTGTTTTGAAATGTGACACCCTCTGTGATCTTCGTGAAAGATTCATCCCGAAAAAATTCTATGCACAACCAAGCTTATTTCGTCTATGTTTATTGATGTCATCTGAAAACGAAAGTATTGTTCGTAACTTTGCAATGTACTTATTTAAAGCTTTCCAACTGCGAGAAAAGCTACGTCTTGACTTTTTTGATACTGCATTTTGATAGGACACGTAATATTTCTTTTCTTTTCTTACCTTTATGTTCAATTTATCATTTGTTGCCCCTCTGTTCATAAGGGGCTGTGGCCTTACGTGAATAAAACATCTGAAGTCTGAAGTCTGAAGTCTGAAGTCTGAAGTCTCTCTCTCTCTCTCTCTCTCTCTCTCTCTCTCTCTCTCTCTCTCTCTTTATTCGGATGAAAAAAAAGCACATGATTGCTTATTCTGTTATCCTCGATATAAAAGATTAAACAAATAAATAAATAAATAAATAAATATTCATTCATCTATTCATTCATGCATTCATTTATTTACTCATTCATTCCTTTTTATGAATCTGTACTTCGGAATTCTTCGGAATTCTTCTTCTTCTTCTTCTTCTTCTTCTTTCTTCCTCTTCTTCTTCTTCTTCTTCTTCTTCTCCTCCTCCTCCTCCTCCTCCTCCTCCTTCTCCTCCTTCTTTTTCGTATTCTTCGTATTCTTCTTCTTCAGAATTCCGCGGGACTACAGGACAGGTGAAAAACTTTGTATGTCTGTATGTCTGTTTGGCAGGTGCAAAATCTACGCCAGTGTCTCAACGAATTTGCTGTTTACCCTGATTTTAGCGGCCACGCAAATAGACACAGAGGTTCATTCCGTCACCTCGTCTTTCAGCATCCTCTCTCTCTTCCTCATCCATAACGTCGCCGTGTGGTTAACGTTGACTGAGAACATTTTGGAGGTACTGTTGGTGGGTGGGTGGGTGGGTGATTGTCAAGTCAAGTCAAGTCAAGTCAAGTCAAAAACACTTTCAATCATCCCCTGAAGGGCAATTACAATACTGACAGGCATATTGATTGATACGAATCATAATAAGTCATGTCAAGTCAAAAGCACTTAAATCATCCTTGAAGGGCAATTACAATACTGACAGGCATATTGATTGATACGAATCATAATCAAAAGATACAAGATAGTTTACTTTTCATATTTTTTTTGTTCAAACATTATACCTTCAAATAAAAAAAAATATCACAATACACACTCGTAGGCGCGTGCGCATGCACAGACACACACACCCACACACTCGCATACCCACCCCTACACACACACACACGCACGCACGCACACACACACACACACACACACCACACACACACACACACACACACACACACACACACACACACACACACACACACACACCACCACCACCACCACCACCACCACCATAACCATAACCACCACCACCACCACCAATATATGGACACAATGTTATCAAAAACATTGACTAGAAAAGCCATAACCACTATTATTTACGCATGTATGTACGCACGCACGCACTCGCACACGCCCATATACATGCACACACATGGGTCAAATAATAATAATAATAATAATAATAATAATAATGATAATAATAATGATGATAATAATAATAATAATAATAATAATAATGATAATAATAATAATAATAATAATAATAATAATGATGATGATGATGATGATGATGATGATGATGATGATGATGATGATGATAATAATAATAATAATAATACATGGAATTTATATAGCGTTAACTGGAGCTAACATCAGTGCTGACTCCACTCTCCCCAAAAGTCTTTTACGGATGAGACTGTAAACCGAGGCCCCGTGTGCGAACGCACGCGCGCAGAGCATCGTGCGCACACGTTAAATCCTGTTCCGCCTTTTGGAAGAGCAGGCCATTGTGTGCCGGTAGGAGCGGATGACAAAATTATTTTTAAAAAACAACCCAGCATGCACACAGATGTCGTGTTTAGACACTATCCCTGAGGAAAAATCGGGGAGTTTGGAGTCCCAGGGTGGCTCGGGCTGTATATGGCAACGTTCTGGTGGCTCCTGCGACGGTACTGGAACCATTCGTATGGGCGATTGCCTTTCCAATGGATCATTCCAGTGGTGTGGAGAGGGGAGGGGGTGGGGTCTGCTGCATGGGTAACAGCTTGTCCTCCATACTTACTTACCCAGGCTTTGCGGCTCTAAAGACTAGAGCGCAACTCCATAGTCTTCCGAGACTGATGGGTGCCTACTACTACTATACTTATTTATTCTGGTGGTGGTGGTGGTGGTGGGGTAGGTGGGGGGGGGGGGGGAGCAGTCGCACAAACAGAAAATCTTAGCATCGGAAACCTCGGGTCTCTAGCTGAGGAATGAAAACATAATTGTATTTGACTAAGGCTATAATTTTTTCTTGTTTTTTATCAGACTTTTTTTTTTTTTTTTGAGCGTGTGCAGTTATTGGTACATGGTGGATCGATTGCTCCAAATGATATGTTTTGTAATGTTGTGTTGATGCTGTCTTCGCTCATGCCAAGCTCTTAGCGTAATAACCTGTAAAGGTAAAGGTGTCCCATAACCTATGCGGTCGTAGGGGAGCGAGGCATCAGAGACCTCAGCTTCTCTAGGGGGCCAGCATGTTGAGGGCGGCGCCCATCTCCTCTCCCTCGCTGCTTTACCTTCCCTGACCCTAAAGAGGGCAGGTACCCATTTACAGCTGGGTGAACTGGGGGGGGGGGGGGACTGTACTAAAGCCAAGGCGCGCACACGGTCACCCATCCAACTGGTAACCACGCTCGATGCTGCTTAATTAACTTGACTGGGGGAAAGCAAAACAGTTGTACATACAGGCCAACTTCTTATCCAGTGTGCAGACTTACTTACAGTCTCATGCAGATTCCCAGGTGGGATAAGTGAGTCAAGAGTGGGTGTTCTGGGTGACTCCCGGTATGTTCATCTGGGGAACGCTCCACAACAACAAGAACAGCAACACCAGCAGCAGCAGCGACACCACCACCAACAAGAACAACATAGTCACAACATTTTACCCTAAGGATTCCAGGGGCCTGTCAGTATAAACAGCACCCCCAGCTTCTGGAA
Source organism: Stramonita haemastoma (assembly GCA_030674155.1). Classification (NCBI taxonomy): domain Eukaryota; kingdom Metazoa; phylum Mollusca; class Gastropoda; order Neogastropoda; family Muricidae; genus Stramonita; species Stramonita haemastoma. The sequence continues at coordinate 9,434,135 of CM060350.1, forward strand.
ATTCTGTGGCTAGGAATTCCCTCTTTTCTATCCCTCTCTATGTTTCTGTCTTGTTCCTTTTCTCTTTTCTTTCATCTCCTTCTTGTCTGTTTTTCCGCCGTCTTGGTCCCATTTTTTCGTGCCTTTTTTTTCTCCTATCCAAAAAGATTTGAAAAGATAACAAGTCTCTCCCACGACCGAAGTCGGATGTGCTGGGCTTGACTTGTCAGGCGCTTAACGGCAGCGCAACGCATTTTTGTTCGTATGCTGACAGACAACGTACTTTACTTTACTTTATTCGTCCTCTTGTACCATGTAGGGTGTTGAGGGGA
>CM060350.1:9441945-9444445 GCA_030674155.1 Stramonita haemastoma
ATCCTTAAGAAGGAAGGTGGCAGGATGGTTAAGACATTCACCTGCCTAACAAGTAGACTGTGAGGTTCTGGGTTCGATTCCCAGCCTTGCCCTTCTCTTTCTAGTTTGACAAGAAAATCGAACTTAAGGCCGAAGTCCTTCAGATGAGACTATAAATCCAGGTTCCATATATGTGTGAAAGCATGCAGAATAATATAATGCATGCAGAATAATATATTGTGAACACGTTAAATGCCCATTCCTCCTTTTGGAAGAGTACTCCATTCTGTGCTGGTAGGAATGGATGACAATTTTTCCATACATTGCATTACTGTATGCAAGATAATTTTCTTTTTACACAGATTAATCAGACTACAAAACATTCACAGAAAAAACCCCGAAAGAGGGAACAAAATGGCTGCCATTAAAACACCACCAAAACAAATAAATAAATAGATAAATAAATAAATATCCATGGAAAATTGCTCATTATCTTTCTTCATTATTCGCTCATGGAGATCGATTTGAAAAGCATTTGCACAGACAAGATACATTACACATATCACATCACATGTTCTGAAGGTACATTACACATATCACATCACATATTCTGAAGGTACATTACACATATCACATCACATGTTCTGAAGGTACATTACACATATCACATCACATATTCTGAAGGTACATTACACATATCACATCACATGTTCTGAAGGTACATTACACATATCACATCACATATTCTGAAGGTACATCACACATATCACATCACATATTCTGAAGGGAAAGTGTGGCTGCCTATATGGCAAGATACATGAAAACAGTCACACATACAATAATAATAATGATGCATACTTCTAAAGCGCAGATTTTCAGAAAATCTGCTGTAAGTGTTTATATGAATAATATTATAATAATAATGATAACAATAATGAGGCATACTTCTAAACAGCAGATCATCAGAAAAAAAAACCCAACTGCTCATAGTGCTGCACATGAATGACAATGATCATAATATTGATAACCATAATAATGGTTTACACTTATAAAGTGCTGATCAAATGTGTGCGTGTGTGTGTACACGCACACACACACGCACGTGTTTATGCATAAATTTGATATCTGTTAATCCTATTTGAGGATGGTTGCATGAATGTAAATGATTTGAATGTAAGAGCTTTGATTTGTCACTTTACACATTTCAGCACTATATAACTCCAATACATTATCATTATTGGTAAAAAAAAAAGGTAAAGGTGTCCCATAACCTATGTAGTCATAGGGGAGCGAGGCGTCAGGGACCTCAGCTTCTCTAGGGGCCAGCATATTGAGGGCGGCGCCCATCTCCTCTCCCTCGCTGCTTTACCTTCCCTGACCCTACAGAAGGCAGGTACCCATTTACAGCTGGGAGAACTGCACTGAAGCCAAGGTGCGCAAACAGTCACCCATCCAATTGGTAACCATGCTCAATGCTGCTCAACATTGGCTGGGGGGAAAGCGAGCGCTCTAACTACTGAGCTATACCATCCCCACTTTTATAAACTGGACACTGTGCTGCACGCGAATACTTTCACTCTCCTACTCTCTCCCCCCCCTCCACACTCTCTTCATTCCACCATCTGTTTCCATTGTTCAGTTTTTCCAAAAAATACCCCCCCCCCCCCCCTATTTTCCATACAATGTAACACAACACTACACAAGACCATATACTATGTGACACTCCGCCACATAAGGAGTCACAGTGCACCAGAGGTCAATTTTTTGTTATTGACAGGATACTAATCTGCAATGAAATGGCTAAACAATGCAAAAAAAAAAAACAGATTAAAAATCGGACAGTTCTATCAAAAGTTATTACAACTTGAAATGATAAACTGCAGGAAATGAGAAATTGACAAGTTAAGCATCCTAACAGGTGGTCAGAATGAAGACTTGGGTATTTTTAAAACATGTTTAAAGGCAAAAGGAAACGAAATTATGCCTTGATATTTCACAACAAAGCAGAATAATGGCTACAGTTTTATACTCAATCAAAATCTTAAAATTGCCAACTTGACCCCACCTGCCTTTAATTAATAATGGCTCCTAGCGGAAAAGTGGGTCAGGTGCTAAGTGACTCATTTCGTGGTGGAGCGTCACATATAATACCAGCAGCCCAGACCAGACGGTGGCGTAAGTCTTGAAGACCGTTGGAGCACCACTGAAGATTTTGCAAACCAGCTTCCTCCACTCCCTCAACATAATTCAAGTCAAGTTAAGTCGATATAATAGGGAATGATATACAAAACATTTCAGCACACAACAAAATGATACAATGACAACATCTCCGCAAATCTGAGCCTTTGAAACATTTCACTGCTTTCTATCTAACGACTTTTAAGTAGGCTAGGAACCATTTAAAAAAAATATATATAAACACAAGTGTAAATATGTGGCCATTTTTGGAGAGGAAAAAAACAAACAAACCAAACAAAAAAACCCCAACTAACAACTCGACAGTCAGCTGCACTGAAAAAAA
>CM060350.1:9449445-9459445 GCA_030674155.1 Stramonita haemastoma
AGAGTTTGACTTTGAACCAATCCCTACTCTACAACATCTGCCTCTGTAAAATGTAGTCTCGCGCATGGGGATTTTTGGAACTACGTCATACAGTTCTATAAGGAGGAAGGTGGGAGGACGGTTAAGACGTTTGCCTGCCAAACAAGTTAATCGTGAGGTTCTGGGTTCATATCCCAGCCTTGCCCTTTTTACCCACTTTGACCACAAAAAAAAATCAAACTGCGTGTCAAAGTCCATCAGATGAGGCTATAAACTGAGACCCCAAGTGAGAACGCACACAGCACATCTTCTGCAAACGTTAAGATCCCATTCCACCTTTCAGAACAAGTAGGCCATCTCGCGCCAGTCAGAACAGCTGACAAAATTTCAAAACTGCACGCTGCACACACACAGGTGTTGTGTTTAAGACACCGTTCCCAAAGTCGGAACGCATCTACCTAAATGGTTTGGGGGAGAGAGGGGTGGAGGGGAAGGGGGGGGGGGGGGGGGGGAAGAAAGACAAAAAAAACCCCAGTCACATACACAAAAAATCTCATCATTGGTGAACCTTGCAGCTCTACTAGCCAAGGAAAAACAAAAACAAAAACAAACAACAACAACAACAAAAGTTCTGGGAAAATAAAAAAAAAGACTCACAAGAAACAAAACACAGTATTATTGAGGAAAAAAGTAACGGAGGAAAAAGCAAATGCAAGTACCAACTTCTCAATCATTTTGTAAATGTGACTTATCAAAGATTCAATAAAAAAAAAAAAAAATTGAAAAAAAAAAAAAAGAAATGAAAATGAATTCTAGGAAATGATGTCTTTCAGTGGCAGAAGAGAAGGAATCTAGGAAATGACGTCTTTCAGTGGCAGTGTAGTAGGCATTTTTGAGTAAGAACCATGTCTTTGGCCTGACCTGACTCAAGTTTTGGCTCCTGGATGAGCCTTCATCAGAGGTCCCGGCGGCGGTGATTGAAACAAAACAAAGTGTAAGATGCAATGCCCCCCCCCCCCAGTAACATTTCCCCCCAAAAAAACCCATACCTGTGCCTCAGTCTATCACTCAGGAGTCTAAAAAAAAAAAAAAAAGAAAAAGAAAATCACTGAGGAGTGTACACTACATACTCTACAGTCCTGACTGACCATTCACAGAGTGGAGGTCGTGCCTTGCTTCAGTTAAATCGTGCCTCTCTTCAGCTGTTTCAGGGCGTTGTTCACACGCACACTCAGCCGGTTCTCAAAGTCGTAGTCTTTGTAGTGGTCCTGAAAAATAAAACAGGAGAAAAAAGGTGTTATTCACACACACACACACACACACACACACACACACACACACACACACACACACACACACACACACATACACACGCACGCACGCACACACAGCCGGTTCTCAAAGTCGTAGTCTTTGTAGTGGTCCTGAAAAATAAAACAGGAAAAAAAGGTGCTATCAAATAATAATAATAATAATAATAATGATAATAATAATAATACATGGAAAAGTCCTTCGGATGAGACTATAAACCAAGGCCCCATTGTTAAATCCTATTTCACTTTTCATAAGAGTAGGCCATTGTGTGCCGGTGGGAACAGATGACACAATTTACAAAAACTGCAGGTCGCATACACACACACACACACAAAAAAAATAATCTCACCACTGCTGAACCTCAGAGTTCTAGCTGAGGACCCCCCCCCCAAAAAAAAACCCCCAAAAAACCCAACAAAAAACAGCAAACAAACCAACAACACAAAACATAACAGCAAATCACTCAAAACTTTAAAGACCCACAGACAGACAGACACTCACCTTAATTTGTTGAAGATGCTCTTTCGCCATGGCTTTGTTCTGTTAACAAAAAAAAAAAAATGACAACATACTTAACCCTCTTAGTCCCGATCCGGGATTTGCCAGGACTGAATAATTACTAATTACCCCCCTAAGTTCCCAGGATTTGCCTGGATTTACACACCCTAGATTTCCATCACACTGTGACCATCACTAATTGCTACCACATGTTAAACCTCTATCAGGCCAGAAGGAGAAACCCTGTAGAGTGTCTGGAAGTAATTATAGCTGCTGGTATGTACTTGGAAGGAGGAAAAGGCCAGCCAGCATGTGTGCCTGACCTGATTTTGTGATGGAATTATGCGAAATCTCGGGGCAGTTAGTGTTCAGAGAATCTGAATGCAAGAGGGTTAATGTCCCTTTGTGCGCATGGGATTTTTGCTCCTCAAAAAAAAGAAAAAAAAGAGAAAAATTTCAACACACACCAAAAAAAAGAAATCGCACACATGCACACGGAAAACTGGACCAGTATTTGTGACAGTCATGAAAGTGCAAGGAGTTATTTTAAAAAATCCTGGTTTAATCAACATTTGCACACACTACTAATACACACACACAAGCAGAAGAAAAAAAAGAAAAGACAAAAACAACATCAACAACAAAAAATCCACACAAACAACAAACCAACAACAAAACAAAGAAAAGGAGATAGAGGTAGGTACGTACCAAAGGAGACCTCATGTAGATGAGGGCCAGTTCAAACAGGGCAAAAGCCGCCACGTGGGCATCCTCCTTCTTCTCCTGCTGGTAAGCTACACTCTCCTTCAGACTCTGCACATATAACAAACTTTTGTTGGTTTTAAAACTCTCTTAGTATCTTGAACCACGCGAAAGTGCGGTAGCATGGTGGTCCTGAACCACTCAAAAGTGCAGTATCATCATGTCATACTTTTTAAGCCGAGTATGGCCAAAGGAAACCTTTTCTCTCTGTCCATGCACACTAGACACCTTAGGAGAATGTTTGCGTTTTAGTATTGCAGTGTTTTCATACAGAATACATGGAAACACCACTCACACAATTGTGTTTAGTTATGCTGTTTACTGGATATTACCTAATAACTGCGGACAAAACAAGCAAACAACTTCTGACGCATGATACAAACAAAAAAGAAAAATAATGCAGCATATATGTAACAATCATTTGCCCCACACTATTCTCAAATTTCAAGCAGTTTTGATTTATAGTATGAGAGATATTACATTTTGAACATACCCACCCATTTTGGCTCATTTTGGCCAAATCCTTTCATGTCCAGGAAGTTGATTGTGTTAGTTCACAATATGAAACTAACAGTTTTAACTCACTCGGGATGGCCAGTTCTCTCCCTTGCTTTTTCCCCACAGATGGCCCATTTGTGACGGTTAGTAAAAAAAAAAAAATCATAAAAAACACAATACACATAATGAGAAGATCAAATTTTCTGAACTTATGAATAACATGCTCGGTCGGTTAGTACATATCCAAAGTTTAAAGCTCTCGCTTCAATATTTGAGCTTTGACTAGCATGAAGAAAATACTCCGAAATTTGTACTCCATGTCACTACTCTGTCAGCTACTCTCTACCACTGAGCTATCCTGTCCCCACAGGAGAAGATCAGGAACTGAACAACCCCCCACCCAATGATTTATTTACTGATTTATTCTTTTATAACGAGGATAATGAAATAAGCACTCATGTGCTTTTTTTATGTCCAGTCCCCGTGTGTATGCATGCAGTTTTGGAAATTTTGTCATCTGTTCCCACCAGCACACAACAGCCTACTCTTTTTTTAAAAAAAAGTGGAACACCTTTTAACACGTGCACAAGATGTTCTGCATGCGTTCACACACACAGGGCCTCAGTTTATAGTCTCATCTGAAGAACTTTGGGGGAAAATGGGAGTCTGCACTGATGTGAACTCCAGGGGAAAATAACAGGATTCAAACCCTGGTTTCTCACCCCACCCAGGTGTAAAAAGGGGTACCAACCTTGTGTTGGGGGTTAACCCTGCGATAGACTGGCGTCCTATCCAGGGGGGAGTCTATGACTCGCAGTCGCTTAACGCCACAGAAACCGGGATAAGCACCGGCCTGATGAGCCTTAGGCTCGGGACAGACTTCAACTTTTTTAAACCCTAGTTGTCTTGATTGCAAGCGCAATGTTGTGGCCTCTAGGCTATCCTGTCCAGAAGAGAGAGAGGAGAGGAGAGGAGAGAAAGGGGGGGGGGGGGGGTGACACTGACCTGTATGGCCTTGCTTTCCTCCCCCAGTTCATTGTAGATGGCCCCTTCTATCAGGTATTTCAGGTGGTACAGGCTGGGGTCCTTCTGGCTTTCACACACTGGCCAACACAGTGTGCACAAGTAATGTACATCTGTCTGTCTGTCTGTCTGTCTGTCTGTCTGTCTGTCTGTCTATCTATCTATCTAACTATCTGTCTGTCTGTCTGTCTGTCTGTCTGTCTGTCTGTCTGTCTGTCTGTCTGTCTATCTATCTATCTATCTATCTATCTATCTATCTATCTTTCTTTCTTTCTTTCTTTCTATCCTTCTTTCTATCTATCTATCTATCCCTTAGTCTGGCGACCGTGGGGGCACCCCTGAAGACTTGACAACCAGTTCCCTCCATTTTTTCTCTCTGTTCTGCCTTTCTCAAACTTTTGTTGAGTTCTAGGCCTGTCCATTCGCTGATGATGTTGTCCTCCCATCTCTTCCTTGGTCTGCCTCTTTTTCTTCCTCCTCCCTGGACAGTAGTGCCTTGCAGTATTGTTTTTGCTAGTCCTTTTTTGATCTTGTGATTCATCCCCCACACAAGCAAAAAAAAAAGAAAAGAAAAGGCACAATGATGGCATGGTTATTTCAAACCTAAGATTTTTTTCCCTTCTGTTTCCATCTCTTGTCCGCCCCCACCTTCGACATCCACCTGCCAAAGTGTATAGCCTTTGTGCGTGTGTGTGTGTGTGTGTGTGTGTGTGTGTGTGTGTGTGTGTGTGTGTGTGTGTGTGTGTGTGTGTGTGTGTGTGTGTGTGTGCGCTTGCGTGTGTGAGTACGTTCGAATTTGCTAGGACCATAGATTGTTACTGATTGCTTGCGTGATGTACAGGTCGAATGCAAGCGCTTTGATTTGTTTTTACAAGATACATAGCGCTATATAAGTTCCATGTATTATTATTATTATTATGGTTTACCTTCCAGAAAGCGATGTAAGTCGGTGTGGTGACAGGAGGGGAAGCTGTGCCACAGAAAGATCAGCTCCAGGGCCAGTAACTGGCAATTCTCCTTCCCCCCACACTCCCCCTTCAGCTTCTCCACCTGCATGCATACATGCACACGCACACACGCACATACACATGCACGCACGCATCCACACATACACGCACACACACACACATACATGAACATCATGATACTTTATGAAATAGGCATTGATACGCACACATTCACTCACTTGCTCCCACGCACGCACGCACGCACGCACTCACTCACACATGCATGTATGCATTCATGCACACACACAAAAAAACACATCTAAATCTGAGAAAGAGAGAGCTAGAGATAGAGAGAGAGAGAGAGAGAGAGAGAGAGAGAGAGAGAGAGAGAGAGATAGAGAGAGAGAGATTTAATTTGATTTGATTTGATTTATTCTTTTATATCAAGGATAATGGGATAAGCACTCTTGTGCTTTTTTACATCCAGTCCCCATGTGTATGCAGTTTTGTAAATGTCATCTGTTCCCACCGGCACATGATGGCCTACTCTTACGAAAAGCGGAACAGGATTTAATGTGTGCGCAAGGTGTTCTGTGTGCGTTTGCACACGGGGCCTCGGTTTATAGTCTCATCGGAAGGACTTTTGGGGGGAGTGGAGTCAGCGCTGATGTTAACTCCAGAGGAAAAATCCTCTCGAATGAGAAACAGACACACACACAGACAGACCCTTACCCTGCAAGTGACGAACTGCTCAATCTGGTTGATTTTTCTCTTGCCAGGTGAGGACAGATCCCTGAAGAGAGAGAGAGAGAGAGAGAGAGAGAGAGAGAGAGAGAGAGAGAGAGAGAGAGAGAGAGAGAGAGAGAGGAGAGAGAGAGAGAGACAGAGACAGAGACAGAGACAGAGACAGAGAGACAGAGAGAGAGATAGACAGAGACAGACAGACAGAGACAGACAGACGGACAGACAGACAGACAGACAGAGACAGAGACAGAGAGACAGAGAGAGAGAGAGAGAGAGAGAGAGAGAGAGAGAAGAGAGACAGAGACAGAGAGACAGAGAAGGACACACACACACACACACACACACACACACACACACACACAAAGCGATAGACAGACAGATAGAGACAGACATTCACACACACACAAACACTGTGCACCCCCCCCCCATCCTTACCCTGCGAGTGACGAACTGCTCAATCTGGTTGACTTTCCTCTTGCCGGATGAGGACAGATCCCTGAAGATCCGGTTGGCCTCCTGGACCTGACCCCAGGCACCCAGACACACTGACCAACACAGCAAACATGTATATATAGTGTACACATTGTGTGTGTGTATGTGTGTATGCATGTGCGCATGTACATACAATTTCTAGAGATTTTAACCCTTTCAATACGGCAAGCCCGTTTTCTGGCTCCACTTTCTGCTACCCTTCAGTCCTGTAAGGAGGAAAACCGGCGCAACCAAATTTTCCTTCAATTCCTGGGTTTCTGAGGTGCAGAAGAGTGCAAAACGGGTACCTAGGTAAATTTTACATTCACATACACAAAGCTTTATAAACATTCTCGTGGGAAAGGAGAAGCAGTGTTTGCCGTATCAAAACCACTTTCCAGAGTCCGTTGATGCCAGTTAGCCGCATGACGGATCACTATAAACAAACCCTCCTCTCGTACCATTATCGCCGGGAAATCAGCTGACAGGACTGAAGGGGAGAGTGCGGGGCAGAAATTCAGGATAGGGGAAGTAATTGTCAGCAGATATTCAGTGCTGAAAGGGTTAACATCAATAAATCTTTGGAACAGCCATTTCTGATTTTGTCCTTTTTCTTTTGTACGGAAGAATCCAAACCTAAATTTCTTTTTATATACCCAGCATCCTTTGGATGAGACTATAAACCGAGACCCCGTGTGTGAACGCATGCAGAACATCTTGTGCACATGTTAAATTCTGTTCCGCTTTTCGTAAGAGTAGGCCATCCTGTGCCAGTGGGAACAGATGACAAGATTTACAAAACTACATACACACGGGGACTGGATGTAAAAAAGCACATGAGTGCTTATTCCATTATCCTTGATATAAGGAATAAATAAAAATAAACACACACACACACACACACACACACACACACACACACACACACACACAACACACAAGAGGCAGCACTTGGCCCCAGGCACCCAGACACACAAAATACACACATGCATACAAAAACAGAAACATTTGACTGAATTTACTAGCCGTAAAATGAAAAAAACAAAGAAACAAACCAAACACACACAAAACAAAAAATGCTATGTATAATGAAGAACAAATAGCACTAAACTGTATTTACCTTTTTACACCAATACAGAACAAAATTTACTACACACAAAACAAAAACACTTTACTGAATAAACTAAAATTTACCCCCCCCCCCCCCCCACCAACCACCCCCCCCCCCAAAAAAAGCCCCACAAAAAAACAAAGGGAGACAAAGATGGACGTCCACATTACCAGCGATGACATAAGAGTAGTATATCCTGGACCATTTGGATTCTTTGCGTAATCTGAAGAGAGAGAGAGAAAACACGATGTAGCCAAAGCAAGCAGTGCATTAAGACGGATGCTATATAACCGAACAGTAAAGCGTTCAATCTCATGGGTCTATGACATCATGGGTTTGAATCCCGCTAGTGTCTGGATTAACTCACTCGGGACCGCCACTTCTCTCCCTTGCTTTCTCCCCCACAGACGGCCCATTTGTAATGGTTAGTAAATAAAATCATAAAAAATACAAAACACATGGTAAGAAAATGATATTTATGAAATTATGACTAACATGCTGGGTTAGTACATATCGAAAGATTGAAGCTTTCACTTAAATATTTGAGCTTTGACTAGCATGAAGAAAATACTCCGAACTTTGTACTCTGTGTCACCACTCCCTGTCAGCTACTCTCTACAACCACAAACAAAGAGTTCGGAACACACAGAATCACCCGACAACACTCTGCATTCGACCTTGGATAGGCGCACAAAGCTATGTTTAACTGCACTAGTCATAGTATCAATGCAGCCGCCGCGTGAAAAATCTGCAAACCACAAATCCGCTATAGCGGATGGCCGTCCAAAACCATTGCTTTACACTGATCCGCTATAGCAGACAGCCATCCTCTGAGAGTAAAGGGTGGAATTTTTACACCATCTTAGTAATGACCTCCCTTGAATACATTTGTCACCTGTTATTCCTTGTTCATTTCGACCATACACTCACACGCATTTGATCTTTTTTTTCCCCACACAAAACTGTATCTTCAATTTGTTATCACCTTTTAAAGAGAACACCATCGATAGCCAAGTCTTGATTTTGGAGGTTTTTGGCACAGGTTGTGATTTTGGTCGAGGGACGCTACAGCTATGAGGTTAGGACCATTCAACTTCAAACTATAGGTCTAACAAGTCGTGGATCAATTTGTCGCCACCATTATGTGAAATTTGTTCTCAGTCACATGCTCACTCAGCTCTTCAAACTAAGACACAGGCAGACAGCCTTAACTCCCAGAGAACGCTATAGCGGATCAGTGTAAAGCAACGGCTTTGGTCGGCCATCTGCTATAACGGATTTGCTGTTTGCAGATTTTTCACGTGGCGGCTGCAGTGATACAATGAGTAGTGCAGCTTAACATAGCTTTGTGAGCCTGTCCAAGGTTGAATGCAGAGTGCTGTTGGGTGATTCCGTGTGTTCCGAACTCTTTGTTTGCAGTTGCAGAGAGTAGCCGACACAAAGTAGCGACACGAAGTATAAAATTTGGAGTAGTTTCTTCATGCTAGTCAAAGCTCAAATATTAAAGTGAGAGCTTCAATCTTTTGATATGTATTAACCCAGCATGTTAGTCATAAGTTCTTAAAATATTATTTTCTTACTATGAGTATTGTATTTTTTATGATTTTTTTTTTTACTAACCATTACAAACAGGCCGTCTGTGGAGAAAAGCAAGGGAGAGAACTGGCCGTCCCGAGTGAGTTAAAGTATACATGTACTCTAGGATGATTGCAGAACTGAGCTGTACTAGTTAGTTTCACACACAACCATGACCCTTTGCTTAGGGCATTTTTAAATATCAGATCAGCGCTATTGTGTACCTTCATACCTAAGGGGACGGGATAGCCTAGTGGTCAAAACATTGTGCTGGCAATTTGTCGACCTGAGTTCGATTCCCGGTCAAGGTGATATTTCCCCTGGAGTTAACATCAGTGCTGACTCCACTCTCCCCAAAAGTCTTTCGGATGAGACTGTAAACCGAGGCCCTGTGTGCAAATGCATGCAGAACATCTTGCGCACACGTTAAATCCTGTTCTGCTTTTCGTAAGAGTAGGCCATTGTGTGTCGCTGGGAACAGATGACAGTATTTACACAACTGTATACACACGAGGACTGGATGAAAAAAAAGCACATGAGTGCTTATCCCATTATCCTCGATATAAAAGAATAAAAAATAAAAAATAATAAAAAATAAATAAATAAAATAACAAATAAATAAATCATACTGAAAGTTTGTACACAGGAGGTCTGCTATAGCATACCTTTGTATAGAAAAAGTTTGTATGCAGGAGGTATGCTATAGTGTACCTTTGTATCAAAAGTTTGTACACAGGAGGTATGCTACAGCGTACCTTTGTATAGAAAAAGTTTGTACACAGGAGGTATGCTATAGTGTACCTTTGTATCAAAAGTTTGTACACAGGAGGTATGCTATAGCGTACCTTTGTATAGAAAAAGTTTGTATGCAGGAGGTATGCTATAGCATAGCTTTGTATAGAAAAAGTTTGTATGCAGGAGGTATGCTATAGCGTACCTTTGTATAGAAAAAGTTTGTATGCAGGAGGTATGCTATAGCATACCTTTGTATAGAAAAAGTTTGTATGCAAGAGGTATGCTATAGCGTACCTTTGTATAGAAAAAGTTTGTATGCAGGAGGTATGCTATAGCATACCTT
>CM060350.1:9466945-9471945 GCA_030674155.1 Stramonita haemastoma
AATAATAATAATAATAATAAAGTAATAAGAAGAAGAAGAAGAAGGATAATAATGATAATGATAAACACCAGGATGGACTGGTACAGCACGCTGTCTGCCACCAACACCTGATGCTGCAGGCGTTCTTCTGTGTTCATCACAGCCTCTGTCTGCAGATAATATTTAGAAGAAGAAGAAGAAGAAGAAGAAGAAGAAGAAGAAGAAGAAGAAGAAGAAGACGAAAAAGTAGAAGAAGAAGAAGAAGAAGAAGCAGAAGAAGACGAAGAAGAAGAAGAAGAAGAAGAAGAAGAAGAAGAAGAAGAAGAAGGATGATAATGATAATGATAAACACCAGGATGGACTGGTACAGCACGCTGTCTGCCACCAACACCTGCCTCTGCAGCCACTCCTCTGTGTTCATCACCGCCTCGGTCTGCAGATAGACGATAATAATGATGGTGGTGGTGGTGGTGGTGATGATGATGGTGATGATACTGGTATAGCACCTGACGCTGCAGGCAATCCTCTGTGTTCAGGGCCTCTGTCTGGAGACATTAAGGGTAGACACGGGTCCAAAAGTGCCCCAAATCATGCGTTTTTTTTAGAATAAAAAATTACTGGATACATTTACGGGGCTCTCCCTGTGTGAATTTAAACAATTCAGGGTGGTAAAACATGTCCGTAGAAACAGGTTAACTCGACTTGTTATAGATAAAAAGGTTTACGAGTTTGAAACATATAGTTTAGGCGGCCATATTGGATTGTTTCATTGGCAACAGTGCAGAAAACTGAGTAATTCTTTGATTTTTAGGCTTTACAAGTGACGCCCTTTCAATATATGGCATAACTTTTAACATGGGCTTGTAAACAAAATTTCATCAGTTTCGACCCCCATGTCCCACCTGAATAATAAAAGGTAAAAAGGGTAAAAGTGTCTCATAATCTGTGTGGTCATAGGGGAGCGAGGCGTCAGAGACCTCAGCTTCTCTAGGGGCCAGCATGTTGAGGGCGGCGCCCATCTCCTCTCCCTCACTGCTTTACCTTCCCTGTCCCTGAAAAGGGCAGGTGTGCAGTGGGGAGGGTGTGTGTGTGTGTGTGTGTGTGTGTGTGTGTGTGTGTGTGTGTGTGTGTGTGTGTGTGTGTGTGTGTGTGTGTGTGTGTCTGTTTGTCTGTCTGTCTTTCTGTCTGTCTGTCTGTCTGTCTGTCTGTCTGTCTTCTACAATCACTTGTTCAGCACCTCTGGATGGACATCACAGGGGAAAAGCGGAAGAGAGGAAAGTCATTGTTTTGTAGTCAGTGAGTGGAGGTAGGTGGGGGTGGGGGGTGAGGAGGGGGGAGGGGATGGGGGTGGTAGGGAGGGTGTGTTTGTGTGTGTGTGTTGGGGGGGGGGGGGTTGTGCGCAAGATGTGCGCAAGATGTTCTGCATGCATTCGCACATGGGACCTCGGTTTATTGTCTCATCCAAATGACTTTGACATTAAGTTCAATTTTTTTCGTCAAACTGGGAAGAAAGGGCAAGGCTAGGAATCGAACCCAGAACTACACGGTTTACTTGTTGGTAGGCGAAAGTCTTAACCATCCTGCCACCTTCCTTCCTCTTGATAGAGCCCCCCCCCCCCCCCCCCCCCCCCCCAGCATCCCTGCAGGGAAAAATCATTTCCATCAATGGAAGGATGCTGCCATACTGTTTTCTTTTTCTTGGAGAACTTGCGTCGGACGGACTTGACAAAGCCTCCTGACACTTCGCAGCGCTTCTCCGTTTCCTGCAGAGCTTTCATCGCCACAGCAACCTTGTCCTCCTCAAAGGACATCAGCGCCTCCTGCACACGTTGTACATACACAAACATAATAAATATGATATCATTACATATACATACACACACCTGTGTACTGTAAGCACAGGTTTACAGATATATGTACATATGCATGCATGCATACACCACACGGATAATACATGTATAAATGCAAGAATGTCACCAAATCGTTGTGTGGACTATTCTATTCTGTTCTATTCTTTTATATTGAGGATAATGGAATAAGCATTCATGTGCTTTTTTTATATCCAATCCCCATGTGTATGCAGTTTTGTAAATCTTATCATCCCTTCCCACTGGCACACAATGGCCTACTCTTATGAAAAGCAGAACAGGATTTAACATGTGTGCAAGATGTTTGCACACGGGTCCTCGGTTATAGTCTCATCCGAAAGACTTTTGGGAAGAGTAGAGTCAGCACTGATAAGTTAACTCCAGAGGAAAAAATCCCCTCGACCAGGAATCGAACCCGGGTCGTCAAATTGCGAGCGCAATGTTCTGACCACTAGGCTATCCCGTCCCCCATTACATTACATTACATTCCCTCATTACATATATACATACACCTGTGTATTGTAAGCACAGGTTTACAGATATACATGCATGCTTGCATACACCACTTATGGATCATGTATAAATTAGCAAGAATGTCACCAGATCTGTGTTGTGGACTCATACACTGTGCATATTTATATGTACATCTATAGGCATATAATGTTATATATTGATCTACAGAGGTACAGCAAGAGTAAGACTGCAGCATACAAACACAGGGACACGCAAGCAAGCAGACACACAGTGAGACAGAAACATTCAGTACACACATGCCACACACACATGTAAACACACACACACACAGAAACACACACACACAGAAACACACACAGAAACACACACAGAAACACACACACACACACACAACACACACACACACAGACACACACAGAACACACAGACACACACAGACACACACAACACACACACACACACACACACACACACACACACACACAAATGTCCATATGTCTATCATTTCAAGTTGTAATAATAGCTTTCGATAGAATTGTCAGATTTTCAATCTGTTCATTGTATTAGCCATTTTATTGCAGATTCATAACATGTCAATAACTAAAAAATTGACCTCTGGTGCAATGCGACTCCTTATGTGGTGGATCATCACATATACTTATAATCAAAAGGCAGTATGATCATTACTATTATGAATACTTCAGGTTTAAACCATAGGAAGTCATGCTGTGTTGATCATTCTGGCTGTATCCTGACTAAAAACAATTACAATTTTCCTTGAAATAACATCTGTTTTATTCCCATTCTAGTGTCCTTCCAACTGTTCCCTTGTGAATAAGCCCACAGCTGTTTGCAATCAAAAAATTGTTATTGTCTCTCCCCTACCCCCTTATTATTATTTTTTTTACACAACAATATCAAATATATTGACTTGTGGACAGTTGCTTTAATCCAACTAATGATTATAAAATAAAGGAAGCTAGCATTAAACATTCAAATGTGTTTTGTGCCCAGTCCCCACCCCGCTGTTCCCATGTGAATGGGCCAACACTGTTGGCAATTAAACATTATTAATGTCATCATAATCTCCTTCCCCCCTCCCCCCTCCCCACACCACCATTACTTAAATTTACACGACAATATTATCGATAGTGACTTGGACAGTTGCTTTTAATCAAACTAATGATTATACAATAAAGGAAGCCAGCATTAAACATTCAAATGAGTTTTGTGCCCAGCTTCCCCCCCCCCCCCCCCCCCCCTGTGAATGGGTGAGCAGCTTTAGGCAATTAACCATGGTCAGCATCTCCTCCCTCACCCCCCCCTCCCAGCCTCCCATCCATATAGTTTTTATTTATATATATATATATATATATATATATATATATATATATATATATATATATATATATATATATATCATATATTGATTAGAGTAGTTGCTGTAATCCAACTAATAAAAATTAAAATGAGGAACATTTATGAATGCAAAGAACCTCCCCCCCATCTCCCATGTTCTATCTTGGAGTAAAATTATATAACTTTACTGTGTAGCTGACATTGTGTAATTGTTCAATTGACAAGTAACAGGTTGCTTTTTCCATTATCCTGTCTAGTAAGTCTCTTGGTCTATAGATGACTGAAACGTGTCAGGTCTTTCTCTCTCTTATTTGCACATGTATGCATGATATGTACGTATGATGTGCATGCATGCACACACATCACACACCACTCCCCTCTCCCCCCCCTCAACACAACACACGCCACTCCCCCTTAACACACACATACACACACATACAACCACTATAATACTACTCCCGCCTACACACACACACACACTCCCCACCCCCTCAATCACACACACACACACACACAGAGTCACCACACACACACACACACACACACACACAACACACCACTACAACCCCCCCACACACACACACACACACACACACCACCACACCCCCCCACCCTCCACACCCACCCACCCACACCCCCCCCCCCCCAAACCAAGTGACCAACACCACACACACACACACACACACACACCACACACACACACAAACACCACTATCTCCCCCCAACACACACACACCACTAACCCCCCCCCCCCCCCCCCACACACACACACAACAAACCCACTTCAGCAAGTCAAGTCTCCTTCTATTGATCATCCATCTTACCTACCTCACTTCCCCACACAGCCCACAGCCCAAAGTAGGCCTACAGAGTATAGTATAGTATAGATCTATCTAGCTAGCCAGACTGTGAGTTCAGCTTCATGCATACATTACACTACAGAATAACACACACACACCTTCTGTTAACTGGGAGGAAACATCTGTTACCAACCAAGTGGTCATCATAATATCCATGCATTATATATATTATATATAACATACTGAGAAATATAAATGGGTGAGGTACTAAATTTATTTAAATGAGAAATTAATTACTGCTCTTGCATCCCTCCCTTCCCCCTACCCCTACCCCTCTTTATTTTGTTGAGGATAATGGAATAAGCATTCTTGTGCTTTTTTCTTTTTCTTTTTACATCCAGTCCCTGTGTGTATGCACTTTTGTCAATTTTGTCATCCGTTCTCGATCTCACCGGCCCACAATGGTCTTTTTACTCGAATTCTTACTTGTTGCCTCTGTTTGTATTGATGGCCTGGGGGT
>CM060350.1:9476945-9498114 GCA_030674155.1 Stramonita haemastoma
TTGATTTTTGTGTCAGAATAAAAAACAGATCAAAAGTAAATGATAGATCAACACTACTTTATTATTCACTCATCACCTTATTCTTTTACTCTCTCTCTCTCTCTCTCTCTCTCTCTCTGTGTCTCTGTCTCTTGTCTCTGTCTCTGTCTCTCTCTTCACATTTCAGAGCGAAAACAGCCCAGAAGTAAAACAGCAGCAACGCACGTTTCTCCGCGAACGGTATCTGCGCATGCTCGGAGGCTTGAGCGGGACACAGGCCAAGGTCAAGATGTACGGCAAAACGTCCGTCCAGTGTCAGTTTGGGGTCGCAGATCTGGATTTTGAGAAAATGCAGGTGTCCAACTTGGTCACTCCTATGGGTGTTTTACCACACGCCGTTCTGAGAACTAAAGACATCATTTCTATACACATTCCAGACATACAGAAAGCCTAGAACTGATACTAGTAGCTATAAACCGAGATCCTGTGTGTAACACATCATTATTTAGCGCACGCAAAAGAACCCACGGCAACAAGGTGGTTGTCCCTAACACAATTGTGTATAAAAAAAAACCACTCTGATAGGGAAACATATATACAGTTGCAGACAGGAAAAAGAAGAAAAAAAAAATAATGGGTAGGCACTGTCCTTGTGGTGACGCGCTCTCCCCCGGGGAGAGCAGCCCGAATTTCACGCAGAGGAATCTGCTGTGACATAAAGTGGTATAAAATAAAATAAAAAATAAAATGAATAAGGGTTGAAGATGAATGTGAGATTGTGCATTTCGTGATGAGACGGCAAAGGAGGTGTCTATGTGGGATTTAAACAACATTACATTGTGTATGATAATATACAAACCACACCCAGCATTTTAGCCAGAACATGTTTTTGTTCATTTTCCTTTGTGTGCGTGTTCCCCCCAAGCAAAAAAGCTTCAGTAATTTATTGATCAATGTCAGCCTACATTGTTATGGTGTGAAATATTCAGTAGGGATTGTCAGTCTCCTTGCTTAGCAACATCATGTATTGACTGTATTCTCAATCATTGTATTAACCCTCTTAGTCCCAATCCGGGATTTGCCGGGATTGAATAATTACCCCCCCTAAGTTCTGATCCAGGATTTGCTGGGATTTACACCCAGTAGACATCCATCACGCTGTGACCATCACTAATTGCTACCACATGTTAAACCTCTATCAGGCTAGAAGGAGAAACCCTGTAGAGTGTCTGGAAGTAATTATAGCTGCTGGTATGTACTTAGAAGGAGGAAAAGGCCAGGGAGCATGTGTGCCTGACCTGATTTTGTGATGGAATGCAAAATCTAGGGGCAGTTTGTGTTCAGAGAGTCCGAATGCAAGAGGGTTAAATGGGGGGGGAGGTAAAGATGTTCCATAACCTAAGTGGTCCTCAGTGAGCGAGGTGTCAGAAACCTCAGCTACTCTAGGGGCCAGGATATTGAGGGCGGTGCCCATCTCCTCTCCGTTGCTGAAGAAAAAAGATCCGCCTAAGTCTGAGAATAGGTGCTCATACAGCCAGGTGTCAAAAATGTAGTGGTCACACATGAATGCAAACTCCTCATTCAGTGTGTACTTACTGCCTCACAGTAATTCCCAGGTAGGCTACGTGTGATGAGGGAGAGAAAGGTGTTCCTTTAACCTATGTGGTCGTTGGGTATCGAGGTGTCAGAGACCTCAGCCTCTCTAGGGGCCAGCATTTTGAGGGTGGCGCCCATCTCCTCTCCCTCGCTGCTTTACCTTCCCTGACCCTAAAGAGGGCAGGTACCCATTCACAGCTGGGTGAAGTGGGGGAACTGTGCTGAAGACAAAGCATGCAAACAGTTACCCATCCACTTGGTAACCATGCTTGATACTGCTTAACGGTTTCCTTAGCTTGGGGAGAGTGAGTGCTCTGACCACTGAGCTATCCCATTCCCATATGAGAGAGACTGAGTACATATTCTGGGTAAACGCCAATTGGTGAACCCTGAACATTATCATCATTTACTTTGTGTTATGTACTTGCGTGTGTGTGTGTGTGTGAGTGCGAGTGTGTGTGTCACTGTGTGCGAGTGTGTTTGCGTGTGTGTGTTTGAAAGAGAGAAGGGTTGAATGTGTGTGCATGCTTGCAATTCTATATTTCATAGCGTTATTAAGTTTTACAAATTAATAATAAAAGTACAGAAAGGAGATTCTCTGTGTGTGTGTGTGCGTGTGTGTGCAGAGTTGGAAGCAAATAATTATATGTGCATTACAATTTTGCCAAGTGTCACACCCTCTGCCTGAAATTTTCCATGTGATGTCCGAAGACTCATTTATTGATTGATTGATTGATTGATTTATTCTTTTATATTGAGTATAGTGGAATAAGCACTCATGTCTTTTTTTACATCCAGTCTGTATGCACTTTTGTCAACTGTTCTCACCGGCACACAATGGCCTACTCTTGCAAAAAGCAGAACAGGATTTGTGTGCAAGATGTTCTTTCTGCCTTCACACACAAGGCCTTGGTTTATAGTCTCATCCGAAAGACTTTTGGGGAAAGTGGTGTCTGCACTGATGTTAACTCAAGGGAAAAATTCCCTCAAAAGGGATTCGAACCCAGGTCGTCGAGCTCGACTTCGAGCACAATGTTCTAACCACTAGGCTATCCCGTCCTCAAGGAGTTATTAAGGGAGAAATCAAGTATATGATTTGTATTGTATTGTACACCACTTTAAGTCATGGCACATTTCTCTGCATGAAATTCAGGTTGCTCTTCCCCAGGAAAAAGTTTTACCACAAGAGCAGTGCCGCCCATTATTTTTTTTCTTCCTTTTCCTGACGGCATATACATGTGTTCTCCTTTTGAGAGGGTCTTTTTTTTCTACAGAGTTTTGCCAGGGACAACTCTTGTTGCCT
Organism: Stramonita haemastoma; assembly: GCA_030674155.1. Lineage (NCBI taxonomy): Eukaryota > Metazoa > Mollusca > Gastropoda > Neogastropoda > Muricidae > Stramonita > Stramonita haemastoma. The sequence goes on from CM060350.1 coordinate 9,479,824, forward strand.
TGGGTTCTTTTACATGCACTAAATGCGTGTTGCACACGAGACTTTGGTTTATCGTCTCATCCAAAAAGACTTAGCATCCAGACCACTACTCATGGTCTAGTGGGTAGAGAAAAAGTTTTGGGCACAAGTGGAGATCGAACCCAGACTTTTTGCTTTCTATGAAGGTGCATTACCTCAAGACATAGATTCACTACTTTTTCAACAGGCAGATTGTACACAGTCAAGACAGATACCTGTTGCCATGGAACGCGCGTGCGTGCGCGCGCACACACACGCACACACACACACACCACACACGCACACACAATCCAGGGAACAAAATCATCATCAATATTGCAATCAACCCAGTAATTCATTTATTGCTTTCAGGTCTACATTCTGCGCACACACACACACACACACACACACACACACACACACACACACACACACACACACACACACACACACACACACAATCCAGGCAACAAAATCATCATCATTATTGCAATCAACACAGTAATTCATTCACCGCTTTATAAATTTTACAGGTCTACATTCTGCATGTACACACACACACACACACACACACACACACACACACACACACACACACACACACACAAAACACACACACACATACAAAACAAACACACACACACACACACACACACACACACACACAAAAACACACACACACACATACACACACACACACACTACAGTATTGTACAAATTAATAAAATAATATTCCTTCACACTCAATATTACGTCATTGAATCAATTCTAATTTCATGGAAATAAATTAATATTTGTACAGAGGGTTAAAGAATACACGAGATACTCATTTAAATCATTGTAGGACATTTTTAAAAAAAAAAAGAATTTATTTACACCCAGTTACCATGTGTGTGCAGTTTTGTCAATTCTGTCATCTGTTTCCACAGGCACAAATATTCTATTTTTATTTTACTTTTTTTTTGGGGGGGAGGGGGGGGTTGTTTGTTCTTTTTGCTTGGTTGGTTATTGATAATCTTGAAAAAGGGAGAGGGGTATTTTTGGATTTGCTGTTTTGCCTTTTTGTTTGTTTTTTAAAAGAATACTAAAACAATGTATGCAAAACATATCCTTAGATTAAAAAAAAAAAAAGCATACTTACAATGTGTATAGTAAAAAGAATTTTTTTCAAAAAGCTACAGTGTCCCATAACCCATATGGTAATAGGGGAGCGAGGCATCAGAGACCTGGGGCCAGCATATTAAAGGCGGCACCCATCTCCTCTCTTTCACTGCTTTACCTTCCCTGACCCTAAAGAGGGCAGGTACCCATTTACAGCTGGTTGAGCCAGGAGACTGTGTATATAGATCAGTAAATGTGTTTCTGTTCTCACATTACAATGTGATGTGATCAATTAATTTAATGTAATCTAAGTTAACAAAAAATAAATCCAATATCTATTAAGAAAAATGTCATATTTATCTAGAGTATAAATTATTTTGCATCAGTAATGTCTAATGATCACGGACAGACAAAAGTCTGAGTCAATCCTAATCATTCCCACGAACAAGCAACAAAAGAAACAACACACACAAATAAACCAAAAACCTACCCCCCCCCCCCCCAATAAAAAAGGCACTAAAAAAAATGATCAAACAAAATAAACTACGTTTGAATAATATGAAAGAACAAAAAAACAAATATATAAAAAATCAGATAAATGGAATAAAAAGGACAGGAACGCTTCAAAAGTGAAAGACAATTTCTCTTACCCTGTGATTTTTGATACACAAAAAAAGAAGGAAAAAGAGAGACAGAAAAAGAAAACAATATCTAACCCCCCATCCTCGCCCACACAAAAAAAAAAAGGTCATACAAAATAAAACATAACAAAACAAAATATTTAACCCACACAGACAGACAAAAGAAATAGAAGCAATTCAAAACAAAACATAATAAAATAATTATTGAGGAAAAAGTAGTGGAGGAAAAACAAGTGCAGGTACCAACTTCTCAATCATTTTGAAAATGATTTATCAAAGATTCAATAAAAAAAATAATAAATAAATAAATTATAGGGAATAATGTCTTTTAGTGGCAGCTTTGTAGGCATTTTTGAGTAACAACCATGCCTTTGGCCTGACCCGACTCGAGTTTTGGCTCCTGGATGAGCCCTCATCAGAGGTCCGGCGGTGACTGAAACTCCACCTGCTATGGTACCTTACAGCAAGACACTTTTCAGAATTTAAAAGTGTCTATAATAAAATAAAAGAAACAACCCCCCCCCCCCCCCCCCTGAAATATTAACAAATAAAACGGTTCCACTCTTCAACAAACATCATCACACCCTCTCCACAGTCTTCAAGCTGCTCACTTAATCTCACTGCCGAGAGCCATGAACTTGTAATACGTCTGGTTGGTGAAGGGCACCCCTTGGTTGAGCTGCTGTCGCACTTCTTCATAGCTGTCGTTGAAGAGTTGAACGTTTTCCTCGAACTGCTGGTCCACGCGGGCACTCTTGACACACTGCTGCTCCATGAATTCGTTCATGGCGTGTTGGCGCGCCTCACGTTGTGATTTCAGGAACTCCGATTCCGACTGAATCGTGGGAGAATAAATGGATATAGAAAAAGAAATTGCGTGAATAGAACTAAGCCCTGTGTTTATCCATAGTAAAAATTATTTTGCATCAGTAATAATCACTGACAGACACAGTTCTGAGTCAATCCTGATTATTCCTACAAACAAGCAACAATAGAAACAACACACACAAATAAACTAAAAACCGTGATTATTACTCATGCAAAATAATTTTACTATGGATAAATATAGGGCTTTAGTTCTATTCACGCAATTTCTTTTTCTTTAATAATGATAATAATAATAAATGGAATTTATATAGCGCTATATCTTGCAAAAACAAATCAAAGCGCTTGCATTCAACCAATTCTTGCACATGCAGCCAACAACAATTTAGATTTTTAACAAAGTCAATACACACACACACACACACACACACACACACATAGAGGTTAAACACTTTGGCAGGGTGGTGGATAGTTCGGCTGTTGAGAGCAGGGGCAGAAGATGAAACAGGATAGGAAAGTCTTAGCTTTGAAACAAGTGTGTCTTGAGGCTGGATTTAAATGTGTCATAGGTAGGCTTTTTACGAAGGGAGAGAGGGAGATCGTTCCAGATCACTGGACCAGAAACAGAGAAAGCACGACGGCCGATGGTGGATTGATTGAATCTAGGTATTTGTAAGCGCAGGGTATCTGCGGCAGAGCGGAGGGAACGAGAAGGAGTGTAAGGGTAAAGACATTCACAGAGGTAGGAGGGTGCTGTTTTGTGAAGACATTTATAACAGAGAGTACTGATCTTATAGTTTACTCTCTGTGGCACAGGCAGCCAGTGGAGAGATTGCAAGAGAGGAGTAATGTGCTCAGATTTTTTCTTTCTGAGGACCAGTCGAGCTGCAGAGTTTTGTATACGTTGAAGGGAGTGGATAGATGATGCTGGTAGACCAGCCAAAAGAGAATTGCAATAGTCGAGACGTGAAAGAATCAGAGACGTGACGAGTTTAGATGTTGCATCAGTGGACAGGTACTTTCGAATTGCACTAATACGTCTTAATTGATAGTAGCATGACTGGCAGGTCTGGGTGATGAATTTTTGCATGGATAGTGTGTTGTCGATAACAACCCCTAGATACTTTATCCATTTATTGATTGACATGAATTTATTTATCTTATTTATCTATTTTTCATTTATTCTTTTACATTGAGGAAAATGCAATAAGCGCTCATGTGCTTTTCTTACAATGTATCCAGTCCATGTGTGTATGCAGTTTTGTAAACTTTGTCATCTGTTCCCACCGGCACACAATGGCCTACTCTTCCAAAAGGCGGAACAGGACTTAACGTGTGTGTGTGCAAGGTGTTCTGCATGTATTCGCACATGGGGTCTCAGTTTATAGTCTCATCCGGAGGACTGAATGGATGAATGAGTGAGAGTGAAGAGAATGTGATCTTGACAAATACTGATTGATTGCAGTGTTTTTTCTTTATTTTCTTTGAAAAGACAGGCATGGTGTGGATATATTTATTATTCATTCTTTTACACCAAGAATAATGGAATAAGCAATTATATCATTTTTTTTTACATCCTGTCCCCGTGTATATGCAGTGTGTGTGTGTGTGTGTGTGTGTGTGTGTGTGTGTGTGTGTGTGTGTGAGTGAAAGCTCTCCCTCTCTCTTTCTCTGACCCACACTCACTCAGTCACCATCACTCACTCACACACACACACAACACCCCACACACACACACACACACACCCACACACCCCACCACCACACCACCACAACACACACACACACACACCACCCACACCACACACACACACACACACACACACACACACACACACACACACACACACACACACACACACACACACACACACACACTACACACACACACACACACACACACACACACACACACACACACACACACACACACACACACACACACACACACACACACACCACACACACACACACACACACACACACCACACACAACACACACACCACCACACACACACAACACACACACACACACACACACACCACACAACACACACACACACACACACACACACACACACACACACACACACACACTACACACACACACACTACACACACAAAACACACACACACACACACACACACACACACACACACACACACACACACACACACACACACACACACATTTCAAGATACCTCTGCCTCCTTTTCCTGCTCAGCCACTTGTTTGCATTTCTCTGTTGCTTCTTTGACTGCAACAAGAAAATAGATACACAAATAAATAAATGAATAGCCACACGATATAAGTATTATAAAAAAGGTAACAGATATAGTAGTAGTAGTAGTAGGTGTCCGTCAGTCGGTGTCTACTATGGAATTCGCGCCAGAAGAAAGGTCATATATGTATGTGTGTGTGTGTGTGGTGTGTGTGTGTGTGTGTGTGTGTGTATATATATAATATATATAATCCATATATATGTGTATATAATCTGAACTTGCCAACCTACACTGGAATAGTAAGTAAGCACAAAAGATTGCCAAATGAGAATAACTATAGGGTTTGATTCCAGGGTTTGATTCCCACCGTAGGCTTAAGTTGGATACAATCTGGGATTTCTAAGCTCCAGCTTATCTTTTTTAATTTATTCATTCATTGTTTTATTTTCAGGATAAGGAAATAAGCACTCATGCGCTTTTTTTTTTCACATCCAGTCCCAGTGTGCATGTGCTTTTGTTAATTTTGTCATCCATTCCCACTGACACTCAACTGTCTACTCTTCCGAAAGGTAAAACAAGTTTTAACATGAGTGCAAGTTGTTCTGCATGTATCCACACATGGGACCTTGGTTTATAGTCTCATCTGAAGCATTTTCAGGGAAGTAAAATTGGAACTGATGTTAACTAAAGGTAACTTAGGTAAAGGTGTCCCATAACCTTTGTGGTGGTAGGGGAGCAAGGTGTCAGAGACCTCAGCTTCTCTAAGGGCCAGCATGTTGAGAGTGGTGCCCATCTCCTCTCCCTCGCTGCTTTACCCTCCCTGACCCTATAGAGGGCAGGTGCCCATTTACAGCTGGGTGAACTGGGGGAACTGTACTGTAGCCCAGGCGCACAATCGGTCACCCATCCAACTGGTAACCACGCTTGATGATGCTTAACTTGGCTGGGGGAAAGCGAGCAATGTTAACTACAGGGGAAAAGTCCCCTTCAACAGGCATCTCAGTGGTGGCTCGAACCTGGGTCATCAAATCACAAGCGCCAGGCGCAAAGCTTTGACCACCGGGCTACCCCGTTCCCCATCACACAACACAGGGCGAGACTATTTGTGGGTGTGCTCTGCATCACTCAGCAAAACAGGAACGGATGACAACATTTACACAATTTCATACACATTGGGACTGGGTGTAAAAAATGCATATGAATGCTTATTCCATTATCCTGGGCTGAGGCCCCGTGTGCAAACGTCTTGCGCACATGTTGAATCCTGTTCCGCTTTTCCTAAGAGTAGGCCATTGTGTGCCGGTGGGAACAGATGACATTTACAAACCTGCATATTTATTTATTTATTTTATTTTATTTATTCTTTTATATCGAGGATAATGGGATAAGCACTCTTGTGTTTTTTTTACATCCAGTCCCTGTGTGTATGCAGTTTTGTAAATGTTATCTGTTCCCACCGGCACACGATGGCCTACTCTTACGAAAAGCAGAACAGGATTTAACGTGTGCGCAAGATGTTCTGCGTGCGTTCGCACACGTGGCCTCGGTTTAAAGTCTCATGCGAAGGATTTTTGGGGACTGGATGCATACACATGGGGACTGGATGTACAAAAGCATATGATTGCTTATTCCATTATCCTCGATATAAAAGAATAAAAAATAAAAACTAAATCCTCAAAATAGAACAAAACATTTTTTTTTTAAAATCCCTGACGTTACTCACTGCGCTGCACAACGAGGGGGAGCTGTGTGGCACACTGGGCCTGTATGGCGGGGAGAGTGTGCGTGGCGGCCTGAGTCACCGTCTCTTGGAGGTGGTCCAGGCGGATCTTCTCTCGGTCCCCCCGCTTCTCCTGACCACGCAACATTCATAGAGGACAGTATCATGAGTATGTCATGTTACACACATGATCATAATTAGTTAAAGTTAAAGTCTGTCCCGAGCCTAAGGCTCATCAGGCCGGTGCTTATCCCGGTTTCTGTGGCGTTAAGCGACTGAGAGTCATAGACTCCCCCCTGGATAGGACGCCAGTCTATCGCAGGGTTAACCCCCAACACAAGGTTGGTACCCCTTTTACACCTGGGTGGGTGAGAACATAGCCGTAAAGTGCCTTTTCCAAGGGCGCCACGCCATAGCCGAAATGGGTTACATGAATAGATTGAAATAGCAAGGTTTTTATAAAACCACTTCACATTCAGTCTTAAGGTGAGACAGTATCACTATCAGTTCTGATACAGTAAAACAAAAACAAAACAAACAAAAACAAACAAAAAAACCAACCCAAAACAACATTTTTTTTTAAAAGAAAAATCTGAAAATCTTCTAGGTACCACAAGAAATGTGTACACTTTTTTGTCGTCCTAATGTTTAGTCCTCATTACACTTTACAGATAATCTAGTATTCAAAATGATCTCATTTTGATCAAAAGGGAAAATTTATGCGTTCATGAATGTTTGCCTTCTTGAGAGACCAGAATTGCAGGCAAGCACTGTACCTGTGAAAATCCTTGTCTAATATCAATCCAAGTCCTTGTCTACTATCAATCAAAATCCTTCCCTGAATCAGCCAAAATGGGATAGGTAAAATTCTCCAGGGGAAAAAATTTCTCTGGAGAGGGATGGGCTCAGCCAGGTTCACCTTGCTCTCCGCTCAGACAGCATACTCATGAATACTGCCCCCAAAAAATTCAGTGTAGGGTCCCAGTGACTCCTCTAGATAAGTTACGAGCAAAGTCGGGTCATTGTAAGATGTTCAGATTTGAGACTTTTATTTCCTTCCTGTACAAAGCCCTGAAGATTCACCAATGGTGAGATTCTATTCTACATACATGACTGTTCAGCCATCATCAAGGCAACTGTGGTATATTCTGACTTCAGGTGAGGCTTTAAACTGGGTTCCTGTATGCAAATACAGGTAGAACATATTGCGCATGCATTAAAAACCTATTCAGCCTTTTGGGAGAGTAAGCCGTTGAGTATGTGTGGCAACGGATGACAAAACTTACAAAGCCACATGTGCATGGGAACTCGATGTGAAAATGCACATGAGTGTTTATTTCACTATTCTTGAAATTAAAAGAATGTGTGTTATGTATTTAATACTAATAGTCGGAGACTTTTCTCCACAACAGATAAACATGGCATATCTGGGAAGAGCCCATTATATAGTATTATTATTATTATAAGCACAAACACAACAGACAAACATAAGCAGCAAATCATCTGCGTATACTTGCTCTCTCACTTCTGTTCATCTTTAAAGCACTAAGTACACTGATGATCTTTTAGTTTTACTTACTTCAAATTCTTTGGCAAAGAAATTGATGTGGCCTTGGAAAGCAGATCTGTGGTCAAACAACCTTGCATGGATGTGGCAAATATCTGCACATGTATACAATACCTGTATACTCATGTCCACATGTATATAACACACATGCACACACACACACACACACACACACACACACACACACACACCAGGGTTCGCGATAACCGGTAATTGTCGGTATTTTACCGATTGTAAACAGGGAATACCGAAAATTTTCGAAGCAGCCGGTACCGCGTACCAATTCTGTTTGCCTGTGACGGATTAGATTTCCGTCTAAAAAAAAAAGTCTGAAGTGACATTTTCTGACAGTCTGTCATGCACCTGTACTGTGCTTATGCACCTACCCCTTCCTACCACCACCCCTTCGGACGACAACATCTTTGGCGCCAGCATGATTAGCCTAGCACGCAGAACAGCAAGCTTTACTGTGAAAGAATAGAGCTTCGCGCTCTTCTCGGCATGACAGTAACTTCCATTCACAATGAGTAAATGGGGCCTAGATTTATTTAATCTTTATTCTTTTAATCTTTTATATCGAGGATAATGGAATAAGCACTCCTGTGCTTTTTTACATCCAGTCCCCATGTGTATGCAGTTTTGTAAATGTCATCTATTCCCATGGGCACAGGATGGCCTGCTCTTACGAAAAGCGAAAAGCGGAGGGTCTTTGACTATGAATTTGCGCGTTGCTTTGAGAGAGAAGAGTCGAAAACTAAATCTAAATTGAACGAAAGATCTAGATGAGCGCTAAGCATAGAAACAAGAATTTGAAGAAAGAAGAATATAAGTCTCACGAATGATGCCATGCAAAACAACTGACTGACACGGACAGTGGCACAGGCGCTAGAAAAAAATCCTATTTCCTGCGTGGCTTCGTGCCCAAGAAGCGAGTGGCAGCAGCACGGCAGTCAAAGTCTGAGAGATTTGCGTTCAATTTAGATTTAGTTTTGCTGCCGAACAATCCCCCCTCCTCCACCCCCTCACTGAATAGTTTCGTTTTGTTCACAGTACGTACCGGATTTTATTTTCTGGGGACCGATTTTGGGGGAGTTGGTCAAGATATCTCTGAAATGGCAACTCGCAGTACCAGTTTTAAAAAATCCTAGCGCGAACCCTCACACACACACACGCACACACACGTGCATGCATGCATGCATGCATGTGTGCACTCACTCACTCACACATGTACCATCTGGAAATAAAAAGTTTGACTTTGACTTCACACACACACACACACACACACACACACTGTGGCATATAATGATATATGCATGCATACAGTGGTGCACGTGAGCGCATGCACGCACGCACGCACGCACGCACGCACGCACGCACGCACGCACACACACACACACACACACACACACACACACACACACACACACACACACACACAATGTATTAAATAAACTGGGGTTTTGGGGGCAGATTCTCTTTGTGCCAAAAACTTACTGTCTTCAACCATCTTCATGTACTAGTTTGTGTGTTGTGTTTCACACTGGATTCATGCTATGCGATTCAAAGCTTGTGATCTGATAAAGATTCAGATGAAGCTTCAGCAAATATAATCAACTTTTTATGTCTTGGAAATTATGTATTAATTTTATTGTATGAACTCGACGTTCGTAACAGGGTTGGTCACTTGGTGAGTAGGCCTAGTACCTTAGTAAAAGTTCTACTAAGTATGGCACCACTCACCGACAAGTCTTTATGTTGACAAGAAAAATAGGGATATTTCTGAAGTGTCCAATGCTATAATCAAGAATGATCATGACTGATTAATTTGACGACGACGATGATGATGATGCCAAAGAATGATTGATATTATAAAAGCCACGATCACGAGAAATGGTGTCACATCTTTGCGTTTATGATCTACCAACCATCGTTTGAATCGCTCTTTTCCTACACGTTCTCAGGACATTCCACGCATCGCATATAACCTAAAGTCCACAAGCGAATCAAATCAAACCAAGATCAATAAAGAAAACTATTTACCTTTGAATATGCTTTCACACGACATCGTTTTTGTTGTTATGCCTGCAGACGACTCACATGACAGACTACCTGTTCTATTTTTGTCGAAATCGAAACGAGAGCTATCAAAGGGAGACAAATCCCATTTAGCCTATTGCACCGCCACACTTTATAAGATCAAGGACGCAATAGCTGTCTCCGTAGAGCAGGGTCGGCCCAGCTAAGAGGATACTTCGCAAGACTGCATTTATGGTGCTGGTACCAACCTGGAGCTACAACCAGGCCCGCGGGTTCGAATCCCGCTGAATGAGTTCAACTATTCCTCTGGCGCCATCCGATCTTTTGACTATGATGCTTTCTTATTAGACATCTCTCCCCCATCCCCCCCACCCCCCTAAAAAGTAAACCCCAAAAAATCCTGAACATTTATAAAATTGTGTCATGTTGAGAGACACAGAGAGAGAGAGAGAGAAAGAGAGAGAGAGAGAGAGAGAAGAGAGAGAGAGAGAGAGAGAGAGAGAGAGAGAGAAGAGATTTCAATTTAAAGTGTATCGATCTACATTTAGTGATATTAGACTTTTAAAAAAATGAATTGAAGTGTTTCAAAAAATAAATAAATAAAAATTATGAGAGACAATGCCTATTCTTTAATTTCGAGGGGGGGGGAGAGAGAGAGAGAGAGAGAGAGAGAGAGAGAGAGAGAGAGAGAGAGAGAGAGAGAGAGAGAGAGAGAGAGAGAGAGAGAGGCAAGGCAAGGCAAGGCAAGGCAAGGCAAAGTATTTTATTCGAGGATAATAGATAAGCACTCGTGTGCTTTTTTACATCCAGTCCCCGCCCTTTTCAGGGATACATCAAGATGAAAAGATACTAAACAATAAAATTTTACGCAGTACCAAGCAACACACAAGAATAAGGACACTATATATGATAAGGTAATAAAAATGCACTCGATCAGAATCTTGACAAAATCAGAAGTCACAATAAAAAGATTTTGATTATGGAAGAATAGAAAAGTGTTAATAGGTAAAGAGCAAACAAGAGAACAAGATGAAATAAACAACTGGAAACATCAATCCACCACCATCTATCAAAAGTTATACATGTGATATAAATCATACATTTGGATAAACGGGGGGAAACTTTTTTAAAAACTAATATTGGAGGGGGGGGGGGGGGGAGATACTGCCAATAAAAATATAAATAAAATCAACAATTATAATGATCCAAATACCAAAAGTAAGGAACCATACCAAGCATCAAACAACAGGCAAGAATTAACACAGAGATACAATATCAAGGTAATGTTATAAAAGTCACTGATTCAGAAACGAAAATGAGAAGTAGGAATCAATGATGATTTTGAGTTGAATAAAAAAAAAAGCAAGAAAAACAAAGAACAAACAAAAACAAAACAAAACAAAGAAAGGGCGCAATAATTAAAGAGTAAACATGAGAATATGATGAGGTTAAATGAGAGAGAGAGAGAGAGAGAGAGAGAGAGAGAGAGAGAGAGAGAGAGAGAGAGAGAGAGAGGAGAGAGAGAGAGAGAGAGAGAGAGAGAGAGAGAGAGAGAGAGAGAGAGATTATTTATTTATTTATTTATTTATTCTTTTATATCGAGGATAACAGAATAAGCAATCATGTGCTTGAGAGAGAGAGAGAGAGAGAGAGAGAGAGAGGATGAGAGAGAGAGAGAGAGAGAGAGAGAGAGAGGAGAGAGAGAGAGAGGAGAGAGAGAGAGAGAGAGAGAGAGAGGCACTCATATCAAAATACGTTCACAAATCTTTTTTTTACTTTAAAACAACATTATGAAGAAAAGGGGAAAAAACTAACAAAACAACCAAAAAAACTAACAGCAAACACACATTTAAGAAATCAACAACATCATGATGTATTGCCCAAAGATAACATTTTTCAAGTCGTGTTCAAGAACATGAATTTAAAAAGGCATAATATAAATGTGAGGGGAAGAAAAACAAACAAGAGAGGGGGGGGGGGGGGGGGGGGGACCTCCCAATCAACCGACCAGCCAAACAAACACAGCCTGTGGTTATTTTAGATCACAAGAATATAATTTCAAATTCAACATAAGAACCAAAAACATTTCTATCTAATGCTAAGTTTAGCTATATCAGGATCGGATAGTATAATGCGTGAAAGTGGAAAATAGGGGAGACAGACAGACAGACAGACAGAGAGAGAGAGAGAGAAAGAGAGAGAGAGAGAGAGAGAGAGAGAGAGAGAGAGAGAGAGGAGAGAGAGAGAGAGAGAGAGAGAGAGAGAGAGAGAGAGAGAGAGAGAGAGAGGAGATTTGATTTGATTTGATTTGATTTGATTTGATTTGATTTATTCTTTTATATCGAGGATAATGGAATAAGCACTCGTCTGCTTTTTTTCATCCGATCCCCGTGTGTATGCAGTTTTGTAAATATTGTCATCTGTTCCCACCGGCACACGATGACCTACTCTTACGAAAAGCGGAACAGGATTTAACGTAACCACAAGGTGTTCTGCGTGTGTTCGCACACGGGGCCTCGGTTTATAGTCTCATCCGAAGGCCTTTTGGGGAGAGCGGAATCAGCACTGATGTTAACTCCAGAGGAAAAATCCCCTCGAACGGTAATCGAACCAGTTCGAATCGAACACACACACACACACACACACACACACACACACACAGACACACACACACACACACACACAACACACACACACACACACACACACAACACTTCACACAAGGGGACGGATAGCCTAGTGGTCAGAACATTGCGCTGGCAATTTGACGACCTGGGTTCGAGTCCGGTCGAGGAGATTTTTCTCCTGGAATTAACATCAGTGCTGATTCCACTCCCTTTAAACCGAGGCCCTGTGTGCGAACGCACGCAGAACATCTTGCGCACACGTTAAATCCCGTTCTGCTTTTCGTCGGAGTAGGCCATTATGTACCGTGGGAATAGATGACATTTACAAAACTGCATACACACGGGAACCGGATTTTAAAAAAGCATCTGAATGCTTATTCCATTATCCTGGATATAAAAGAATAAATAAAATAAAATAAATAATATATAAACAGCGGTTGCAACAAAGGGGCATTAATCAGTCCCGCAAACTTATCCCCCAGATATGGTGAATTCTCTCCCATGTCACTATAGCAACTGCAGAAAGAACTACAAACCGCTTGCAGGATCTCCACATAGTACTAAGTACTTAGTGCTAATATTCCACACTCTATGGCCAAGTCGGCGTGGCTATATGGGTACTTCGAATTTCGTACAACACGTTACTAAACTTTGGATGTGGATCCCGCGTTAAGGATCGTGGGTTCCATTCCTGGATATGACTTTGTTTTCCCCCTTACAGGCGCAATCCAGCTTTCTTTCTTTCTTTTATTTTTTTTTATTTTTTATTTTTTAAAGAAAGATTCTCCCTTGATAGTTCCAATCCAAATCCAGTCCTGTTGTTTATAGCCCCGCTGACCACACAGGCCATTTCGGGGGCTGTCACCGCTTGATAATTGAATGAAGACCTCTCCTCCCCTCCTCCCCCCCCCCCCCCCCCAAAAAAAAAAAGAAAAAAGAGGAAAAAAAAAAGAAAAAAGTTTAATGGGGAGGGGTGTTATTTGGATATATTTACGTGTGATTTAAAACTGGTGAGGCTCGATTTTTAAAATATTTGTATTTTGAGTTCCTTAAAAAAAATAAAGCAAACAAAACAGAATTACTTTATTATTGGACTTGATCAATTTTGTTCAGTTTTTTTTTTTTTTTTGTATTTCATTGATTGTACTTTATAATTTTTTAAAATAATTTTTTTCTCTTAAAGATAGTTTAATGGACTATTTACATAATATATATATATATATATATATATATATATATATATTTTTTTTTTTTTAATTATGTAGGCCTACTTTGAGTGCTTGTGCTGCTTGACGACAAGAGATTTGCATGTTCTTGGCAAAATAAATACATGTAGAAAAAAAAGACACTCTGATAGGGACAAAAATACACATGCTATTAGGAGAGGGGGGGGGGGGGGGAGATCATGTGGCATCGCACTCACTCTCCCCCTGTAGAGTAATCCCCCAATTCCATGTACATATATCTACAGTTACTGAAAGGAGTATATAATACAATAGGTAAGGTAAAAACGTAAAGGAGTAACATAACCTATCTGTTCGTAGGGGAGGGAGGCATCAGAGACCTCAGCTTCTCTAGGGGCCAGCATAGTGAGAGCGGCGCCCATCTCCTCTCCCTCGCGGTTTGATCTTCCCTTGTCCCTCAAGAGGGCATGTACCCATTTACGGCTGGGTGAACTGGGTGACTGTACTGAAGCCAAGGCGCGCAAACCGTCACCCACCCAATGGGCTTCCAGGCTGGATGCTACTTAATTAACTTAAGCTTGGGGAAAGGAGTGCTCTGACCACTGAAATATCTCGTCCTGTCAATATAATACAACATTAAAACTATAGACTTGTGGCCTTTCAACTTTTTTTTTTTTTTTTTTGCTTCCTCGTCTTCTGTGACGCTTACGTACTGCTGTCCCCACGCCGCTCATTTCAATCTCCCCGCCACAGCCATACCCAGATTCGTTGTGTCTCACCCCCGGGGTCGGGAGTCCACAGGGAGCCCATCAATATTAGTGTGGCCTTTCAACTTGATTGCTATTTTGTTTATTTGTTGTTGGGTTTGTTATTGTTGATGTTGTTGCTGTCTTGTACAGTATCAGGTTCTGACACATTGACAACGACGTGGGACATGCGATCATCAGGGGAGGAAAACTGTGTCAGAGATTAAAACTTAGTTCCCTTCGATTGCAAAAACTGACACCATGTCTGTCTTCTTCGTCGTCAAACGCTAAAAACAGCAACTAGGCCTAGTGTTGATGTCATTATATATATTATCATTCAAAATGCGTTGCATTGCCGTTAAGCGCCTGACGAGTGAGCAGGCCCAGCACATCCGACTTCAGCATGGGAGAGAATGATTATCTTCTGAGTCTTTTTTTTTTTTTTTTAAAGGTGAAAACATGTATTTTATTTATTTATGTATTTATTCATTCTTTTTGTATAGTGAGGATAATGGAATAAGCACTCATGTGCCTTTTTTAAAATTAAATTTATTTTTTTTTTACTTTCAGTCCCTGTGTGTATGCAGTTTTGTACATCTTTTCATCTGTTCCCACCGGCACACAATGGCCTACTCTTACGAAAGGCAGAACAGGATTTAACGTGTGCGCAAGATGTTCTGCGTGCGTTCGCACAACTGGGGCCTTGGTTTATAGTCACATCCGACCCCCCCCCCCTCCCCCTTTCATCTTTGTGGAGTGTGATTTTGAATTCTTCGAAACAACATGATTAATTATCAATTTTGCTAAATTGCTTGCATGTGATTCCCCCCCCCCCCCCCCCCCCCCCCCCCCCCCCCCCCCCCCCCCCCCCCCCCCCCCCCTTCATGCAACCAACCCCCTCCCTCACCATCTATCATCTTTGTGGAGTGCGAGTTTGAATTATTCGAAACAACATGATTAATTATCAATTTTGCTAAATTGCTTGCATGTAAACCCCCTCCCCCCTCCACACACACACCTCATGCACCCCCCCCCCGCCCCCGCCCCCCCCCCCCCCCCGCCCCCTTGTCATCTATCATTTTTGTGCAGTGTGAATTTGAATTCTTTGAAACACATTTAACTATCAATTTTGCTAACTTGCTTGCATGCAAGCCCCCCCCCCCCCCCCCCCTCACACACACACACACACACACACACACACACACACACACACACACACACACACACACACACACACACCACACACATTCACAAACACACACAAACACAACACACAACCACACACACACAGCCCGCCTCGAAATTGGGTGTTTTATCCTTTTCAGAAACAGAAATGCCCAACTGAAGTTGACATGCAATTAAACTACCTCGTTGTTTTGTTGCTACGATGACGACGAATTTTGAAAGATAATGATTGTAATGCAGCCGTAACATATGGCCCTTCCTGTTCACTTTAGTATCATTAGCAACACACGCTGTTTAGTTAGTTAATATTAGCAGTGTGTTGTGTGTGTGTGTGTGTGTGTGTGTGTGTGTGGTGTGTGTGTGTGTGTGTGTGTGTGTGTGTGTGTCTGTGTGTGTGTGTGTGTGTGTGTGTGTGTGTGTGTGTGTGTGGCGCGCGCGCGCGCGCGAGCGTACGTACGTTCGTACGTGTGTGTAGGATATATGCATGTATGCGTGCGTGGGTGTGTGTGTGTCTTCGTCTTCTTCTAAATCTTTTATTTTGAGAACAATGGAATAAGCACATGTACTTTTTACAGTTGTTTTTTTTTCACCTAGTTCCCGTGTGCATGCCGTTTTGTAAGTTTTGTCACCTGTTCCCACCGACACCCAATGGCCTTCTCTTCCGAAAGCGGAACATGTTTTAACGTAGGCGCAAGATGTTCCGCATGTGTTCGTACATGGGATCTAGGTTTTTAGTCTTATCCAAAGGACTTTTGGGGGAGAACTTATTTAGATATGGCAATACTAAGCACTGCGAAAAGCTAAGTCAGACTAAGTTAAAGAAGTAAGGTAAAGGTGTCCCGTAATCTAGGCGGTCGTAGGGGAGCGAGGCATCAGAGACCTCAGCTTCTCTAGGGGGCCAGCATATTGAGGTCGGCGCCCATCTCCTCTCCCTCGCTGCTTTACCTTCCCTGACCCTAAAGAGGGCAGGTACCCATTGACAGCTGGGTGAACTGGGGGGACTGTACTGAAGCCAAGGTGCGCAAACGGTCACCCATCCAACTGGTAACCACGCTCGACGCTGCTTTAACTTGACTGGGGAGGAGGGGGTGGGGGTGGGGGGTGGGGGGGGGGGGGGAAGCGAGCACTCTGACCACTTAGTTACCCCGCCCCCAGTCAGACTAGCATGGAGACAACTGTCAAACTACATGTCCCTTATTATCATTTCCCACACCTGCCCATCTGTGTCAAGTGACTGATGATGACGTTGACGATGATGACGATGAATGATGATGATGATGATGACGAGGAGGAGAATGGTGATGGTGATGGATGATGAAGGTGGTGGTGGTGATGATGATGATAAGGAGGAGGATAGTGATGATCATAGATGATGATGATGATGGTGCGATGACGACGATGATGATGATGATGAGACGGAGAATGGTGATGGAGATGAATGATGAAGGTGATGATGATGATGTTAAGGAGGAGGATAGTGATGATCATAGATGATGATGGTGGTGACCACGACGACGATGGGAGGAGGAGGGAGGAGAAGGAGGAAGGCGATGATGACGGATGATGATGATGATACTGGTGACTTATGATGATGGTGATTCATTGTTCCCTGCCCATCTTTCAGTTTTGTTTTTATTTTATTTTGTGTGTGTGCGCGTGCGTGCGTGCGAGCATGCGCATGTGCGTGCGTGCGTGCGTGTGTGTTTTCCATCGCAAATTTACAGTTTTGAGAACTTTGAGAAGGTAATGAAATTGGAAATAGATGTTCAAGTTTCCTGGTACAATTTGGTCAAACAAAACAAAAAACAACAAACAACAACTACAAAGCCTTCAAAAGGCAGAGTGAACAGGTGGGCTGAAGAGTGAGCAAAGACATTAGGCTCAACCCGATTTTTCAGTGAAACCTGGGTTTTTTGGTTAGGGGGAAAGAAGCGATACCTCCCCCACTTAACCTCGTCCAATACAATTATGGTGGGTGCACAAAAGCGACAGGAATTAATGACCCACCCTCCACTAACCCCCCTAGGCCTGCCTAAGGGTAGGAGTATGTATTGCTTTAAATGTACAGTGATTTTCCTACCACCGCATTTTCACCTTTCGGGTTTTTCGCTAAACTGAGTCTTTCCCCCGGTTGATCTAATGCCCCGGGCAACACTTGCCTTTGTGAAGCGTGTCTGTATTTTTTTTTTAGGCCCAAACGAATCATGCGTACTACGTCATACAGCTCCGCGGGTTGCTTGCAAAAAAGCTTGGGGAAACTTTTTTGGGAGCGAAGGGAGACGAATTTTCGGGGGGTGGGTTTAAAATACAGAAAAATTTATTGAGGACTGTTGTTTTGAGTGTGCGTACATTTATTTTTTTGTTTGGGGTATCGGTTTCCAGTTCTGTTGGTTTTGAAGGTTTAGGTTTTTTTTTTTTTTGAAACGTGAAAAAGCGGT
>CM060350.1:9498214-9510714 GCA_030674155.1 Stramonita haemastoma
AAAAGCGGAACAGGACTTAACGTGTGGCAAGATGTTCTGCGTGGTTCGCACACGGGGCCTCGGTTTTAAAGTCTCATCCAAAGGACTTTTGGGGAGAGTGGAGGTCAGCTCCAGGAAGGAAAATTTCCTCGACCGGACTCGAACCGGGTCTTCAAATTGCCAGCGCAATGTTCTGACCACTAGGCTATCCGCCCCCCTTGTCACCTGTTGTGGTGTGTGTGTGTGTGTGGGGGGGGTTGGTATTTATATTTCTGTGGTGTGTGTGTTGTGTGTGTGTGTGTGTGTGTGTGTGGTGTGTGTGTGTGTGTGTTGTGTGTGTGTGACAGAAATTATTTTTCCTATTGAATTTGAAAACAGAAAATGAATAAAAACCAACCACACAATCCCCCCACCCCACCCAAAAATACACCCCAAAACAACAAACAAAGAGACAAAACAAATCAAACAAACAAAAAAAAGAAGAAGAAAAACCAACTAGTTGAACACATTAACTAAACTACTTGGTAAAGCTGCTTTTCTGTCCAGTTTTACCCCCCCACCCCTTTTCTACCCTCATCTATTTATTTATTACATCCAAAGATCCATTCATCAATATTCTTATCTAGTTGATTTTTGTGTGTCAGAATAAAAAACAGGATCAAAAGTAAATGATAGATCAACACTACTTTATTATTCACTCATCACCTTATTCTTTTACTCTCTCTCTCTCTCTCTCTCTCTCTCTCTCTCTCTCTGTGTCTCTGTCTCTGTCTCTGTCTCTGTCTCTCTCTTCACATTTCAGAGCGAAAACAGCCAGAAGTAAAACAGCAGCAACGCACGTTTCTCCGCGAACGGTATCTGCGCATGCTCGGAGGCTTGAGCGGGACACAGGCCAAGGTCAAGATGTACGGCAAAACGTCCGTCCAGTGTCAGTTTGGGGTCGCAGATCTGGATTTTGAGAAAATGCAGGTGTCCAACTTGGTCACTCCTATGGGTGTTTTACCACACGCCGTTCTGAGAACTAAAGACATCATTTCTATACACATTCCAGACATACAGAAAGCCTAGAATGATACTAGTAGCTATAAACCGAGATCCTGTGTGTAACACATCATTATTTAGCGCACGCAAAAGAACCCACGGCAACAAGGTGGTTGTCCCTAACACAATTGTGTATAAAAAAAACCACTCTGATAGGGAAACATATATACAGTTGCAGACAGGAAAAAGAAGAAAAAAAAAATAATGGGTAGGCACTGTCCTTGTGGTGACGCGCTCTCCCCGGGGAGAGCAGCCCGAATTTCACGCAGAGGAATCTGCTGTGACATAAAGTGGTTATAAAATAAAATAAAAAATAAAATGAATAAGGGTTGAAGATGAATGTGAGATTGTGCATTTCGTGATGAGACGGCAAAGGAGGTGTCTATGTGGGATTTAAACAACATTACATTGTGTATGATAATATACAAACCACACCCAGCATTTTAGCCAGAACATGTTTTTGTTCATTTTCCTTTGTGTGCGTGTTCCCCCCAAGCAAAAAAGCTTCAGTAATTTATTGATCAGTGTCAGCCTACATTGTTATGGTGTGAAATATTCAGTAGGGATTGTCAGTCTCCTTGCTTAGCAACATCATGTATTGGCTGTATTCTCAATCATTGCATTAACCCTCTTAGTCCCAATCCGGGATTTGCCAGGATTGAATAATTACCCCCCTAAGTTCTGATCCAGGATTTGCTGGGATTTACACCCAGTAGACATCCATCACGCTGTGACCATCACTAATTGCTACCACATGTTTAAACCTCTATCAGGCTAGAAGGAGAAACCCTGTAGAGTGTCTGGAAGTAATTATAGCTGCTGGTATGTACTTAGAAGGAGGAAAAGGCCAGGGAGCATGTGTGCCTGACCTGATTTTGTGATGGAATGCAAAATCTAGGGGCAGTTTGTGTTCAGAGAGTCCGAATGCAAGAGGGTTAAATGGGGGGGGAGGTAAAGATGTTCCATAACCTAAGTGGTCCTCAGTGAGCGAGGTGTCAGAAACCTCAGCTACTCTAGGGGCCAGGATATTGAGGGCGGTGCCCATCTCCTCTCCGTTGCTGAAGAAAAAAGATCCGCCTAAGTCTGAGAATAGGTGCTCATACAGCCAGGTGTACAAAAATGTAGTGGTCACACATGAATGCAAACTCCTCATTCAGTGTGTACTTACTGCCTCACAGTAATTCCCAGGTAGGCTACGTGTGATGAGGGAGAGAAAGGTGTTCCTTTAACCTATGTGGTCGTTGGGTATCGAGGTGTCAGAGACCTCAGCCTCTCTAGGGGCCAGCATTTTGAGGGTGGCGCCCATCTCCTCTCCCTCGCTGCTTTACCTTCCCTGACCCTAAAGAGGGCAGGTACCCATTCACAGCTGGGTGAACTTGGGGACTGTGCTGAAACCAAGGTGCAGAAACAGTCGCCAGTCCCCTTGGTAACCACGCTCAATACTGCTTAACCTTAGCACGGGGAGAGCGAGTGCTCTGACCAGTGAGCTATCCCATCCCCAAAATTATGAGACAGAGCGCATATTCTGTGTAAATGCCAATTGGTGAACAATGAATATCATCATTTACCTTGTGTAATATACTTGAGTGTGTGTGTGTGTGAGTGTGTGTTGTTGTTGTTGTTGTGGTGGTGGTGGTGGGTGTGTGTGTGTGTGTGAATGTGTGTGTGCGTGCACATGTGTGTGTGTGTGTGCGTGCATGCGTGCGTGCATGCATGCGTGCATGCGTGTGTGTGTTGAAAGAGAGAAGGGTTGAATTTGTGTGCATGCTTGCAGTTCTGTATTTCATAGCGTTATTAAGTTTTACAAATTAATAATAAAGGTACAGAAAGGAGATTCTCTGTGTGTGTGTGTGCGCGTGCATGCGTGTGTGTGTGTGTGTGTGCAGAATTGGAAGCAAATATGCGAGTCTCCACCACAAAATGAGTTGCATTGCTCCTGACCAACATTACTGCTAGGAGCTATTTTAGGCAGGTGGGGGTCAGGTTGTTAACTGAGATTTCGATAGATTATAAAACTTTATATGATCTTTCTTCTGTCTTTAAACCCTCTTAGTCCCGGACCAGGATTGAATAATTCCCCCCCTCCCCCCTGAATCCCGAACCAGGATTCGCCAGGATTTACACACAGTAGTTTTCCATCAGGCAGTGACCTTCACCAATCGCTACCATATGCCGAAGCTCTATCAGGTCACATGCACAAAGCCTGCTGTGAGTCAGGAAGTAATTATAGTTGCTGGTATGTACTCAGAAGTAGGAAAAGGCCAGCCAGCATGTGTGCCTGACCTGATTTTGTGATGGAATGCGAAATCTAGGGGCAATATGTGTTCAGAGAATCTGAATGCAAGAGGGTTAATGAAGTATCGGGGTGTGATTTTGTTTCCTTTTGCTTTAAAACATGTTTAAAATCACCCACCCCCATAACCTGACCACATATTACTATGCAAAATTTGTACATTTATCATTTTGTCACTCTCTGCAGTCTATTATTTCAATTTGTAATAACTTTTCATAGAGCTATCTGATTTTCAAAATGTTTTCTGTTATGAATAGCCTTTTAATTGCAGATTGATTATATGTTAACAAATAAAAATTGACCTCTGGTGCAATGCGACTCAATCTGTGGTGGTGTGCCACATATATGTGGGTGCATTACAATTTTGCCAAGTGTCACACCCTCTGCCTGAAATTTTCCTTGTGATGTCCAAAGACTCCTCATTTATTTGTTTATTTATTTGTTTATTTATTTATTCATTCTTTTATATCAAGGATAGTGGAATAAGCACTCGTGTGCTTTTTTACATCCAGTCCCTGTGTGTATGCAATTTTGTAAATTTTGTCATCTGTTCCCACCAGCACACAATGGCTTACTCTTTCGAAAAGCGGAACAGGATTTAACATGTGCACAAGATGTTCTGTGTGCATTCGCACATGGGGCCTCGGTTTATAGTCTCATCCTAAGAACTTTTTGGGGTAGTGGTGTCTGCATTGATGTTAACTCCAGGGAAAAATGCCCTCGAACGGGATTCGAACCCAGGTCGTCAGATTGTGAGCGCAATGTTCTGACCACTAGGCTATCCTGTCCTCAAGGAGTTGTTAAGGGAGAAATCGAGTCTAAGATTTGTATTGTATTATACACCACTTTAAGTCATGGAACATTTCTCTGCATGAAATTCAGGTTGCTGTTCCCCATGAAAAATTTTTACCACAAGAGCAGTGCCGCCCATTATTTTTTTTCTTCCTTTTCCTGACAGCATATACATGTTTTCCTTTTAAGAGGGTCTTTTTTTCTACAGAGTTTTGCCAGGGACAACTCTTGTCGCCTTGGGTTCTTTTACATGCACTAAATGTGTGTTGCACATGGGACTTTGGTTTATCGTCTCATCCAAAAGACTTAGCATTCAGACCACTACTCATGGTCTAGTGGGGAGACTGAGAAAAAGTTTCAGGCACAAGCGGGGATCGAACCCAGACTTGTTGCTTTCTATGAAGGTGCGTTACCTCTAGACCATAGATTCACTACTTTTTCAACAGGCAGATTGTACACAGTCAAGACAGATACCTGTTGCCATGGAATGCGCGTGAACACGCGCGCGCACGCACACACAGTCACACACACACACACACACACACACCACACATGCACACACACACACACACACACACACACACACACACACACACACACAGAATCCAGGGAACAAAATCATCATCAATATTGCAATCAACCCAGTAATTCATTTATTGCTTTCAAGTCTACATTCTGCGCACACACACACACACACACACACACACACACACACACACACCACACACACACAAACACACACAAACACACACAATCCAGGCAACAAAATCATCATCATTATTGCAATCAACACAGTAATTCATTCATTGCTTTATAAATTTTACAGGTCTACATTCTGCATGTACACACACACACACACACACACACACACCACACACAACACACACACACCACACACACACAACACACACACACACATACAAACAAACACACACACACACACACACACACACACACACACACACACACACACACACACACACTACAGTGTTGTACAAATTCATAAAATAATATTCTTTCACACTCAATATTACGTCATTGAATCAATTCTAATTTCATGGAAATAAAATCACATTATTTGTACAGAGGGTTAAAGAATACACTCGATACTCATTTAAATCATTGTAGAACATTTTAAAAAAAGGGAATTATTTACACCCAGTTACCATGTGTATGCAGTTTTGTCAATTTTGTTATCTGTTTCCACTGGCACAAATATTCTACTTTTTTTGGGGGGGGGGAGGGGGTTGTTTGTTCTTTTTGCTTGGTTGGTTATTGATAATCTTGAAAAAGGGAGAGGGGTGTTTTTGGTTTGCTGTTTTGCCTTTTTGTTTGTTTTTTAAAAGAATAATAAAACAATGTAGGCAAAATACATCTTTCGATAAAAAAAAATTGCATACTTACAATGTGTATAGTAAAAAGATTTTTTTTCAAAAAGCTACAGGTGTCCCATAGCCCATGTGGTCATAGGGGAGCGAGGCATCAAATACCTCGGCTTCTCCAAGGGCCAGCATATTGAAGGCAGTACCCATCTCTCTTTCATTGCTTTACCTTCCCTGACCCTAAAGAGGGCAGGTACCCATTTACAGCTGGTTGAGCCAGGAGACTGTATATAGATCAGTAAATGTGTTTTTTGTTCTCACATTACTATGTGATGTGATCAATTAACAAAAAGTAAGTCCAATATATATATATATATTTTTTTTAAGTCCAACATTTATCCAGAGTAACATTATTTTGTATCAGTAATGTCTAATGATCACGGACAGACAAAAGTCTGAGCCAATCTTAATTATTCCCACAAACAAGCAATAAAAGAAACAACACACACAAATAAAATAAACCAAAAAACCTACACACACACAAAAAATCCACCAAACAACAACAAAAAAAAAAGGCTCTGAAAAAACCTGATCAAACAAAACAAACTATGTTTAAATAATAAGAAAGAACAAAAAAATAAAATGTTAAAGTTAAAGTTAAAGTTAAAGTCTGTCCCGAGCCTAAGGCTCATCAGGCCGGTGCTTATCCGGTTTCTGTGGCGTTAAGCGACTGAGAGTCATAGACTCCCCCTGGATAGGACACCAGTCTATCGCAGGGTTAACCCCCAACACAAGGTTGGTACCCCTTTTACACCTGGGTGGGGTGAGAAAATAGCCGTAAAGTGCCTTTTCCAAGGGCACAACGCAATAGCTGAAAGCTGGGATTGAACCCGCAACTTTTAGATTACAAGTCCAACGCCCTAACCACTAGACTACAGCGGCGGCTAAAATTATAAAAACAAAGTAAAATAAGATAAATGGAATAAAAAGGACAGGAACCCTTCAAAGTGCAAGACAGTTTCTCTTACCGTGATTTTTGATACACAAAGAAAGAAAGAAAAGGAGAGACAGAAATATGAAACAATATCTAACCCCCCATCCTCACCCACACAAAACAAAAAAAGGTCATACAAAATAAAACATAACAAAACAAAATATTTAACCCACACAGACAGACAAAAGAAATAGAAGCAATACAAAAACAAAACATAATAAAATAATTATTGAGGGAAAAGTAGTGGACGAAAAACAAATGCAGGTACCAACTTCTCAATCATTTTGAAAATGACTTATCAAAGATTCAATAAAAAAAAAATAAAATAAATTCTACGAAATAATGTCTTTCAGTGGCAGCATTGTAGGCATTTTTTTTAGTAAGAACCATGTCTTTGGCCTGACCTGACTCGAGTTTCGGCTCCTGGATGAGCCCTCATCAGAGGTCCCGGCGGTGATTGAAACTCCACCTGCTGTGGTACCTTACAGCAAGACACTTTTCAGAATTTAAAAGTGTCTATAATAAAATAAAACAAACTCCCCCCCCCCCTCCCCTGAAATATTAACAACAAAAACTGCTTCCACTCTTCAACAAAACATCATCACACCCTCTCTCCAGTCTTCAGGCAGGTTCACTTAATCTCACTGCCGAGAGCCATGAACTTGTAATACGTCTGGTTGGTGAAGGGCACCCCTTGGTTGAGCTGCTGTCGCACTTCTTCGTAGCTGTCGTTGAAGAGTTGAACGTTTTCCTCAAACTGCTGGTCCACGCGAGCGCTCTTGACGCACTGCTGCTCCATGAACTCGTTCATGGCGTGTTGGCGAGCCTCGCGTTGCGATTTCAGGAACTCCGATTCCGACTGAATCGTGGGAGAATAAATGGATATAAAGAAAAAGAAATTTTGCGTGAATAGATCGATGATATATGAATGAAGTTATTTATCTTTGTTTTATTTTTATTTATTTTTTTATATTGAGGATAATGGAATAAGCACTCATGTGCTTTTCTTACATGTATCCAGTCCCTGTGTGTATGCAGTTTTGTAAGCTTTGTCATCTGTTCCCGCCGGCACACAATGGCCTACTCTTCCAAAAGGCGGAACAGGATTTAACGTGTGTGTGTGTGTGTGTGTGTGTGTGTGTGTGTGTGTGTGTGTGTGTGTGTGCAAGGTGTTCTGCGAGCATTCACACATGGGGTCTCAGTTTATAGTCTCATCCGGAGGACTGAATGGATGAATGAGTGAGAGTGAAGAGAATGTGATCTTGACAAATACTGATTGATTGCAGTGTTTTTTCTTTATTTTCTTTGAAAAGACAGGCATGGTGTGGATATATTTATTATTCATTCTTTTACACCAAGAATAATGGAATAAGCAATTATATCCTTTTTTTTTTTACATCCTGTCCCCGTGTATATGCAGTGTGAGAGTGTGTGTGTGTGTGTGTGTGTGTGTGTGTGTGAGAAAACTCTCCCTCTCTCTTTCTCTGACCAACACTCACTCACTCACTCACTCACTCACTCACTCACTCACTCACTCACTCACTCACTCATGTGTGCCGGTGGGAAACAGATGACAATATTTACAAAACTGCATACACACGGGGACCGGATGAAAAAAAGCACATGATTGCTTATTCTGTTATCCTCGATATAAAAGAATAAATAAATAAATATAAAAGAATAAATAAATAAATAAATAAAAACTCACTCACTCATTCACACACACACACACACACACACCACACACACACACACACACACACACAGTGACACACACACACACACAGTGACACACACACACACACACACAGTGACACACACACACACACACACACACACCTCTCTCTCTCCCTCTCTCTCTCTCTCTCTCTCACACACACACACACACACACTCATCCACACACACACACACACACACATACACACACACACACACACACACACACACACACACACACACACACACACACACACACACACACACTACACACTCAAACACACACACACACACACACACTACACACACACTACACACACACACACACACACACACACACACACACACACACACACACACACACACACTCATCCACACACACACACACATACACACACACACACACACACACACACACACACACACACACACACACACACAAGGTGACGTCACAACATGGCGACAGTAAGCAGTAACGAAAATTGATCCGTGTGCCCACGCTTGTTTTTGTACAACTAATGACAAAAACCCGACGTCAGCGGTCAGCATCCTGCTTCTTGGATGTGAAAGCATCCAAACGAAATGCTGATCCAGACAAGAAAGGAGACGCTGTGATCCAAACAACCAGCGGAAAATCAGACGTTCTGACGCCTAACAAAATCAATGGCAACACCGTCAACGATCCTGATCTCTCCTCTCCAAATTCGATCATCACTGAACTGAAACAGATGATCATGTCTCTCAGCGAGAAGATCACTGCTCTGCAGAGGACCGTGGCTGACCAGGGACGCCTTCTGGCCACCAGCAGCAGCGCTGTCAACACCCAAAGCCAGCCCAAACGAACCTCCAGCATGGTGACCAGAGGAACCCAGACCGACTCTTCGGCTCCACGATCCTCCCTGCCAGCCACCACCTATGCAGAAGCCGTGAAACAGCCGCTGTCTTCTCCCAGCACTGCCACACCACCAAAAAGGTCAGTGAAGCCTGATAGACCTAGGCCTAAATTGGAGAAGAAAGCAAAAAAGCCCAACACCGACCTAGATTTACGTCAAAAAACAGTGATGACGAAAAGGAAGGATGACGTTAAATCGAATTCTACTTTCAAGGAAGAGAATAATTCTAGTCTCCCTAAGGTTGTCCTAGTTCACGATTCCGTTCTGCATGGAATTAACAGCAAGCGACTAGGTCACTCCTATGGCTTTGATGCAGTAAAAGTGCATACACCAAAAATTGGGGAGATTCACCAGTCTGTCAAAGCAAAGTCTGATATGAAGAAACCACAGTGTGTCATAATCCATTGTGGTGTTAATGATCTGAAAGACACAGACCCACAAGAAGCCAGTAAAAACATGGTTAGGAATGTCAAAAATGTTACAGCCTCTTTCCCAGACACCAAAGTTGTAATTAGCAAAATTGCTCCTACCAAGAATGCAGATCTGCAGAGGAAAAGAGACGTTTTCAATGCCATAACATGTTCTGAATTGTTTGGTGAGAAAAATGTTTCCTTCATCTCCCATGAAAACCTGAATACTCATAAAAGTTATTTCAGAGACCCACTCCACCCCAACACCCAGGGATCACGTGTCCTCGCCAGAAACATCGGCCGACACGTGCATGCCTTGTTCTGGGAAAAGCAGAAGAGGAAACGCAGACGCTGGTTGTACGACACTTCACGCCAGGTACCAACCTACAGATCTGCCTGTGAAGACTACCTTCAGCAGCCAGGGTACAGATCTAACCAGTGGCCTCTCAGTTTTCACGATGTCCAGTTTCCATGGTGGAGACAGCAGAAACAGCATGATTATTATTTTAATGTGTTTAGGAACACGGACTGGTAATTCATGTACATTAACTTGCGGTGCACTAACTGTAGTATTATTCAGTTTTGATCACATCTATAGAAACTGTCTTACTTAATCCAGTGTGAACATTCTTTGAATGAGTAGTTTGTCTTAAACCGTAAACGATTCTTTAGTCAGTTAAAATTGGTTTTTGTTTTTGTTTTGGGGTTTTGTTGTTATTGGGGTGTTTTTTTTGGTCTGTTTTTTTAAATTTTTATTATTATTATTATTTTTTTTTTTGTCCGTAAAATATTTTTCTGGGTTGGGTTTGTTTAGTTTTTAATTAGTTAGTTAATAACATTGTACTTTATTATGCCTTTCAAAAAACAAAGCGCATTTTCCATCATGCAGTGGAATGCTAGATCTATTTCCACTAATCTGTCCTATTTAATCCAGCACCTTGCTGAAAATTGTTATCAAGTTTTGATGCTTCAATCACTCAAAGTAAATAGAAATAAACTGCCCAAGCTGCCTGGCTATTACTATCCACCTGTCCATCAACAAGTCGATGATGTAACTAAAGTCAGTGCAGCCATATACATTCAAGAAGGGGTGGATTACTGCATATGTCCTTCACCAGTGCCTAACCAGAACTTAGATATACATTCATGTGCAGCACGAGTAAGTTTAGGAAAAAATCTAATAATAAATATTGTGTCTGTGTATCTGCCTAAGGGACCAAATGATCTGAATACTGAGTGGATACACAACCTTCAAGATAATGAAAAGTGGTTCATAGCAGGAGATTTTAATGCACATGCTCCTTTCTGGGATAAAGAATGTCAAAAAGTATCCCATAATCGATTCATAGAAAATATCGTTGATTCCTGTCTATGCTTGCTAAATGATGGCAGTGTCACAAGAATTCCAGACATTGCCAGACACAAAGCATCAGCCTTAGATTTGTCGTTTGTGTCTCCTGCATTAGCTCCAGAGTGTGAGTGGTCAACGTATAAAGACACACTTAGCAGCGATCACCTGCCTGTTATCACAACTTTTGGTAAAACAACAACTTTCTGTGACACTCAGGAAGACAAAATTCCCAAATTTAACTACAAAAAAGCTGACTGGAAGAAGTTTGAAGACATCCTCGCAGTTTACAACACTGACAGCTTTGACACTGACGATATTGACCGCTTTTATTCCAAATTTACTGAGACCATTCTTCATGCTGCCACTTTGTCTATCCCTAAAATTAATATGCTAAAAACAAATAAACATCAGGGAAATATCTGGTGGACACCAGCTTGTGAGGAAGCAGTTAAATATAAGCGCTTAATGTATAAAATGTATCTAAAAGATAAAACATCAGAAAATAATTTAAAACAGAAACAAGCAAAAAATCACTGTAACCTTGTTGTAGCTCAGGCTAAGAGACAATTTTGGACATCTTTTTGTACAACCGAAATTTCAAACCATAAAGACCTTAAAAAGGTTTGGGAAAAATTTCATGAAATGAAAAGAGGTGTTAGTTTACCAGCTTGTCCAGTGAGACTAGAGAGCAAAGAATTTCCATCAAATTTAGAAAAAGCTGAAGCGTTTGCAGACATGTTTTCAAAATCGATGCGTCTTGAAGGCTTGTCACTTAATTGCAAGAATTATAGAACAGAAGAGGAGTATAAAACAGAGTATACCGACCCAGTCCCTGACAACAGTTCATATATTAATGCCGCAATTTCAGTGGAAGAAGTTAGAGATGCTTTAACATCTCTTTCTACTAAGAAAACATCTGTTGGATTAGATGCAGTTTCTAACGACATGCTAAAACATATACCAGTAAACTTTATTTTTCTACTTCATAAACTGTTCAATAAATGTTGGGTTGAAGGTGTTATGCCAGTAATTTGGAAACAGTCAATTGTCATTCCAATTCATAAACAGGGAAAGCCCAAAACAGACAAAACTAGCTACAGACCAATTGCGTTGACCTCACACACTGGCAAGCTAATGGAGAGAATTATTCTGAAAAGGCTGATGTATTTCTGTGATAAAAATAAGATAATCCCGGTCAATCAAACGGGTTTTCAAAAGATAGGTCTGCTATTGATAACTTGGTTAAACTGTCAACGCATATAAAAATTCAGTTTGCAAGAAGAAAGAACGTTCTTGCAACTTTTTTTGATATAAAAAAGGCGTATGATCAAGTTTGGCATGCTAAGTTGCTGTGTAAACTAAAGAATCTAGGTTTTTCTGGGCATTTCTATCATTATATTAAAAGTTTTTTTGACTAATAGAAGTATACAAGTTAGAGTAGCAAAATCATATTCAGGTTTTAGATCTCTTCATATGGGACTACCCCAAGGATCTGTTATATCACCTCTACTGTTTAATGTTTTGCTGCATGATCTCCCTATGACATTGTCAAACGAAGTCGTCATAGTGCAATATGCAGATGACATATGTATGTGGATGAATGTTTCTATGAAAAGAAACACACCAAAAAGAGTATTAAACTACATTAAAAAGGTATATCAGAACCAGTTAAACAATGTCGATAAGTATATGTTTGAAAATGGATTTA
>CM060350.1:9515714-9528214 GCA_030674155.1 Stramonita haemastoma
AAACTTACAAAACCACATGTGCGTGGGAACTCGATGTGAAAATGCACATGAGTGTTTATTTCACTATTCTTGAAATTAAAAGAATGTGTGTTATGTATTTAATACTAATAGTCGGAGACATTTCTCCACAACAGTTAAACATGGCATGTCTGGGAAGAGCCCATTATATATTATTATTATTATTATTATAATCACAAACACAACAAACATAAGCAGCAAATCATCTGCGTATACTTGCTCTCTCACTTCTGTTCATCTTTAAAGCACTCAGTACACTGATGATCTTTTAGTTTTACTTACTTCAAATTCTTTGGCAAAGAAATTGATGTGGCCTTGGAAAGCAGATCTGTGGTCAAACAACCTTGCATGGATGTGGCAAATGTCTGCACATGTATACAATACCTGTATACTCATGTCCACATGTATAACACACACACACACACACACACACACACACACACACACACACACACACACACACACACACACACGCACATGCATGCATGCATGCATGTGTGCACTCAGTGACTCACTCACGCATGTACCATCTGGAAATAAAAAGTTTGACTTTGACTTCACACACACACACACACACACACACACACACACACACACACACACAGTGACACACACACACACACACACACACACAGTGACACACACACACACACACACACACACACACACACACACACACACAGTGACACACACACACACACACCTCTGTGGCATATATGCATGCACACAGTGGTGCATGTGCACGCATGCACACACACACACACACACACACACACACACACACACACACACACACACACACACACACACACACACAATGTATTAAATATACTGGGGTTTTTTGGTCAGATTCTCTTTGTGCCAAAAACTTACTGTCTTCAACCATCTTCATGTACTAGTTTGTGTGTTTGTGTTTCACACTGGATTCATGCTAACTATGCGATTCAAAGCTTGTGATCTGATAAAGATTCAGATGAAGCTTCAGCAAATATAATCAACTTTTTATGTCTTGGAAATTATGTATTAATTTTATTGTATGAACTCGACGTTCGTAACAGGGTTGGTCACTTGGTGAGTAGGCCTAGTATACCCTAGTAAAAGTTCTACTAAGTATGGCACCACTCACCGACAGGTCTTTATGTTGACAGAAAAATAGGGATAATTCTGAAGTGTCCAATGCTATAATCAAGAATGATCATGACTGATAAATTTGACGACGACGATGATGATGATGCCAAAGAATGATTGATAATAATGATATAAAAGCCACGATCACGAGAAATGGTGTCACATCTTTGCGTTTATGATCTACCAACCATCGTTTGAATCGCTCTTTGCCCACACGTTCTCAGGACATTCCACGCATCGCATATAACCTAAAGTCCACAAGCGAATCAAATCAAACCAAGATCAATAAAGAAAACTATCTACCTTTGAATATGCTTTCACACGACATCGTTTTTGTTGTTATGCCTGCAGACGACTCACATGACAGACTACCTGTTCTATTTTTGTCGGAATCGAAACGAGAGCTATCAAAGGGAGACAAATCCCATTTAGCCTATTGCACCGCCACACTTGATAAGATCAAGGACGCAGAGCGAGGTCGGCCCAGCTAAGAGGATACTTCGCAAGACTGCATTTATGGTGCTGGTACCAACTTGGAGCTACAACCAGGCCCGCGGGTTCGAATCCCGCTGAATGACTTCAACTATTCCTCTGGCGCCATCCGATCTTTTGACTATGATGCTTTCTTATTAGACATCTCTCCCCCCTCCCCCTAAACCCCCCCCCCCCAAAAACCCTGAAAATTTATAAAATTGTGTCATGTTGACAAGGCAAGGCAAGGCAAGGCAAATTCTTTTATTCGAGGATAATAGATAAGCACACATGTGTGCTTGAGAGAGAGAGAGAGAGAGAGAGAGAGAGAGAGAGAGAGAGAGAGAGAGAGAGAGAGAGAGAGAGAGAGAGAGGAGAGAGAGAGAGAGAGAGAGAGAGAGATTTCAATTTAAAGTGTATCGATCTACATTTAGTGATATTAGACTTTTAAAAAAAAATGAATTGAAGTGTTTAAAAAAAAAAAAAAAAATTATGAGAGACAATGCCTATTCTTTAATTTCGAGGAGAGATAGAGAGAGAGAGAGAGAGAGAGAGAGAGAGAGAGAGAGAGAGAGAGAGAGAGAGAGAGAGAGAGAGAGAGAGAGAGAGGAGAGAAGAGGAGAGGAGAGAGAGAGAGAGAGAGGAGAGAGAAGAGAGAGAGGAGAGAGAGAGAGAGAGATCAGATAATAATATGTTCACAAATCTCTCTTACTTTAAAACAACATTATGAAGAAAAGGGAAAAAACAAACAAACAACAACAAAAAACATAACAGCAAACACACATCTAAGAAATCAACAACAGTATGATGTATTGCCCAAACCTAACATTTTTCAAGTCGTGTTCAAGAACATGAATTTATTAAGGCATAATATAAATTCTTCTTCTTCTTTTCTCATGACCGGGATGGTCGTGGAGGAGACATGAGAGACGATTCTGCAGCCAGCCGTCGCCATCCAGCCCTGTCCTCCGCCTTCCGAATGAGTGTCGGACTGTCCAGGTGGGTCCACTCCTTGATGTTATCCATTCAGCTTTTGGTTTGTCTGCATCGGCATCTGCCACCTTCTAGCGTTCCTTGTAGGACTGTCTTGGGGAGGGTGTTGTGGCGTGTGACATGGCCGAACCATGCCAGCTTCCTTTTCTTGACAGTGGCTAGTAGGGGTTCCTGAGGGCTGGTGGATTCCATTCCTGGGTATGACTTTGTATTCCCTCCACACACACAGGCGCAATCCGGTTTTATTTAAAATATAAATGTGAGGGGGGAAAAAAACAAGGAGGGGGGGGGGGGGGGACCCACCCAATCAACCAACCAGCCAAACAAACACAGCCTGTGGTTATTTTAGATGACAAGAATATAATTTCAAATTCAACATAAGAACCAAAAAACATTTCTATCTAATGATAAGTTTTGCTATATCAGGATAGTATAATACGTGAAAGTGGAAATTAGGAGACATTCTTATTTATTTATTTATTTATTTTTGTTTTATTCTTTTATATCGAGGATAACAGAATAAGCAGTCATGTGCTTTTTTTCATCTGGTCCCCGTGTGTATACAGTTTTGTAAATGACATCTGTTCCCACCGGCACACGATGGCCTACTCTTACGAAAAGCGGAACAGGATTTAACGTAAGCACAAGATGTTCTGCGTGTGTTCGCACACGGGGCCTCGGTTTAAAGTCTCATCCGAAGGATTTTTCGGGAGAGTGGAGTCAGCACTGATGTTAACTCCAGGAGAAAAATCTCCTCGACCGGACTCAACCCAGGTCGTCAAATTGACAGCGCAATATTCTGACCACTAGGCTATCCGTCCCCTTCAGAGAGAGAGAGAGAGAGAGAGAGAGAGAGAGAGGAGAGAGGAGAGAGAGAGGAGAGAGAGAGAGGAGAGGGAGAGAGAGAGAGAGAGAGAGAGGAGAGAGAGAGAGAGAGAGAGAGAGTGACACTGACACCGACACTGACACTGACACAGTTTTATTGTCCATTCAACATTGAGAGAGAGAGAGAGAGAGAGAGAGAGAGAGAGAGAGAGAGAGAGGAGAGAGAGAGAGAGAGAGAGAGAGAGAGAGAGAGAGAGGAGAGAGAGAGAGAGAGAGAGAGAGAACAAATTTTATTATTTATTTATTCTTTTATATCGAGGATAATGGAATAAGCACTCATGTGCTTTTTTACATCCATTCCCCGTGTGTATGCAGCTTTTGTAAATCTTGTCATCTGTTTCCACCGGCACACATGGCCTATTCTTACGAAAAGTGGAACAGGATTTAACGTGTTCGCAAGATGTTCTGCGTGCGTTCGCACACGGGGCCTCGGTTTTTATTCTCATCCGAAGGCCTTTTGGGGAGAGCGGAATCAGCACTGATGTTAACTCCAGGGAAAAAATCCCCTCGAACGGTAATCGAACCAGTTCGAATCGAACCACACACACACACACACACACACACACACACACACACACACACACACACACACACACACACACTGCTTTTCGTAAGAGTAGGCCATCGTGTGCCGGTGGGAACAGATGACAATATTTTCAAAAACTGCATACACACGGGGACCGGATGAAAAAAGCACATGTTGCTTATTCTGTTATCCTCGATATAAAAGAATAAATAAATATAAAAGAATAAATAAATAAATAAATAAATAAATAAATAAATAAATAAATAAATAAATAAATAAATAGTTTATTTCCATTACACAGAGCGGTTGCAACAAAGGGGCATTAATCAGTCCCCAAAACTTATCCCCAGATATGGTGAATTCTCTCCCATGTCACTATAGCAACTGTACTAAGTACTACAAACCGCTGGCAGGATCTCCACATAGTACTAAGTACTTAGTGCTAATATTCCACACACTGAAGGCAATTCGGGGTGGCTATGTGGTACTTGAGTTTCCTACTAATCATTATGAATGTCGTGGATGTGGATCCTGCGATAGCTTGTCAGTGGTCACACTACAGGCTAAGGTTCGTGGGTTCCATTCCTGGGTATGACTTTGTATTCCCCACAGGCGTAATCCAGCTTAAAAAAAAAAAAAAAAAAAAGATTCTCCCTTGATAGTTCCAATCCAAATCCTGTCATGTTGTTTATAGCCCCGCTGGCCACAGGCCATTTCGTGGCTGTCACCGCTTGATTATTGAATGATGAAACGCAGAACATCTTGCGCACACGTTAAATCCTGTTCCGCTTTTCGTAAGAGTAGGCCATCATGTGCCGGTGGGAAAGGCGACATTTACAAAACTGCATACTCACGGGGACTGGTTGTAAAAAAAAAGCATATGATTACTTATTCCATTATCCTCGATATAAAAGAACAAATAAATAAATAACTGAAGAGCTCTCCTTCCTCCC
Source organism: Stramonita haemastoma (assembly GCA_030674155.1). Taxonomy (NCBI): domain Eukaryota; kingdom Metazoa; phylum Mollusca; class Gastropoda; order Neogastropoda; family Muricidae; genus Stramonita; species Stramonita haemastoma. Next base: position 9,520,689 of record CM060350.1, read on the forward strand.
CCTCCCAAAGAAAAGAAGAAAAAGCAAAGCAAAACAAAACAAAACAAAACAAAACAAAACAAAAACAAACAAAAAAGTTTAGGGGGGAGGGGTGTTAATGGGATAGAGTTACATGTGATGTAATACCTGTGAGCCTCGATCTTTAAAATCTTTCTATTTTTGTTCATTAAAAAAAAAAAAAAAAAAAAATATATATATATATATATATATATATATATATATATATATATATAACACTTTATTATTGGACTTGGTCAATATTGTTCAGTTAGTTCTATTTTATTTGTATTTCATTTAATGTATCTTATAATTTTTTTAAAAATATTTTTTTCTCTAAAAGATAGATTAATGGACTATTCACTTAATATATATATATATATATATATATTTTTTTTTTTTATGTAGGCCTACTTTGAGTGCTTGTGCTGCTTGAAGACAAGAGATTTGTATGTTCTTGGCAAAATAAATAGGCCTACATGTACAAAAAAAAGACACTCTGATATGGACAAAAATATACATGCTATTAGGAGAGGGGGGGGGGGGGGTCATGTGGCATCGCACTCACTCTCCCCCTGTAGAGTAATCCCCCAATTCCATGTACATATATCTACAGTTACTGAAAGGAGTATATAATACAATAGGTAAGGTAAAAACGTAAAGGAGTAACATAACCTATCTGTTCGTAGGGGAGGGAAGCATCAGAGACCTCAGCTTCTCTATGGGCCAGCATATTGAGGGCTGCGCCCATCTCCTCTCCCTCTCTGCTTTACCTTCCCTGACCCTAAAGAGGGCAGGTACCCATTTACAGCTGGGTGAACTGAGTGACTGTACTGAAGCCAAGGCGCGGAAAGGGTCACCCACCCAATGGGCTTCCACGCTCGATGCTACTTAACTTTAGCTTGGGGAAAGGAGTGCTCTGACCACTGAAATATCTCGTCCTGTCAATGTAATACAATACAACATTAAAACTATAGACTTGTGGCCTTTCAACTTTTTTTTTTTTTTTTTGCTTCCTCGTCTTCTGTGACGCTCACGTACTGATGTCCCCACGCCGCTCATTTCAATCTCCCCGCCACAGCCATACCCAGATTCGTTGTGTCTCACCCCCGGGGTCGGGAGTCCACATGGAGCCCATCAATATTAGTGTGGCCTTTCAACTTGATTGTTATTTTGTTTATTTGTTGTTGGGTTTGTTATTGTTGATGTTGTTGCTGTTTTGTACAGTATCAGGTTCTGACACATTGACAACGACGTGGGACATGCGATCATCAGGGGAGGAAACTGTGTCAGAGATTAAAACTTAGTTCCCTTCGATTGCAAAAACTGACACCATGGTCTGTCTTCTTCGTCGTCAAACGCTAAAAACAGCAACTAGGCCTAGTGTTGATGTCATCATATATATTATCATTCAAAATGCGTCGCATTGCCGTTAAGCGCCTGACGAGTGAGCAGGCCCAGCACATCCGACTTCAGCATGGGAGAGAATGATTATCTTCTGAGTCTTTTTTTTTTTTTTTTTAAAGGTGAAAACATGTATTTTATTTATTTATGTATTTATTCATTCTTTTTGTATAGTGAGGATAATGGAATAAGCACTCATGTGCCTTTTTTAAAATTAAATTTATTTTTTTTTTTACTTTCAGTCCCTGTGTGTATGCAGTTTTGTAAATCTTTTCATCTGTTCCCACCGGCACACAATGGCCTACTCTTACGAAAGGCAGAACAGGATTTAACGTGTGCGCAAGATGTTCTGCGTGCGTTCGCACACTGGGGCCTTGGTTTATAGTCACATCCGACCCCCCCCCCTCCCCCTTTCATCTTTGTGGAGTGTGATTTTGAATTCTTCGAAACAACATGATTAATTATCAATTTTGCTAAATTGCTTGCATGTGACTCCCCCCCCCCCCCCCCCCCCCCCTTCATGCAACCAACCCCCTCCCTCACCATCTATCATCTTTGTGGAGTGCGAGTTTGAATTATTCGAAACAACATGATTAATTATCAATTTTGCTAAATTGCTTGCATGTAAACCCCCTCCCCCCTCCACACACACACCTCATGCACCCCCCCCCCCCGCCCCCGCCCCCCCCCCCCCCCCCGCCCCCTTGTCATCTATCATTTTTGTGCAGTGTGAATTTGAATTCTTTGAAACACATTTAACTATCAATTTTGCTAACTTGCTTGCATGCAAGCCCCCCCCCCCCCCCCCCCCCCACCACACACACACACACACACACACACACACACACACACACACACACACACACACACACACACACACACACATTCACACACACACACACACACACAACACAACACAGCCCGCCTCGAAATTGGTGTTTTTATCCTTTTCAGAAACAGAAATGCCCAACTGAAGTTGACATGCAATTAACTACCTCGTTGTTTTGTTGCTACGATGACGACGAATTTTGAAAGATAATGATTGTAATGCAGCCGTAACATATGGCCCTTCCTGTTCACTTTAGTATCATTAGCAACACACGCTGTTTAGTTAGTTAATATTAGCAGTGTGTGTGTGTGTGTGTGTGTGTGTGTGTGTGTGTGTGTGTGTGTGTGTGTGTGTGTGTGTGTGTCTGTGTGTGTGTGTGTGGTGTGTGTGTGTGTGTGTGTGTGTGCGTGCGCGCGCGCGAGCGTAGGTACGTACGTTCGTACGTGTATGTAGGCTAGATGCATGTATGTGTGTGCGTGCGTGGGTGCTAGTGTGTCTACGTCTTCTTCTAAATCTTTTATTTTGAGGACAATGGAATAAGCACATGTACTTTTTACAGTTGTTTTTTTTTCACCTAGTTCCCGTGTGCATGCCGTTTTGTAAGTTTTGTCACCTGTTCCCACCGACACCCAATGGCCTTCTCTTCCGAAAGGCGGAACATGTTTTAACCTATGCGCAAGATGTTCCGCATGTGTTCGTACACAGGATCTAGGTTTATAGTCTTATCCAAAGGACTTTTGGGGGAGAACTTATTTAGATATGGCAATACTAAGCACTGCGAAAAGCTAAGTCAGACTAAGTTAAAGAAGTAAGGTAAAGGTGTCCCGTAATCTAGGCGGTCGTAGGGGAGCGAGGCATCAGAGACCTCAGCTTCTCTAGGGGGCCAGCATATTGAGGTCGGCGCCCATCTCCTCTCCCTCGCTGCTTTACCTTCCCTGACCCTAAAGAGGGCAGGTACCCATTGACAGCTGGGTGAACTGGGGGGACTGTACTGAAGCCAAGGTGCGCAAACGGTCACCCATCCAACTGGTAACCACGCTCGACGCTGCTTTAACTTGACTGGGGAGGAGGGGGTGGGGGTGGGGGGTGGGGGGGTGGGGGGAAGCGAGCACTCTGACCACTTAGTTACCCCGCCCCCAGTCAGACTAGCATGGAGACAACTGTCAAACTACATGTCCCTTATTATCATTTCCCCACCTGCCCATCTGTGTCAAGTGACTGATGATGACGTTGACGATGATGATGATGATGATGATGATGATGATGACGAGGAGGAGAATGGTGATGGTGATGGATGATGAAGGTGGTGGTGGTGATGATGATGATAAGGAGGAGGATAGTGATGATCATAGATGATGATGATGGTGGTGACGATGACGACGATGATGATGATGATGAGACGGAGAATGGTGATGGAGATGAATGATGAAGGTGATGATGATGATGTTAAGGAGGAGGATAGTGATGATCATAGATGATGATGGTGGTGACGACGACGACGATGATGAGGAGGAGGAGGAGAAGGAGGAAGGCGATGATGACGGATGATGATGATGATACTGGTGACTTATGACGATGGTGATTCATTGTTCCCTGTCCATCTTTCAGTTTTGTTTTTATTTTATTTGTGTGTGTGCGCGTGCGTGCGTGCGAGCATGCGCATGCGCGCGCGTGCGTGTGTGCGTGCGCACGTGTGTGCGTGTTTCCCATCGCAAATTGCAGTTTTTGAGAACTTAGAGAAGGTAATGAAATTGGAAATAGACTGTTTAAGTTTCCTGGTACAATTTGGTCAAACAAAAACAAAAACAAAACAAACAACAACTACAAAGCCTTCAAAAGGCAGAGTGAACAGGTGGGCTTGGAGAGTGACCAAAGACACCTGTAGGCTACAACCAGATTATTTCAGCGAAACCTGGCACTTGTTTGGATTAGGGATGAAAGAATGCGATAGCCTCCCCGTACTTAACCTCGTCCTAATACTAATTATGGTCGGCTGCACAAAAGCGACAGGAATCTAATAGACCCACGCTCCACTACACGCACCGTAGGCCTAGCCTAAGGGTAGGCAGTCATGTATCTGACTTAAGTGCTACAGTGATTCCTCCTCACCATTCCGCATTGTTCACCTTTCGTGTTTTACGCTAAACTGAGTCGATCCACCGCGTTGATCTAATGCCGCGGACAACACTTGCCTTGCTGAAGCGTCGTCTGTATTTTTTTTTTAGGCCAAGATCGAAGTCATGCGTACTACGTCATCACAGCTCGCGCGGGTTGCGTTCGCAAAATCGCTTGGGTAAACTTGTTTGCGGAGCGAAGGCAGACGACATTTCTCGGGGGGTGGCTTAAGAATACAGAAAATGTGATTGAGGGACTGTTGTTTTGAGTGTCGCGTACATTTATCTGCATTCTGTTGGGATATCGGTTTCCAGTTCTGTCGTGGTTTTAGAAGGTTTAGGTTTTTTTGTCTGTTTTGAAGCGTGAAACAGCGGTCTGATTTCAAACTGCGATTCAAAAACTGCAAATCGACCAGGGTTGTGCGCTTGTGTGTCGTCTGCTTGGCCCAGCTTGCAGGTAAGGCTGATTGTTATTGCGGTGTGATAGGCTTTCAGGTGAGAGAGCTGGTCTGTGAAGTGACTGGCTTTTTAGGAATGGCTTTTTAGGAACGAACACACTGACTAATGTGTGTTTGAATTGACTGTGTGTTCGTCTGTTTGTCGCAGTATCTGTATGTAGGATAAACACAGTCTCTTTTTTCCCTAGGTTTGTTTGTTTTGCTTTTTTTTTTAAACTACCTCTCTCTCTCTCTCTCTCTCTCTCTCTCTCTCTCTCTCTCTCTCTCTCTCTCTCTCTCTCTCTCTCTCATATGTCGTATGTGTGTCGATTATTTTGGTATATAGTTTTTGTTTTCCTAAAATCATTGTTTGAATTGTATAGTCGTAGTCCCTAATTAGGGCAAGGGTAGGTAATTTATGAAAAAAAAAATCATCATCATCATTATCATCATCTCTTCTCGCTCATCTCCTAGCACTGGTCTTTTTTTCTCTTTAAAAGTGTAAACAGCTTATTGGTATATTAGAATCGTAAAACTCAAACGTATCAGATATAGGCCTAAGCAGGCACGGCATCCACATACAAGTTCTCTACATAATCTTATGCCAACGACAGTTTTCACGACAAATCAAACAGTATTCCCGTTGGTAGTTAACGGGTCTGTTTTTCATGTAGGAGCCACAAAGAACAAAACAATAAAACAAAAACAAAAACAAGCCAATTTTGAGTGTAGACTTACAGTTCCGGCCTTTGCACATGCGCAAACACGTGCATGCCGCCGCACACACCTGGTCATGTGTACAAGTCAGTGTGTGCATGCAAAATCTTGCACGTGCACGAGTGCGATGTGTGTGTGTGTGTGTGTGTGTGTGTGTGTGTGTGTGTGTGTGTGTGTGTGTGTGTGTGTGTGTGTGTGTGTGTATTAGCTACATCAGTATGTGCTAGCAATCGCTCATTACATGCACTTGTTGCTTTATCATTCATATTCAGTTCCTCAGAAATTTTCAACACGTTTATAAGTTGGTTCATATGATATTTTTTTTAACACATGGGGGAAAAAACATTTGTTAGTCGCAATGTATTTTTGATTTGTAGTCTTATAGTTATAAATTTCCGTAAAATGGAGTATCGTGTCAGTGTGTACGTTTGTGCAAGTGAGCGTATGCGCCTGCATGTTGTGCGTGTTGGCAATTAAAGCTATAGGCCTAAAGTTTTTTGCTTTTTTTTTTTTCATTTTTACAATAATAATAGGACTGCTTCTGGGGTTTGATGCAATTAATGGTGTGTTGATTACAAGTATGTCTCCTCGTATTTTTGTAACCTGTTATTAGTAGATGGCGTGTGTGTGTGTGTGGTGTGTGTGTGTGTGTGTGTGTGTGTGTGTGTGTGTGTTGTGTGTGTGTGTGTGTTTATTTATTTATTATTTATTCTTTTATATCGAGGATAACAGACTAAGCAATCATGTGTGCTTTTTTTTCATCCGGTCCCCGTGTGTATGCAGTTTTGTAAATATTGTCATCTGTTTCCCACCGGCACACGATGGCCTACTCTTACGAAAAGCGGAACAGGATTTAACGTGTGCGCAAGATGTTCTGCGTGCGTTCGCACACGGGGCCTCGGTTTAAAGTCTCATCCGAAGGACTTTTGGGGAGAGTGGAGTCAGCACTGATGTTAACTCCAGGAAGAAAATTTCCTCGACCGGACTCGAACCCGGGTCGTCAAATTGTCAGCGCAATGTTCTGACCACTTGGCTATCCGTGTGTGTGTGTGTGTGTGTGTGTGTGTGTGTGTGTGTGTGTGTGTGTGTGTGTGTGTGTGTTTGTGTGTGTGTATGTGTGTGTGTTTGTGTGTATGTGTGTGCATGCGCACGCGCGGACGCGTGCGTGCGTGTGTTTATAATGTTCTGTTCATGAACTACATTGTTGTCTGTGATCAAAGCATATTGTAAGGAAAGGCTTTGACCTACAAACAAAAATGATCATACTGGCTGTGTCATTCATTCCAATCTTTTTCTATTTCCTCATTCCTTGAAAAATTAGTCTGATGTGTGTCGTCTGGCTGTTTGGTTGTGTGTGTGTGTGTGTGTGTGTGTGTGTGTGTGTGTGTGTGTGTGTGGTGTGTGTGTGTGTTTGTGTGTGTTGTGTGTGTGCGTGCGTGCGTGCGTGCGTGCGTGCGTGCGTGTGTGTGTGTGTGTGTAGTGTGTGTGTGTGTGTGTGTGTGTGTGTGTGTGTGTGTGTGTGTGTGTGTGTGTGTGTTGTGTGTGTGTGTGTGTCGTTGTGCGCGCGCGCGTGATATAAATGTATGTAAATTATGTAAATCATATAATAGCTATATACATGCATGTACACACTTGTATACATACACACATAATATAAGCATATAATCATGCATGTGTGTGTGTGTGCTTGCGTGTGCGTGTGTTTGCGCACGCGCACATGTGCGCGCGCGCGTGCATAATGCGTGAATCCGTGCATGCGTACGTGCGTGCATGCGTGTGTGTGTTGCGCACTGGCGCGTAGGCGCTGGCATCCGTGAATACACAGCCCTGTTGACACTGTGCATCAGTGCGTGCGAGACTACATACCAGCTCGTTTTCTTGCCTGGGTCAGCTGCTGCTGTCACGACAGTGCGAGTGTAAACATCCGCGCCGCACTGTGTGACTCAGTGTAGTAGTGTGTTCCAGCCCCCCAAGTCACCATGATAAAGCTGTTTGTTTTCTGACCGTATAGTTACTCAAACTGTCAGT
>CM060350.1:9566717-9574217 GCA_030674155.1 Stramonita haemastoma
GAGAGAGAGAGAGGAGAGAGAGAGAGAGAGAGAGAGAGAGAGAGAGAGAGAGCATTTTAATCAGAGGGCAATAGACTATACAGCTTTTTTTTTTCTTCTAGCATTCAGCCCTTGGGGGGAAGTGGGGGTGGGGAGGGGGGGGGAGACAAAGCAACAACAACAACAAAAGAATTTTAACGAAACTGGCAAATGTACTAGAGATGAAAAGCACAAATTAAATGTAGAGGAAAAAATATTCACCACATGCCAGGACACACACACACACACACGCACGCACGCACGCGCGCGCGCGCACACACACACACACACACACACACACACACACACACACAACTCACTCAGTCATGCACGCGCACACACACACATGCACGCACTCACGCACGCACGCACGCAAACACACACGCACACACACACATACAGACAGAACACACACACACAGACACACACACACACACACACACACACACACACACACACACACACACACACACACACACACACACACACACACACACACACACACACACAAGAGGGGTACAGGCGAAAGAGGAAAAAAATACATTAAAAAAAAGAAATTTGAAGCGTCACCCGTGTTATACTTTGAATTCATTTGAGCGTGTAGTAGCGTTCTCTTTTTTGTTGTTGGTATGTATGTTGCTTGTTTTGTGTGTGTGTGTGAGTGTGTCGAAGCGGACATGCAAGTGGTATTGCTTTCACTAACGCTGGTAGGTGTTTTGAGAGAGAGAGAGAGAGAGAGAGAGAGAGAGAGAGAGAGAGAGAGAGAGAGAGAGAGAGAGAGAGAGAGAGAGAGAGAGAGAGAGAGATTGTATCTGTTTGAAGAGTTTAGTTTTGAACATGGAAGTCGAATAGAGTGTTTCGTTTTCGTGAGTGGTTTGTTGGACACTTAAATATTTTTAGATTTTTTCCTTTTATTTTTTTGTGTGCTTTTAATTGTGTTGATGGTATGATTATGTTGGGTTGTTTGTGGTTATTATATTTTATTTTATCACTGTTACGTTTGTAGTCATTATCAAGACTAGTGGATATTTGGAAATGTTTTTTTTATGCTAGGAATTTGTATTTTTGTACCACTTTATGTCACAGCAAATCTCTCTGCGTGAAATTCGGGCTGCTCTCTCTCCCCGGGGAGAGCGCGTCGCCACAAGTGCAGCGCCTACCCATTTTTTTTTGCCTTTTTCCTGCATGCAGCTGTATTTGAAAGTTTTTGAAAGTAGGTCCAAGTTATTGCCGAAAGTACACAGCACAAAAGCCAAACGTAATACGATTGCTGTCTTTGAGGCCGGGAATATCTTCCTTCCACCAGAAGGTTACCCTTTTGAAAAAACAGAGACTTACTTTGATGAGATAGAGGAGGCAGTGCTTCATATCGACCACGAAAGTGTATTTTATTTTATTCATTTTATTTTATACCACTTTGTGTCACAGCAGATTTCTCTGCCTGGTGAAATTCGGGCTGCTCTCTCTCCCGGGGAGAGCGCGTCGCCACAAGTGCAGCGCCTACCCATCGTATATTTTACAGGGGGGACTTTAATTAATGCCAGGACTGGTACAGTGAATAGTACTGTGGTTGATGTAGATAATGACTGTTTAGTTAATGGTGCAAGCTGATTACAGACGCCAGTGGATTGATACTTTGCTTCATTCATTGATTTGTCGTCTATAACTGACTTGACTATTGATTGAATGATTGATTGATTGATTTTTTATGACTGATCGATTGATCAAGAGTAAGATTGGTTGGTTGACTGACTAACTAGTTGATCATTTGCGAGAAGGATGGATTGATTTATTGATGGACGTTGAAGGCTCAATCAAGTGTGAGATCGATCGAGTGGTTGGGGAATTGTGCTTTTTGGTGGATACAAGATTGACGCTTGGCTTGAGTGAGTGAGTGAGTGAGTTGTTGTTGTTGTTGTTGTTGTTGTTATCATTATTGTTGTTGTTGTTATTATTATTATTATTATTATTATTATTATCATCATCATCATTCATCATTGTTATCATCATCATCATCATCATCATCATCATCATCATCATCATTATTATCATTGTTATCATTGTTATCATTATTATTATTATTATTATTATTATTATTATTATTATTATTATTATTATTATTATTATTATTATCATCATCTCATTATTAATTTATTTATTTTTGTTGTTCATGTTATTGTCATTGTTGTGTTGTTCTTGTTGTTATTCTTCTTCTTAGTTCTTTAATTTCGAGGATAATGGAATAAGCTGTCATGTTTTTTTTAAAATTACATCCAGTCCCCGTGCGCATGCAAATTTGTCAATTTTGTCATCTGTTCCATCCGGCACACTGTGGCCTACTCTTCCAAAAAGGGAACAGGTATTAACGTGTGCATTTTACACAGAACTTCAGCTTATAGTCTTACCAAAAGGACTTTTAGAGGGAGTGGAGTTGGCACTGAACTTCAGGGAGAAAAAAATCCCATTGAACGGGATTCGAACCCAGGTCAGCAAATCGTGACCGCAGTGTGCAAATCTGTGCAACCAGGTATCCTGTCTCTTCCCCAAGTGAGTAAGTGATCAGTTGAGTGACTTATTGATGGATTGATGGATTGATTGATTTAATGGATGAAATTTCCACTTGATGGATGATCAATTCACTTTGCTTTTACTCTGTGTGTTGTTCTAGGTGAGGAGGCGAGGTGTGATTGGCGTGAGGCTCTGGGAGGAACAGAGAACACTTCGTCGGAGAGTTGAGCGAGGGCTGGACTCGAACACGTCGCCTTAACCACTCAGCACCCAACTCTTCGTCGCTTGTGAAACGCACAACCCACGACAACTCTCTCTCCCCCCCCCCTATACAAAAACAAAACAAAAAATAACTCCCCCAAAAGTTCACATACAACTCGGACAAAGTCATACATGAACACAAAGATTTTTTGGTGAAAATAGTCTTATAAAACAGTTGTTTTCTCAACAACAACAACGACAACAAAAAAAAGTGTCCACAGAAAGAAAACATCGTCACTAAAAAAAAACATGGTCTGCTTTGGGCACAAAAGCCTCGCTTGAGTTTCACCCGTGAGAAGTTTCTGTTGGTTAATTATTTCTTCTTTTTTTTAAATATATATATATATATTTTTTTTTACTCATTATTAAGAAATCGATCAGTGGTGTTTTTGTTTGAGTGACAAGGAAACTTTGTGGGGAGTGCGGGAATTATTTGTTGTTTTGTCTTTTGTGGAAATAATCATTTTCTGAGGAGAAACAGGAAGAATCCACACAGGAAGAAAAGGTATATGTGTGTGTGTGTACTTGCTTCAGAGAGAAGTTGTAAAGTTGTTTGAGTTTGAGCCGAAGCAAGACTTTCTTGTGTAAGTTTCTCAAAGCAAGAGTTACTTTACTTGTGTGAGCTTCTCAAAGCAAGACTACTTCTGCTTGCGTGAGTTTTTCAAACCAAGACTTGTTCGACTTGTATGAGTTTTTTCAAAGCAAGACCTTTCATTTTTGTGATTTTTTTTAAAAAGCAAGACTCCTGCTTGTGTGAGCTTCTCAAAGCAAGACTTCTTCTACCTGTGTGAGTTTTTCAGACTCATCGGAAGTGGATTCAGAAACTGGTGTTTTATGTCAAGATAACAACAAAAAAAGTGTTCATGATGGGTGTACGCCGGCTACAAGTCATCGGCTGGTTGATAACTGCCACAGCTGTTTTGGTCATAGCACAGGGTGATAGTGAGTATTATTTTTGATAATGTTGTGTGTGTGTGTGTGCTTGCGCGCGCGCGCGTGTGTTGTGTGTGTGTGTGTGTGTGTGTGTGTGTGTGTGTGTGTGTGTGTGTGTGTGTGTGTGGTGTGTGTGGATGTGAGAGAGAGAGAGAGAGAGATGAGGAGAGAGAGAGAGAGAGAGAGAGAGAGAGAATGTATTCATGTGTAGATGTGTGTGGTTTTGTGTGTGTGTGTGTGTGTGTGTGTGTGTGTGTGTGTGTGTGTGTGAGAGAGAGAGAGAGAGAGGGAGGGAGGGGGAGAGGAGAGTTTGTGTGTGTGTGTGTGTGTGTGTGTGTGTGTGTGTGTGGTGTGTTGTGTGTGTGTGTGTGTGTGTGTGTGTGTTCATGCAAGACGTGTGTTTGTGTGGGTGTGGGTGTGTGCGCGCGTGTGTGTGAGGGATGAGGGGGAAAGAGAGAGAGAGAAGGAGGGAGGGAGGGCAGGAGAGAGAGAGTTTTGTATATGTTAGATGTTAGTGTTAATGTTACTGTGTGTGTGTGTGTGTGTGTGTGGTGTGTGTGTGTGTGTGTGTGTGTGTGTGCGAACGTGCGTGCGAGCTTGCGCGTGATCGTATGTGTGAGGTACCACATACGAGTACACAGTGTGTACATGCGTGGTTGCATGTGCGTACCTTGTACTAACTAGTCCTTTCGCTTCTTTTCACCTTCCTTTTTTCGCCATTTTTTTAAGGGGACCGGTATGGTGGTCACAGTCCGTTTAAGGTGCTAACTTTTTATTATTATTATTTTTTTTACTTTTAAAAATATTTTTTGTAACTGATTCATTTTTTTTTAATGATCACCTGTCATGATACTAGACCTTTACCGATGATTGAGGAAGCAAAAAAAAAAAATGAAAGAAAAAAAAAAAGAAAAGCCCAAATGGCAACACGCAAACCGGTTTTTTACATTCATGAAGCTTTTTTTGCAAACTTTGCTAAATTTATGCTACGTCAGTTAGGATTCGTATTTTGAATGTTGGGTTCAAGCTAGACTGAGTTTATTCATTTATCCATGTGTTCATTTTTGAAAGGGGAAAAATGTTGGAAGAGTTGGAGGGGTGGGGGGGGGGGATGCGATGATTTTTAAGTTTTCTGTTTTTATATAATTATGTCTGTGTTTTATGTCTTTTCTTTTTTTTCTGTCTGTCTTTCTTTTATTCCGTATTTCATCTACTTGTTGTTGTTGTTGTTGTTGTTGTTGTTGTTGTTGTTGTTGTTGTTCTTCTTCTTCTTCTTCTTCTTCTTCTTCTTCTTCTTCTTCTTCTTCTTCTTCTTCTTCTTCTTCGCCTCCTCCTCCTCCTCCTCCTCCTCTTCCTCCTCCTCCTCCTTCTTCTTCTTTCTGTCTGTCTGTCTGTCTGTCTGTCTGTCTGTCTGTCTGTCTGTCTGTCTGTCTGTCTGTCTGCCTTCCTTCCTTCCTTCCTTCCTTCCTTCCTTCCTTCCTTTCTTTCTTTCTCCCCACGTCCTTTTTTCCTTGCTTTTCTTTCTTAATTTCTCATTGACCTTTTTTTTCTTTTCTTTTCTTTTTGTTTTCATTCTTTCCTCCTGTTTTTTTCCATAGTTCCTTTCTGTCATTTTTTTGCTTTTCTTTTTTGCTTTCTTCTTTGGTTTAAACAGTTTTATTTGTTCAGAAAACAACAAGCAACAGTATATGATATGAGTACAACAAGCAAAGCTTATATGGGTACTCAAACATCCATATATATGCAAGGATAGGCTGCAGCTGAACAACATTGCATCAAATAATGAACGATAAGACATGATAAGATAACGTAAGTATTTAAAGATTGTGAAAATACCAGAAAAACAAAAACAAAAACAATGAATAAACAATAACAAGGGGGTAGATGCATCACGGCAATGCAAGGCAACACCATCGCAAGACTGATAGTAACATGCTTACACCAGAAAACAATAATACAAACATACAATTATGATATTATGTACACGCACATGCATACGGACAAGGCCGCACGCGCGCGTGCCATGAATGTGCAACATACAATATCAAAGTTGTTTTGCTAATAGAAATTGTCATCCTAAATGAAACCTTTCCGACAGTAAGATAAATTTCCCTACAGCTGCAAATATTGTATAATTATCTTGTATACTTTTATCATTTTTACCATACAATAAAGCTGTAACATCAGATTTTATGTCACCAGGCAAGACATCTATGGTGACCACACGGCTCTGGTGGTAAAGAGGGCAGTTTATCAAATAATGAGCAGCATCCTCAACAGCGGCCCCACATTCACATGAAGACCAGTTAGTTAAATGGCGTCGGAATAAGTCATGCTTTAAATCACTCATTTCTAACCTAAGTTTACAAAGTATTATTTCTGTTTGCCTATTGGGTAAATAAAAGTACTTGGGCACTATACTGTCTGTTGTATTAAGGTAGTGCTTAAGAAGACTTAAGGAATTCTGCTGCTTGATTTCCTCTGGTAAATCATTCCAAAGGCAAGTGGCAGAAGGAAAAAAAGAGGATTTATACAATTCCGTTCTGCAACGTGGAATCTGCCTTTCTAAAGGATTTCGACGATGATATGGATTAAATGAAGAAACAAGATGTGGAAGACGATCTATCAAATATAAAGGAGCCATGCCGTGAACAAGTTTATAATACAAAATTATCTTATGGCGACGACGTCTTTCTTTCAAGGATATAAACCCAGACTCAGTATAAAGTTTCTCGTGGCTTGTCCCTCTTACAGTACCAACAATAGTTCTGAGAGCATCAAGATGTAGACTTTCTAATTCATTTGCTAATTTCTGACTACAGTTGTCCCAAACAACATTCTTCTTTCCTTCCTTCCTTCTTTTATTTCTTGTGTCCCTTCTTTTTTTCATTTTGTTTGGCACTGGTTTCTTCCTTCTTTGCTTTCCTCCCTTCCTTTCTTTTTATCTTTCATTCTTTCTCTTTTTTTTCTTTTTTTCTTAGATATTCACGTTTTAGACACGTTTTATGTGACACAAACTCCTTTTGAAATGTATTCATGATAAATCTCATATTTCAGAGAAAAAGGGAATTTTAAAGTTTTATTATTTTTTTCCCCTAATTTTTACAGCGTTATATAACGTTGCTATATAAATTCCATGCATTATTATTATTATTATTATTATTATTATTATTATTATTATTATTATTATTATTATTATTATTATCATTATTATCATTATTATTATTATTATTATTATTATTATTATTATTATTATTATTATTACTAGCTGAAAGATATTGACTTCAACACTATAACATGTAATGTCAACTACCACTTTGACTATTTTAAGTAAACGTGTTTGACAGATTCCTTATTTTCAATAGTATTCGTGTTGGTAAGAATCAATGTAAGTCTACATTTCATGAGGTATTGAAAACGATGTCTAAGATATCGTATTCAGTATCTCACGGAACGTATAGACATATATATATCTAAGATATCGATTTCAGTATCTCATGAAACGTAGACATATATCTAAGATATCGTTTTCAATATCTCATGAAACGTATAGACATATATCTAAGATCTCGTTTTCAGTATCTCATGAAACGTATAGACATACATCTAAGATATCGTTTTCAATATCTCATGAAACGTAGACATATAAGTAAGATATCGTCTTCAGTATCATGAAACGTAGACATATATCTAAGATATCGTTTTCAGTATCTCATGAAACGTAGACATATATCTAAGATATCTTTTTCAATATCTCATGAAACGTATAGACATATATCT
>CM060350.1:9589217-9591717 GCA_030674155.1 Stramonita haemastoma
GTGTCTTGCTTTCAGCCCCTCCCCGGATGTGACGTGGAAGGACGCTGAAGGAAACCTAATCCCCAATGGCGGCAATTACGAGTATGGCGTCAAAGGGAGAGCACTGACGATCAAAAAAGTGAACCTACCAGACGACACCACTTTCATCTGTGAGGGACAGAACAGCCAGGGCACGGATAAGGGCAACATCCAGGTCAACGTCACGTGTGAGTGGTTAGGGGGGGCTTCTGTGTGCAGTCAATCCATCAATCAATCGAATCAATCAGTCAAGCAAGTAAGCAATCAGTCAATCCAATCATCAAGCAGGTGAGCAATCAGTCAATCCATCCATCAATCAAGCAGGTGAGCAATCAGTCAATCCATCAATCAAGTCAGGTGAGCAATCAGTCAATCCAACATTTCCAAGTAAGCAAGCAATCAGTCAATCCAATATTCAAGTAAGCAATCAGTCAATCCAGTATTCAAGTAAGCAATCAGTCAATCCATCAAATCAAGCATGTAAGCAATCAGTCAATCCAATATTCAAGTAAGCAATCAGTCAATCCAATATTCAAGTAAGCAATCGGTCAATCCAATATTCAAGTAAGCAATCAGTCAATCCAATATTCAAGTAAGCAATCAGTCAATCCAATATTCAAGTAAGCAATCGGTCAATCAAGCAAGTAAGCAATCAGTCAATCCAATATTCAAGTAAGCAATCAGTCAATCCAATATACGATACTTGTGTTATCCATGTCAACATCCTTGGTAAGTTGTAGGTGTTTGGGATCCATCCATCCATCCATCCATCCATCCATCCATCCATCCATCCATCCATCCATCCATCCATCCATCCACCCACTCATCTGTCCATCCATCCGTCCATCCATCTGTCCATCCATCTGTCCGTCCGTCCGTCCGTCCGTCCGTCCGTCCGTCCATCCATCCATCCATCCACCCACCCACTCATCCATCCATCCATCCATCCATCCATCCATCCATCCATCCATCTCATCTGTCTATCCATCCACCCACCAGTCAGCCATTAAATTAATCAGTCCATCAGCGAGTTAATCAATCAATCAATCAGCCTGTTGTGGCAATGATAATGGCATTGGGTGTCGACATCGTCTGTAAGCAGAAGGGACTTCAATTCAAATTCAAATTCAAATTACTTTATCATCTCTAAAACAGAGAAATTCCAGTGGGTTCCAAGCCATATATAATCTGAACAAAAACCACGTAAAAATAAAATCAGTATAGCACAACACAGGTTCTGAACATCAGCTCGCACCCATCACAGTATAAAAAGCACCCACAAGTCAGCAATACCTCAGCCAGTTGTAAACTCAGCTAGCCACGTAATATCACAAACATTCGTGTTGGCACCAGTATGCCCACACACTCACACATGGCTCGCGTATATACATACATACATACATGCACACATACACACACACAATATTCAAAACATTCGCACACGTGCACACGCATTTTAAGACCTAAACCAAATTGTTATAACATATTGTATGATAAGACAAACACCCTTTAAATTTGTACACTGTTTGGGCATAGGGAATCAATCGATGATCAATCAATCAAGCGCAGCTCTTTTAGGGAGGAATTTTCCCCTCGAAGAGGAACCCGAGTTTTAGGCAGAAAAATTTGCTGTGACTTGGAGTGGTTATAACAATCTAGCCCTTGTTAAACTGCCTAATAATCTAGACAGTGGTGTACACTACATCTGCACTGCACTGCACTGCACTGCACTACACTGCACTGCACTGCACTGCACTACACCACACCACACCACACCACACCACACCTACACTACGAGCTAGTCACTACACTACACTACACTACACTACACTTACGTACTACACATACATGCACACACACACTTAACCAGTGTTTTGCTATCTTCCATCTGGGAGCAAGGCCTCCTGTCCCAAACGGACACTCAGACACACTCACTCACACACACACACACACACACACACACACACACACACACACACACACACACACACACACACACACACACACACACATACATACACCACACACCCCCACACACACACACGTCACACAACCACCCACACCACCACACACACACACACACACACACCACACAAACAAGAATAAAATCACCCCCCCACAACATTACACACCCCCCCCCCGATTGTTACGTTGTTGCCATCTTCCAGCGGCCCCCATCTGGGAGCAAGGCCTCGTGTCCCAAACGGTGCCCGAAGTTCGGGACGTCCTGTTCCACTGCAAGGCCAAATCCATGTACAACGAGCGCCCCCAGATCCCCCCACCTGGTACAAGAACGGCAACCCCATGTCTGCCCAGAGTGAGTACTTTCTTTACCTGCTGATTCTTTCCCTTTGGAGTTTGGGCTGGAAGGCGTTTTTCTCTTATCATAGGCTACTGGGCTCTAAAGAGTTAATGGGAATAATAAGCCTTGGAGAATTTTTGAAAGAGAAAAAAAAAATGTGGGGATGGGAGGTTGGGGGGG
>CM060350.1:9596717-9611717 GCA_030674155.1 Stramonita haemastoma
TTTACCTTCCCTGACCGTAAAGAGAGCAGGTACCCATTTACAACTAGCTGGGTGAACTGGGGGACTGTACTGAAGCCATGGCGCGCAAACGATCACCTATCTACTTGGTAACCACACTCAATGCTGCTTAACCTTAGCCTGAGGGTAGCGAGTGCTCTGACTACTGAGCTATCCCATCCTTATCAAGTATGTGGCTTTCTTTAAAGAAAAAAACAAAACAAACACACCAAACAAATCGAGTATTAGTGCATTTTTTTCTATCTGTGCCATTCTTCTTAAAGATCGCATTGGTTTCCTATTGAGGAAAAAAAATAAAAGCAAGACATTTTATTTTCTATTTGTGCCTTTTCTTGGTAAAACTTAAATATCAGTGCAATTTTATATTTGCCTTACTGATCAAAAGCATGAAAATTAGCAAATGCTTTGTAAATGTGCTTTTCATATTAAAAAAAGATGCAGATTTTTTTTTTGTCGTCTCCCTTACGAAAAAAATAAAAAGATAACACTGATGACAACAACAAAGACAATAATGTCAATAAAGATGAATATGAAAGTAAAGACGATAACGAATACGAATATAAACTCTTTAATACCTCAAAAGCATGAAAAATTCATGTGTTCGGGTTGGGTGTTGTTTTTTTTTTTTGGGGGTGGATGAAATTGGTGAAATTCATGGAGAGGGGGGGGGTGGATTACATTAATGAAATTCATGCTTTTTTGATGAAATTGATAAAATTTATGTTTGGTTTTATTTTTGGAATGAAATTGATAAAATTCATGATTGGTTTGGGGTTGGGTTTTTTTGTTGTTGCTGTTGTTGATAAAATTGATGACATTCGTTGTAACGGGCTTCGTGTCTCTTAACAGTGGACAAGAAAGAGACGGCGGCCGGTTTGGACCCAGAGAAAGAAGTGAAAGAAAGCGGATTCCCCGATCTGTCCAGAGCGTGAGTGTCTCAGAGTTCAAATCTCTCTCGCCCTCCACCCCCCACCTCTCTCTGCCTCTCTCTGTCTCTCTCTGTCTCTGTCTCTCTCCCCCCCTCTCTCTCTCCCCCCCCCTCTCTCTCTCCCCCCCCCCTCTCTCTCTCTCTCTCCCCCCCTCTCTCTCTCTCTTCTCTCTCTCCCTTCCCTCTCTCTCTCTCTCTCTCTCTCTCTCTCTCTCTCTCTTCTCTCTCTCTCTCTCTCTCTCTCACGGTCTGTCTTTTCAACTATGTCTGCTCTGTGACTTACTCTCTATCTGATGGCGACTTTTAATGCGACTACTCCTATGTGTGACGTCACCTATGTAATAGAAGGACTGGCGTTGGTCTGTTCGGCATGGGTTGTGTGGCTGAAAAAAAAAATGCTGAAGGACAGGCAGGCAGACAGACAGGCAGGAGGCAGCAGGCAGGCAGGCAGACACACAGAAAGACACAGACAGACACAGAAAGAAGACAGAAAGACACACAGACAGACAGACAGACAGACCAGCCCGGAGAGAAATCCAAACTATCATCGACCAACACGTTCCCTTTGTGTTCTCTACAACCCCCCCCCCCCCTTCCCCCTCCCTCCCCCCGCCCCTCTCTCTCTTCCTCCCCGCCCCAACCAAATGACCACCTTGGTCAAGGGACTGAAGTAGAAGAAGATGTTGATGAGTGAATTGTCGGCTAAAGCCCGGTGTGGTATGGATACCATTTTACTTGCCTAGCATGCATTTTGATTGAACAAGAAGATAGGTAGATTGTTAATTAACTAAAGCCCTATGTGGTATGGATACCATTTTACTTGCCTAGCATGCATTTTGATTGAAGAAGAAGAAGATAGGTAGATTGTTAATTAACTAAAGCCCTATGTGGTATGGATACCATTTTACTTGCCTAGCATGCATTTTGATTGAAAGAAGAAGATAGGTAGATTGTTAATTAACTAAAGCCCTATGTGGTATGGATACCATTTTACTTGCCTAGCATGCATTTTGTCTGAAGAAGAAGAAGATAGGTAGATTGTTAATTAACTAAAGCCCTATGTGGTATGGATACCATTTTACTTGCCTAGCATGCATTTTGATTGAACAAGAAGATAGGTAGATTGTTAATTAACTAAAGCCCTATGTGGTATGGATACCATTTTACTTGCCTAGCATGCATTTTGATTGAACAAGAAGATAGGTAGATTGTTAATTAACTAAAGCCCTATGTGGTATGGATACCATTTTACTTGCCTAGCATGCATTTTGTTGAACAAGAAGAAATAGGTAGATTGTTAATTAACTAAAGCCCTATGTGGTATGGATACCATTTTACTTGCTTAGCATGCATTTTGATTGAACAAGAAGATAGGTAGATTGTTAATTAACTAAAGCCCTATGTGGTATGGATACCATTTTACTTGCCTAGCATGCATTTTGATTGAACAAGAAGATAGGTAGATTGTTAATTAACTAAAGCCCTATGTGGTATGGATACCATTTTACTTGCCTAGCATGCATTTTGATTGAACAAGAAGATAGGTAGATTGTTAATTAACTAAAGCCCTATGTGGTATGGATACCATTTTACTTGCCTAGCATGCATTTTGATTGAACAAGAAGATAGGTAGATTGTTAATTAACTAAAGCCCTATGTGGTATGGATACCATTTTACTTGCCTAGCATGCATTTTGATTGAACAAGAAGATAGGTAGATTGTTAATTAACTAAAGCCCTATGTGGTATGGATACCATTTTACTTGCCTAGCATGCATTTTGATCGAAGAAGAAGAAGAAGATAGGTAAATTGTCAGCTAAAACCTGGTGTGGTATGGATACCATTTTACTTGCCTAGCATGCATTTTGACTGAAGAAGAAGAAGAAAGATAGGTAGATTGTCAGCTAAAGCCCTGTGTGGTATGGATAGCATTTTACTTGCCTAGCATGCATTTTGATTGAATAACATAGGTAGATTGTCAACTAAAGCCCGGTGTGGTATGGATAGCAAATTACTTGCCTAGCATGCGTTTTGTCTGAAGAAGAAGAAGATAGGGAGATTGTCAGCTAAAGCCCGGTGTGGTAAGGATAGCAAATCTCTTGCCTAGCATGCATTTTATCTGTGAAGTGTAGAAGAATGGACTCCGTTAGGTTGAACATGCCCTGAGAGACGCACACAGAGCCTAAAATAAATGTTGGGTTTTTGTTTTGTCAGTGTCTTAAATGACTCCTCAGGCGGTTGAGAAAAGAAGTCAGAAGTCAAATTAGTCATTTTGTGCATTCATTCATCGGTTAGGGTAACTTTCTTTGTTGCTGTGATGGCAGAACTAATGGTCGGAAATGGAAGAATTCTGTTTAGAAACGTGTTTTTTTTTTGTGGCAAACAATTTTTAGAATTTAACATTTTTTTTTAGATTGAGCAGAGCGACTTAAGTCATATTTGCATTCATTTCATCGATTAGAGTGACTTTTAAAAAATAATTTCCTTTTTTTTAAATTTTTATTTTATTTTTATTTTATTTACAGAGTTGGCCTTTCAATAACGGCCAGAAATGAAGTATGTTAGAAAAATTCTGTGTCAACATCTGCAACAACTGCTGTAAGAACTGCATGAGAAAACTTGTAGCAGTTTTTTTTGTGTGTTGTTGTATTAACATTTATACATATAATCCAATAAAAAAACACACATACGCAACTGGTTCACGCACGCACCCACGCGCACATGCACGCGCACATGCACACGCACACTCACGCACGAATGCACATACACACACAAACACGCTTGCACACGGGGAATTGGGATATCCTGGTTGGTTAGAGTGTTGTGCTTGTGATCTGTTGATCCGGGTTCGAATCTCGTTCAAGAGGATTTTTCCCCAGGAGTTAACATCAAAGCCGACGTTACGCCCCCCCCCCCCCCCCCCCCCCCCCCCCCCACCCAAAGTCCTGCGGATGAGACTATAAACCAAAGTCTCGTGTGCAAACCTAGGCAGAACATCTTGCACACATGTTTAAACCTCTTGCCGCTTTTCGGATGAGTAGGCCATTGTGTGCCGGTGGGAACGGATGACAGACTTGACAAAACTACATAGACACGGGGACTGGATGTAAAAACACACATGAGTGTTTTATCCCATTGTCCTCGAAATAAAAGAATATAAAAATAAATAACACACGCACACGTACACACACACACACACACACACACACACACACACACACACACACACACACACACACACACACACACACACACACACCACAAAACACAACACACACACACAAACAACAAAACAACACAACACACAACACAACACAACACACACACACACACACACACACACACACACACACACACACACACACACACACACACACACACAGCCACATACTCTTCTCCTCCTCTTCCTCTTCCTCTTTCTTCTTCTTCTTCTTCTTCTTCTTCTTCTTCTTCTTCTTCTTCTTCTTCTCGTTCAGTCCCTGTGTGTATGCAGTTTTGAAAACTTTGTCATCCGTTCCCACCGGCACACAGTGACCTACTCTTCCAAAAAGCGGAAAGGGTTCTAAATGTGTGCGCAAGATGGTCTCCGTGTGTTCGCACACGGACCAAGGTTTATAGTATCATCCGAAAGACTTTTGGGGTGGGGGAGTGGAGTAGGCACTGATGTTAACTCCAGAGGAAAAAAATCCTCTTGAACGAGATTCGAACCCGGGTCAGCAGATCACGAGCGCATCGCTCTGACCACCAGGCTATCCCGTCCCCCCGTCTACCTTTATGAATGAAGACCCATCCCATCATTAAACAAAACATTGCAGGCTTCTACCAAAAGGGCTGAACTTCTTTCACAAGGATTAACGTAGGTAAACCATCATTTCTCCTAATTCTGTGTATGCGTATGTATGTGTATATGTATGTATATGTATATAGCCAAGATCCTTTACCCTTTCATCTCACTTATCTGTGATCTTGCTGATGATGCTGATGATGCTGATGCGGCAATGTTTTCTGCGCATGACTTCCATCCTGTGAACTTGACTGGTTTGACTTCTGTTTTGACTGCATGAGGAGTCATTCGTTCTATGATAAAAACAATGATGATAATAATAACAATGATAATAATAATTATGATGATGATGATGATGATAACAGTAACAATAACAGCAACAATAATCATAATAATCATAATGATCATAATAATCATAATGATCATAATAATCATAATAATCATAATATTAACAATAATCAAATCTTTTAATTTCTTGAGGAGTCATTGAACGATGTGACCTGGTTTTTTTAAAAACAAAACAAACACTTTTCGAGGAGTCATTGACTGACTTATCTTCTCTTAGCTTTTTGCAATCATTGACTGATTTATCTCCCCTTAGCTGTTCACAGTCATCAACAGACTTATCTCCCCATAGCTTCTCGCTGAGTCAATGATTGACTTATCTCCCCTTAGCTTTTTGCAGTGAGTGACTGACTTCTCCCATCTAAGCTTTTCGCAGTCAGTGGCTGAATTTTTTTTTTTTTCTGCCTCGTCTCTGTGACGTTCCTATCCCTGCTGTTCCTACGCCGCTCGTTTCAATCTCCCCACCACAGCCATACCCCAGGTTCGCTATGTCTCATCCTCAGGATCGGAAGTCTACCGGGAGCTCATCAGTATTAGGCCGTCGTGGGGCCACCAGCCAGAGGGGCCCTGCACTGCTGCTGGGTCACTTTGGTGGTGTTCAGTGGTGCCTGTTCTGAGCTAACATACGCAGGACACCACCTACTAAGCCCCCTACTAATGACACTATTAGCTCAGTCACGGAGCCAGACTAAGTGAGACGCCCACCTGATGAGGTGGTGACCACCACAGTTGTCTTTTTGAGTTTATATATATTTTAGAATAATTTTTAGAAAATTATATCTAAAATATTGGTTTTTAAAATTTTTTTTAATGTTTCATGTTATTTTTTGTGTTTTGTTTTTGTTAAATCAATTTATGTTGTTTTTCTTCTTGAAGTGTCCTTGATGAATTTCTCCTTCCCTTAAGATTCCTGCAGACTTATCAACTGACTTATCTTTGCCTTGACTTTTTGCGGAGTCGCTGAACAATTTCCACCTATCCCTCTTCTTTGACTTCTTGAGAAGTTGGGTTGTTTTTTTGGCATCACCGTACACTAATTTTCATTTTTAGTCTGTCCTGGTCCATTTGGAAGATCACAGAGCCCATTATTTTCTTCCTGATTGCATGCTGGGTATGTTCATGTCATGCCTTCACCTTGACCTCTCCCGTAGTCTTGTAGACCGTGGGGGCACCACTGAAGATTTTGCAAACCAGCTTCCTCCACTCCTCGCGATTTTTCAGTTGTCTGTAGCAAGTCGTTCCACTCGAGGCCAGTCCACTCTCTGATGTTGTCTTTCCATCGTTCTTTTTTTTTCCTTTTCATTATTGCATGGTGATCAAGGGTGATGATGAGGATGATGATGATGTAACGGTGCTGCTGTGGAAGTGCATCCGCTTTGAGACTACTTGACAGGGTTGTACTCTACGCTTACTGTCGTGCTATATCCCGGCGTCAACCGGGCCCGAGAGATACAGCAGACACCTGCAGTGTTGGTCAGTGTTGGTCAGTTGTTCTACGAAAGGAGGATAGGTTTTTTGGGTTTTTTTTAAACACGTGTATGATAAGCTATTTTGTAGTATTTTGCACACACAGAGAATCTCAATCTATAGTCTACATCCAAACGACAAGAAGAAAGGTGGTTTAAGACCTTCACCCACCTAACAAGTAAACCGTGAGAGTCTGGGTTCGATTCCCGCCCAGCCTTGCCCTGCCCTTTTCTTCCCAGTGTGTCGAGAGGAAAGTCAAAACTGGATGAATTGTTAAAAGTCTTTTTCAGATGAGACTACTAGAAACCGAGGCCCTGCGTTGCGAATATACGTACACAGACCATCTTTGCGCTCTCACATTAAAAACCCACCTTTGGGAAGAGTCTGCCGCCGCTGTAGTCGAGTGGTTAGGGCGTTGGACTCGTAATCTAAAGGTTGCGGGTTCGATCCCAGCTTTCGGCTATGGCGTTGTGCCCTTGGAAAAGGCACTTTACGGCTATTTTCTCACCCCACCCAGGTGTAAAAGGGGTACCAACCTTGTGTTGGGGGTTAACCCTGCGATAGACTGGTGTCCTATCCAGGGGGGAGTCTATGACTCTCAGTCGCTTAACGCCACAGAAACCGGGATAAGCACCGGCCTGATGAGCCTTAAGGCTCGGGACAGACTTTAACTTTTAACTTTGGGAAGAGTAGGCCATTTTGCGCCTATAGTAGCTGGTGACCAAATAAAATTGAAAAAAAAAACCCCATTGCAGACAGGTTGTTGTGTCTAGAACACCATCCCCGAAGTCGGCATGTGGCTTCCTAAATAGTGGTGGTGGTGGTGGGGGGGGGGGGGGGGGTGTAGGGAGGAGGGAGGGCCTAGGATTGAACTTGCTTCATACGCAAAAATCTTACCATTAGTGAACCTCGGAACTCTAGCTAAGGAACGAAAAAAAAAAAAAAAAGCCGAAAGACTTCCTTTGGAGTGGATTGTTTTAATATATTTAACATTCTTTTATATTGAGGATAATGGAATAAGTATTCCTATGCTTTTTTTTTTTTTACATCCAGCCCCCGTGTGTATGCAGTTTTGTAAAATGTCATCTGTTCCCACCGGCACACGATGGCCTACTCTTACGAAAAGTGGAACAGGATTTAACGTGTGCGCAAGATGTTCTGCGTGTGTTCGCACACAGGGCGGCCTCGGTTATAGTCTCATCCGAAAGACTAGTGTCTTTGCACACTCTCGTTAAAGACCGGTTCCGCCTTTCGAAAGAGTAGGCCATTTTGCGCATATATACAATCTGGTGACAAGGTAGAAAAAAACAACATCCCACATTGCGGAGTCAGTCAGTATCAGTGTAAACTCCTGAAGGAAAATTACCTCGAGTAAACAAACAGCCTTAAGCGAAGACTCAAACCAGCAAACCCCCAGCTACTCTCATAATTATCATAATTTCAGCACTCTAACCGCTAGGCCTTTCTTCCTCAACTTTCTATGTTATATGCATGCCTGAATTCAAATCGTGCACAGTCCCTGAAGACTAAATGCCACTACCATAATGGTGGGTAAAAAAAAAAAAAAAAAAAAAACTCCGCACCTGGTTTGTTAATGATCTAATTTCTCACTATTCGTGGACCTCGGAGCTGTAGAACGAGGAACGAAGAAAAAAAAATAAAGATGCAAAACTAAAAACTGTGCAACTTTCGGGGTGGGGGGGGAGGTTTTTTTTTTTTTTTCTCTGTCCCATCTGTTTGGAATGCTCTTCCTCACTGTTTTCGTCTCAGAAGTTGTGTGTGTGTGTGTGTGTGTGTGTGTGTGTGTGTGTGTGTGTGTGTGTGTGTGTGTGTGTTATACCCCAGAATTCACAGACACACAGACACACACACACACACATACACACACACACACACAGACACACACACACACACACACACACACACACACACACACACACACACACACACACACACACACACACACACACACACACACACTTGATACTTAAAATAAAACCACCTTCAATCTCACTTGTTCATAACTAAAAAAAATCTTTCTGTCTTATCAACATACCCCAGAACTTTAACTGCATGCTGGAAATATTTTGTGTTATCCATACCACACGTCTTAGCCTGTCTATTCTTCTGTGAAAAAAGTTTGATGATTTTTTTTTTTAACATGTGCACTCCTAATATATTATCGTGAGGTCAGAGGCTTCCTCTGCTACTGGTAACCATGTAACCCAATACTACCTGCCACATGTGGGGAGTAAACCCAACCCCAAAAAAATCCGATTGGAGAGAGATGGGCTCTGCCAGGTTCGATTTGCCCAAGACACGTTCATGAAGACAGCTATCAGAATCTCCTAAAAATCTGCAACAAGATCAGGCAGACAGGAAAATGGCCAACACCATGGACACAGTTACTCATCATCACCCTCCCTAAGAAAGAAAATCTACAACAGTGCCAGAATTACCGCACAATCAGCCTCATATGCCACCCAAGCAAGGTCAAGACTGAACAGACTGAAGCCAGAAGCAGATACCATCATTGCTGAGGAACAAGCAGGTTTCAGAGCAGGGCGTAGCACAACTGAACAGATATTCAACCTCAGAATACTCTGTGAGCGGTACCTTCAACACCAACAAGACCTCTGCCACGTTGTTATTGATTTTAAGAAGGCATTCGACAGGGTATGGCTTGCGGCTTTGTGAGCAACCATGAATTTGCACAGCATCAATGCAAACCTGATCAGAGTCATCAAAGAGCTGTACAACAAGGCCACCAGTGCAGTGTACTACAACAGCAACATTGGAGAGTGGTTTCGAATATCAGTTGGAGCAAGGCAGGGCTGTCTACTCTCACCCTCTCTTTTCAACATCTTCCGCGAGAGAATCATGGCTGATGCACTGGAACATCATAAAGGATCAGTCAGCATTGATGGCAGAACGATCACAAACCTCCGCTTCGCAGATAACATTGACGGACTAGCAGGATCAGAACAAGAGCTTGCCAGCCTAACAGAACACCTGAACAAGGCCTTTAAAACATTCGGCATGGAAAAACAGTGCAGAGAAGACCAAACTGATGACCAACAATGGCAAGGGCATAAGCACTGATATCAGGGTCAATGACCAGAAGCTGGAAACAGTTCAAAGCTTCAAGTACTTGGGAGCCGTTGTATCAGACAAGGGGTCCAAGCCAGAGGTAGTATGCAGGATTGCACAGACAATAACAACACTGTCAAAACTGAAAACCGTCTGGAGAAATAAAAAAGATCTCACCAACTCCAATGATCAGACTAATGCGTTTCCTTGTCATATCCAATTCCTGTATGCCTGTGAAACGTGGACCCTGACTGCTGATTTGAGAGAAGAGTACAGGTGGTAGAGATGAGATGCTTCCAGGAGACTCCTTGGCATCTCCTACAGAGACCACATAAGCAACGAAGATGTGCAAACAAAATCCAGCAAACCGTTGGGTCCTACGAAAACTTCTATCAATCGTAAAGAAGCGTAAACTAAATGTACGGGCATTCACAAGACGAAAGGCTAGCAAAAAATCAATATGCAAGGCACCTGTCCAAGGGAAAAAAAAGAGGCAGACCAAGAAGAGATGAGAGTACAACACTCAGCGAATGGCAGGCCTTGAAACTCAACAAAACCATGAGAAAAGGCCAGAACAGAGAAAGAGGACCGGAGGGAAACTGGTTGTGAAGTCTTCAAGGGTGCCACCACGGTCACCAGACTACGGGATAGATAGATAGATCCCAATTCCCCCCCTTCCTCCCCTCTTTCCCCCTCCCCCCCCCCCCCCCCCCTACCCCGGCCCGTCGATTTTTTTCAGCTGTTAGGCCGTGTTTCTTCCTTCGAGGTCATTGCTGAATGCTGGGTTTTTGTATACATGTGAATGATTTGAGTTTGCTGATTTGATAACCAAGATATGTGCGTATATATGGTTCGTCCGTTTTGTATGCTCTGCCTTTTGAAAAAAAAAAAATGCATGCTTTCCCTTCCTTGATTTCTCTGCTAATAATAATTGTGAAACATCCCCGCAATTATGCTTATAAAAAAAAAAAAAGTTTCAAATTCTGTTGATGAAACTCTTTCTGACCTTTTTTTTTTTGTTTCCTTTTTTCATTCTTTGTGTATTGGCTTTTTTTTTTTTTTTTTGCTTTTGTTTTGGCCTGTCTCCCATCTCTCGCTTTCTGTCTGTCTTCTATCTGTTCTGTCTGTCTGTTTCTGTCTGTATTCCTATCTGCCTGTCTGTCTGTCTGTTTATCTATTTCTTCCTCTGTTTGTCTGTCTGTCTTTGTCTGTCTGTCTCTGTCTCTGTCTGTCTCTCTGTCTGTCTCTGTCTCTCTCTCTCTGTATGTGTGTGTGTGTGTTTGTGTATCTCTCTCTCTCTCTCTGTCTTTCTCTCTGTCTGTCTCTCTGTACAAATGCGCGCGCGCGTGTGTGTGTGTGTGTGAAAGCGAGAGAGAGAGAGAGAGAGAGAGAGAGAGAGAGAGAGAGAGAGAGAGAGAGAGAGAGAGAGAGAGAGAAAGGCAAGGCAAGGCAAGGCAAGGCAAATTCTTTTATTCGAGGATAATAGGTAAGCACTCGTGTGCTCTTTTACACCAAGTCCCCCCCTTTTCTGGGATAACATCAAGATAAAAAGATAACCTCAATTAAACAAGAACAATTATAATGATCCAAATACCAAGAGCAAGAAACCATACTAAGTATCAAACAACAGGTAAGAAATGAGAGAGAGAGAGAGAGAGAGAGAGAGAGAGAGAGAGAGAGAGAGAGAGAGAGAGAGAGAGCGCACTAAAACACTGATTTGCTACACTACAATATATACTGCTCTAGACTGCAGTGCACAGCACTACACTACACTGCACTTCACACCACACCACACCACACCACACCACACCACACCACACCACCAACCACACCACACCACACCAACACTCCACTACTCATTATTCATAAAGCTTCTCTCTCTTTCTCTCTCTTTCTCTCTCCTCACCACCACCACCAAAAACAGCCAAGACCCCGACAAGCAGAAGAAGCCCGGCCACTTCGACATGGATGGCGAGTCGATCGGGGACGACGAATCTTTCGGCTCCGCAGAGTACATCGGAGACGAACCCTCGGCCTTCAACGAGGACGGCTCGTTCATTGGGGTGTACAAGAGCAAGGCCAAGGACTCCAAGCAGCCCGCTGTCAACCAGGGCTTCCAAAACTCCCACCCTCAGATCAATCACACTCGGGAGTCGTATGGAAGCGAGTCTATGGTGTGATTTTGTCATTGGTTGTGGGTTTTTTGGGTTTGTTGGTTGTGTTGGTTTGGTTGGTTTGTTTGGTTTGTTTTGTAGGTGGGTGGGTGGGGGGGGGGGGTTGGTTGTTTTTTGTTGTTGTTGTTGGTTTTTTTGTGTTGTTGGGGGGGGGGGGGGGGGGTGTGTGCGTGCGTGCGTGTGTGTGTGTGTGTGTGTGTGTGTGTGTGTGTGTGTGTGTGTGTGTGTGTGGGAGGGGGGTGGGGTGGGGTTGGAGGGTTGTTTGGTTGTGGTGGGAGATGTGGGGTGGGATGATGTGGGTGGGGTGAGGGTAGGAGGGAGGGAAGGGAAGTATGTGGGGGTTTTGTGTGTGGTGTGTGTGTGTGTGTGTGTGTGTGTGTGTGTGTGTGTGTGTGTTGTGTGTGTGTGTGTGTGTGTGTGGTGGAGGAAGGGGGGGGGGGCTGTAAGGTGTGTTTATAGAGGGAAGGGAAGGTAGGGTGTGTGTGTGTGTGCGTGTGTGTGAGTGAGTGTTTGTGTGTGTGTGGTTGTCGTTATTCTTGTTTTTTGTTGATCTTGAGATTGTTGTTATTGTTGTTGTTGTTGTTGTTCGAGCGTACATGATTATGTAACTTAGGAATTATAAACAAACATTCCACCTTAACTTTTGTTTCCGTTTTTTCTTCTTTTTTTTTTTTTCTTTTCGTGAGCATTTATCTGGCCACATTTGTTTGTTTATTCATTTTTTTTTTGTAATCTATGACACAAGTGATAAATAAATGATATTTAATTAAATCATGACATTTATTATGTACACGTTCTTTTAGAGTCATATTTTCAACAACAAAATGGAGAGACGCTATAAGCCATTGCCTTGCTGTTGCTCTCAGTGTTTATGTGTATGATAACCATGTTTTTTTCTGAATGAACATTTCTTGAAACCACATGGAGATATATCGAATAATATAAAAAAGATTCATGAGAAATTTTTTTTAAAACGGTGTCTAGTGTTGACTTTTTTGGTCAAAAAAAAACCCCATGATCATGTTGAAGATATGTTTACTAATACACATACCTCGTAAGAACATAAAGGTATAGAACATTAACACTAATCAGATATATTGGTGATTAGATTGTATTGGTAATTTATATTTTTTTTTTTTCTGCCACACGGTGATCTCATTTTCCTCATTTTTTTCCATTCTTTCTTCAATTCACACACACACACCCACACCACACAACACACCACACACACACACACACACACACACACACACACACACAACACACACACACACACACACACACACACACACACACACACACACACACACACACACAACACACACACACACCACACACACACACACACACACACACACACACCACACACACACACACACACACACACACACACACACACACACACCACACACACACCACACACACACACACACACACACACACACCACACACACACACACACACAGCACACACACACACACACACACACACACACACACACACACACACACACACACACACACAACACACACACACACACACAACACACACACACACACACACACACACACACACACACACACACCACATATATATATATATATAATATATATACACACACAACACACACACACATATCACACACACACCACACACACACACACACACACACACACACACACACACACACACACACACACACACACACACACACACACACACACACACACACACACACACACACACACAATCCCCCTCCCCCCCCCACCCCCATCCCTACATAACAGTACACCATAAAGTTTGCAAGATATCAATATAAATGGTACTAACTAAAATCAAGATCAATAAAAGCGAAATTAATAATTGACAACAACAACAACAACAACAAAAATAATGAAATGATAATAATGATAATCACCAACATATTGAAGCAACATAATGCAAAATAATCAGATCAGCTGCTGAGTAAAATCATGATTATTTTCTAAGGAGAGAAAAAAAAAAATCTTACTCCAAAGAATGAACAGTTTATTGTCATGGGGTATTAAACGTGCGTAAGTGCTGATTGTTACGAGTTAAGGGGCCTTAGGACACGCTTTTTATTACTGAGGACATTCAACGCTTGTTTGTGCTGATCGTCACGCTAGAATCATGAGAATTGTATGACTAAAATCTTAATGCTGGAGGGGATTTAACGTGTGTATGCTCATTGTCACGTTTTATTTTTAAAAAAAAATCAGTTGTAGGAGGAGGAGGGCATTTTTTGTTAATTTTTGTTGATCAGGTAAATTAATACATCATTCTTCATGTAACATTTCATGACATGTGTAAATAATGCATTTCCATAACAGAAAGAGTAATAACATGGTGCTGAGGAAATGCTTTGTTCGTTAACGTATTGAAAACGATGTTTAGAAATAATTATCTGATAAATTGATGACCAGAAAGAGGAGAGAGAGAGAGAGAGAGAGAGAGAGAGAGAGAGAGAGAGAGAGAGAGAGAGAGAGAGAGAGTTGGTGTGTTTGTGTGTGTGTGCTTGGTATATGTTTTGTGTGTGTGTGCTTGCGTGTATGTGTG
This sequence comes from Stramonita haemastoma, assembly GCA_030674155.1. Lineage (NCBI taxonomy): Eukaryota > Metazoa > Mollusca > Gastropoda > Neogastropoda > Muricidae > Stramonita > Stramonita haemastoma. Next base: position 9,611,102 of record CM060350.1, read on the forward strand.
TTTGTATATGTGTGTGTGTGTGTGTGTCTATGCATGTATGTATGCATCTCTTATGTGTGTGCTTTCGTTTGAACATGCATACATTTTGCAAACCAGTATAAAAAATGCATTCTTCTTTCTGTGTGTGTGTGTGTGTGTGTGGTGTGTGTTGTGGGTGTGGTTGGGTGTGGGTGGCAAAAAAACTGACAAAAAAACATATCACGATGTATGTCATAAGTTTTCTTTTTTTACTGAATGCGCAACTAAATGTAAAATATCCATTTAATGACCCTTCCTATGTACTAAAATCATTCCAGTCATTTTTTTGGATAAACCAAGAGAGAGAAATACGAAACCACAAGATCATATCACAAGTTAATATATGAGAACAATTATTGTGCATTACCATGACTGTATATTCTCTTCTCTCGTCTCTCTCTCTCTGTCTCTTCTCTCTCTCTCTCTCTCTGACTCTCTCTCCTCTCTCTCTCTCTCCTCGTCCTCTCTCTCTCTCTCTCTCTCTCTCCAAAGAATGATATGACCATGAAAAAAAGGTAATAACATATCATCGATTTATTGTGTGTGAAATCCCTTTTGAATAGGGGGTAGGGTGAACTTGTGATTGAAAAATTATCAT
>CM060350.1:9616717-9619217 GCA_030674155.1 Stramonita haemastoma
TTGAGATTTTATTTTTTTTTAACCAACAATTTTGTCAGGAAGCAGGATCTATCTCACTTTAATATAATAACAACAACAACAGAAAACAACTCAGTGTTTAAAATGTTTTCGCATTAACTGCAGTTTTTCTACCAAAATTATAATATAGTGAAGGCAGAGAAAATACAGCTTAATAATATTCGGTTTTGTATTCAACGGTTTTTTTCTTCCTCCAAAAAATTCTACAGAAGAATGGATATTTAGCTGTTGCTGGTGTTATTGTTGTTGGAGGGGGGAGGGAGGGAGAGGGGAGGGTTTTGTGTGAAGAATTCTTGGTTTTAACCATCTGAATTTCTTAAGGAACTATATTTATCTTTGAATCATGTTTACAATTGTGTCAAGATATTCAGCTTTATCTATTAGTTTATATTGTGTGTGTGTGTGTGTGTGTGTGTGTGTGTGTGTGTGTGTGTGTGTGTGTGTGTGTGTGTGTGAGTGAGAGAGAGAGAGAGAGAGAGAGAGAGAGAGAGAGAGAGAGAGAGAGAGAGAGAGAGAGGAGTAAAAAGAAATCGCATGTATTCTTTTCAATGGTTTATGAATTCCTTTCTTTTGCAGTAAATCCTTTTACTATATTAAATACCCACAGTCAAGATATTTTCATGAAAATCTGAATTTTTTTTATTCAATTCCATGAACTATTGCTGTGTTTACATTTCTTCGATATTTCTACATATTATCAGGCTACACAAAATCTTTACTGTTTCATATTATGATACCCCTAGGAACCCATAATTCTACTTCTTTTCTGTTAACGGGTTCATTAGATAGGTTACGGCCGATTCTGTTAAATATGTCGCATCTTTATAGATGTTCGAGCAGAATTTTCTATGCTCTAGACCTTGTGCGTGTTTGAACGTGATGTTGATATTTTCCCTAGTTAATTCATTCACCTATCCATTTTTCCCCCCCGGTATATCTTCCTTAATCCGATCCCTCTGAAATCGATGACAACAGATTGTGAACGGTCTGTGTAAATTGTCTCCCATCGCAGCCCTTTTACAGCTGTTGAAGAGTTTTGTCCCTTATCCTGACAAACTTTGTGTTTACTTTTAATATTATTTTGTCATTTTTGTTTTGTTTTTCAATCGTTACTTCTTTTTAAGAAAAATGTGTAAAGACTTCATAGATTCTGAAAAAGATTGTAGGTTCATTGAGATTTTTTTTTTTTAATTCTCTTCTCATAATCATAATCTCGATTCAGTTTTGTTTTCACTGTCGTCCCTATAGAATACATGCTTCCAGTTGAACGAAAGGAACATCCATAAGAACAACTGTGAAGAACAACATTACTGACTTCTCCGTGTGTGCTTGCACCCACACCAGCTTGTCCCTAAAGGCTGTATTGCCATGAGGACGTTAAAACCCACCCTTTTTTCCCCGTAGAGCCAGTGTAGGTGTGTAACACCACTATTCCATACACATATTTCTAGGACTTCTTACTTAAGTCGAGCTAACGTAAGTAGGCCTACGGCATTTTGAAACATATCAAGAGAAATACACAAAAACTGTTTTGCTTTTCCTATGAAATCATTGACATTTCTGAGTAGGCCTAAACATAGGCCTATTGTTTTTTTAAATGTATTTTAATCGCGTTAGGTCCTTTTACTCAGTATCGGCTGTATTATCATTTTTGAAAAAATACTTGTCTATGATAGGCTATTGTCAGCAAGTTGATAACAGCAATAAGGCTTTAGATCTGACGAAATTTTAACAGTGAATGATTTTATTGTTTGTTGTGTGTGTGTGTGGTGTGGGGGTGTTTGTTGCTTTGGGGTGGTCTGTTGGGCTGTATTTTGAAAGATGGGTTTGCAGACGTTGAAAAGATACGAGATATCGATGTAACCATTTTTTGTAGGTGTGGGTGAGGAATGGCAGTTTTGTACTGATTTGTTACCTTTGGGCATTGTGTGCCACTGTGTGTGTGTGTGTGTGTGTGTGTGTGTGTGTGTGTGTGTGTGTGTGTGTGTGTGTGTGTGTGTGAAATGCAGTTGTTTTACATTATTTGTTGAACTGTTGATGCTATCTTATTGTTGAAATCTTTTGTCTATCAATGTCTGACAGCTTAATATGTGTGTATGTGTGTGCGCGCGCGTGTGCTTGCAAGTGTGTGTGTGTGTGTGTGTGTGCTTACGTGCATATGTGCATGTAAACACATGTATACATAAAGTACACATCTTTACACAAGTGAAAGTGTCTGTGGTGAAAAAATGCATGACGAACTCTTGAACATATTTGCAGCAAACTTTGTAAAAAAAAAAAAAAAAAAAAAAAGAATAAAAAAATAAACAAATAACATAAATGTTTGTTTTTTTAATCTAAAAATAAAATTACGCAGAATTTGTTTTGTCCTTATATATATACACCTTGAAAGCTACAAGCTAATTTAGTTGTTTGTATCATGTGTGCTCATTTCGAATAGTTTGATTGTAGTTGAATTGTATCATTTCTTTTTTTTTTCCCC
>CM060350.1:9639217-9644217 GCA_030674155.1 Stramonita haemastoma
GTAGTAGTAGTAGTAGTAGTAGTAGTAGTAGTAGTAGTAGTAGTAGTAGTAGTAGTAGTAGTAGGCACCCATAAGTCTAGGAAGACTATGGAGTTGCGCTCTAGTCTTTAGAGCGCAAAGCCTGGGTAGGTAAGAATGGAGGGCAAGCTGTTACCCATGCAGCAGACCCCCCCCCCCCCCCACCTCTCCACGCCACTGGAATGATCCATTGGAAAGGCAATGACCGATACGAATGGTTCCAGTACCATCGCAGGAGCCACCAGAACGTTGCCATATACAGCCCTGAGCTGCCCTGGGACTCAACTCCCTGATTTTTTCCTCAGGGATGGTGTCTAAACACGACACCTGTGTGCATGCAGGGTTTTTTTTGGTTTTTAAAAATAATAAATTTGCCATCCGCTCCTACCGGCACACGATGGCCTGCTCTTCCGAAAGGCGGAACGGGGTTTTAACGTGTGCGTAAGATGCTCTGCGTGCGTTCGCACAAGGGGCCTCGGTTTAAAGTCTCATCCGAAGCACTTTTGGGGAGAGTGGAGTCAGCGGTGATGTTAACTCCAGGAGAAAAATCCCCTCCAACGGGAATCGAACCTGATTTATACCATAACGACCACATAGGTTATGGTAACACCTGCTATGGTAACACCTGTTATGGTGACACCTTTTATGGTAACACCTTTTATGGTGACACCTTTCATGGTAACACCTGTACTTACACCTTTTATGGTAACACCTTCTATACTAACACCTTTTATGGTAACACCTGTACCTTTCTACACATACAGACAATCCGCTACGAAACCATCGCACGGGACGCTGTCTCCGCAGCCAGAAGGATGTACGAATTCCTGCAGCTCAGCTTCACTCCCACCATCGAAGGCTACATCCGACACATCACCGCCGCTAAGAAAGATGGCCACAACTTCTCCACGCTGCGCAAAGATTCCTGGCTCGCTGCCAACAAATGGCGCACCCTCGTCACCTACAAGAATGTCCGCTCTGTCGACAGCGCATGCGCCGACGTGTATGACGCGGTAGGCTTCGTCAAAGTCCCGCGAGAAAGTTATCTGCGAGACATCAACACCTCGCTGGCTGCACGAGAGTCTCGTATGGAAAATGTGTAAGGGAGGGAGGGGGTTGTTTTTGTTTTGTTTTTGTTTTGGAAGGGGGAGGAGGGTGTGTTTTGTTCCCAATGCAAATCATGTCGGTGATGTCAGCCTTTTTTTTTTTAGCTGCTTGTTTGAGATTGTATTAGAGTCCTAGCGGGTATTATCCGATTTAGGGACTGTGGCAGTAGGTCTTCCCACTTGGGCGCCTCGGGCCACCCCTCAAAAAATAGTTCAATTCTTTGAAGCAACTGTGTTAGGCCTGTGCAAGTACAAGAGTGCTGTACGATCCTAAGCTCGATATATTACAGATATGTAAATGTATATATATGTATATATGTATATATGTATACACACACACACACACACACACACACACATATATATATATATATATATATATATATATATATATATATATATATATATATATATATATATATATATATATATATATATATATATATACCTTAGTCTGGCGAATGTGGGGGCACACATAAAGACTTGACAACCATTTCCCTCTATTCTGCCTTTCTCGGGGTTTTGTTGAGTTCTAGGCCTGTCCATTCGCTGATGTTGTCCTTCCTCCCATCTCTTCCTTGATCTGCCTTTTTTTTTTCTTCCTCCATGGACAGAGCCTTGCAGTATTGTTTTTGCTAGTCCTTTTGATCTTGTTACGAGCCCATACCATTTAAGTTTACGCTTCTTTACGATTGATCGGAGATTTTGATAGGGACCAGTGGATTGCTGGATTCTGTTATTTATATATATATATATATATATATATATATATATATATATATATATATATATATATATATATATATATATATATATATATAAACTGGGCCATAGATTACAAGTGGAGAGGTTGTCGGCTTGCTGTGCTGTGATCACAGAGTGAAGGTTTACCTGAAGTTTGCTTTTTCTTCTTCTTCTCCTTCTTCTGCTTCTTCTTCTTCGCAATTCTTCTTCTTCTTCTTCTTCTTCTTCTTCTTCTTCTTCTTCGCAATTCTTCTTCTTCGCATTCTTCTTCTTCGCAATTCTTCTTCTTCTTCGCAATTCTTCGCAATTTTTCTTCGCAATTTTTCTTCTTCTTCTTCTTCTTCTTCTTCTTCTTCTTCTTCTTCTCTTCTTCTTCTTCTTCTTCTACTTTGCTATTTTTCGCTATTCTTCTTTTTCGCAATTCTTCTCCTTCTTTGCTATTTTTCGCGAATCTTTCTTCTTCTTCTTCTTCTTCTTCTTCTTCTTCTTCTTCTTCTTCTTCTTTCTTCTTCTTCTTCTTCTTCTCCTTCTCCTTCTCCTTCTTCTTAATTCTTCTTCTTCTTCTTCTTCTTCTTCTTCTTCTTCTTTGCATTCTTCTTCTTCTTCTTCTTAATTCTTCTTCTTCTTCTTCTTCTTAATTCTTCTTCTTCTTCTTCTTCTTCTTCTTCTTCTTCTTCTTCTTCTTCTTCTTCTTCGCAATTCTTCTTCTTCTTCTTCGCAATTCTTCTTCTTCTTCTTCTTCGCAATTCTTCGCAATTTTTCTTCGCAATTCTTCTTCGCAATTCTTCTTCTTCTTCCACTCAGACAGCAACTACTGTAGTCTGTCCTAAGAGCTAAAATGCGTAGTGCTGCTATTAAATTAAGCGCCTGACAAGTCAGGCCCAGCACATCCGACTTCGGCAAGGGAGAGAATTCTCTTTTAAGTCTTTCTGGGGGTGGAGGAGGGGAGGCAGGAGAATGGACCAAGATGGCGGAAAATAGACAAGAAGGAGGTTGACAGGAAGAAAAAAGGAACAAGGGAGAAACAAAGAAAGGGATAGAAAAGAGGGAATTCCTAGCACAGAATTTCCTGGAAGGTGGGAGGATGCTGTTATTTATACTGACAAGCTCCTGGCATATCCACAACAGGTGAAACAGTAGTAAGGCAAGTGTGGCTGACGGAGAAAGTGCTTTTTGTGTGATCTCATTTCTGACAATGACGTGCGTCACAAAAGACGCCACAAACATGATTTGCTATGGAACGAAAACATACCTTTTGTTGTGTAAAAGTAAACGGATTTAGGTGTTATTTGCATCTCGTGGTGGGTAATAAACGTTATGGATGAATAATAATAATACATGAAGAGGTTTATTTCATTTCGTGGCGTTGTTTTAAGTCTTATTTGTTTAAGATGGTTCATTTTAGTGTTTTTTTTAGATTTTGCTTTAAATAGGTAACAAAAATTGTTGAGATTTCTTTGGGGTTTTTTAATACTTCTTAAAGGTGAGGGTTAAATTGGTTTTTATTATCAGCATATTTGGGGAGCGGGATAGCTCAGTGGTCAGAGCGCTCACTTTCCCCCCAGCCAAAGTGAAGCAGCGTCGAACGTGGTTGCCAGTTGGATGGGTGACCGTTTGCACGCCTTGGCTTCAGTACAGTCCCCCCAGCTGTAAATGGGTACTTGCCCTCCTTAGGGTCAGGGAAGGTAAAGCAGCGAGGGAGAGGAGATGGGCGCCGCCCTCAATATGCTGGCCCCTAGAAGAGCTGAGGTTTCTGATGCCTTGCTCCCCTACGACTGCCTAGGTTATGGGACACCTTTGCCTTTTTATTTTTTTATTTTTTACGTCTTACAGGTTTTTTTTTTAAAATATCTTGAGGTGATCACATGTTGGTGTTTATAAAATAAAAAAAAGACAGACACATTGGCACTAGGCCTAAAATTGTGAAGGAATTTCAGACCTGAGAATAATAAATTTCTTCTGAAGTTGACTTTGCGTTTCATCTGTGTGTGTGTGTGTGTGTGTGTGTGTGTGTGTGTGTGTGTGTGTGTGTGTGTGTGTGTGTGTGCGTGTGTGTAGTGTGTAGTGTGTTTGTGTATGTGTAGTGTGTGTGTAGTGTGTGTGTGCGCGCGCGCACGTGTATGCCGGTGTCTATGAGCGTGTGCGTGCGTGCGTGCGTGGGTGTGTGTGTATTCAACATATACCAAGAAAGAAACAGACAGAGACACACACAAAAAGAGAAAGAGAGACAGACAGACAGACAGACAGACAAATGCACAGACAGACAGAGATATGTAGACAGACAGACTCACAGACATTTAGAGATATATAGACAGACAGACACTGACACAGAGAAAGCTCTCTTGCACGAAACACGCATGTGCACACACACACACACACGCACACACACACACACACACACACATACACACACACACACACACACACACACACACACACACACACACACACACACACACACACGCACGCACACACACACACACGCACACACACACACACACACGCACACACTTATCCTTTGAGTTGACACCATAATGCTTCTATCATACCCCCTCCCTCCTCCTTCAGAACCGTAACCCCCTTCCCCCCCCCCCCCCTCCTCTCCCTTCTCCATTACTCTGGTTCTTACCTCTCACCAAGGACTTAAAAGCATATGGCGCTGGCCCTGTGGCGATAATCCTAATCCTTAATCCTTTCTATCAACGTGGGTCAAGTTAAGTACTAGGCTAGCAGAGATACAGGCGCTTGGAGTATATCTTTTATTTCATTAGCTCAGTCTGTTTTATTCCAGAAGAAGAAGAAGAAGGGGGAGGAGGAGGAGGAGGAGGAGAAGGAAGGTGAGGAGGAGGAGGAGGAGGAAGAGGAGGAGGAAGGAGGAGAGGAGAGGAAGAAGAGAGAAGAAGAAGAAGAAGAAGAAGAAGAAGAAGAAGAAGAAGAAGAAGAAGAAGAATTAAGAAAAAGAAGAATTGCGAAGAAGAAGAATTGCGAGGAAGAAGAATTGCGAAGAAGAAGAATTGCGAAGAAGAAAGAAGAATTGCGAAGAAGAAGAAGAAAAGAAGAAGAAGAAGAAGAAGAAGAAGAAGAAGAAGAAGAAGAAGAAGAAAGAAGAAGAAGAAGAAGAAGAATTGAGAA
>CM060350.1:9656717-9659217 GCA_030674155.1 Stramonita haemastoma
TGTGTTGTGTGTGTGTGTGTGTGTGTGTGTGTGTGTGTGTGTGTGTGTGTGTGTGTGTGTGTGTGTGTACCCGCTTGAATTTTTCTTTCTATGAGATAAAGTATTTTTCAAATAGAATTGATTTCGCCGTGAAAAGCTCAGTGTCCAGTTTGATTTGATTTGATTTCGCCCGTGAATAGCTTAGTGTCTAGTTTGATTTGATTGATTTCGCTGTGGATAGCTCAATGTTCAGTTTGATTTGATTTGATTTCGCCTTAGTGGTCAGAGCACTCTCTTTCCCTGAGCTAAGGGCTGAGCGTGGCTGCCAATTGGATGGGTGACCGTTTGTGCGTCTTGGTTTCGGTACAAGTTTCTTGGCTGTTTTTTTTTTTTAGTGTGTTTTATCTTTTGTTGTTTTTGTTTGTTTTTTGCCTTTATTTTCTCTCTTCTTTTTGTGGCTGTACTGTATTATTATAAGAAAACCACCAACCAAGGAGGTAATAATGTCTGGTTGCTATGGTGACAGACTCTGGCTACCTGAATTCGAGAATACGCCACCGTCATCTCAAACATCTAACCCACTGGAGAGGTCAAGATAGGACTGCGACAGGTCAGCCACTGGACCATAATCATAATCACGACCATCATTTACCCTTCCCTAGGGGACCTAGAGGAACATAATAGCTCAGAGGTCAGGTACTCCCTTTCCCCCCAAAAGTTAAAGTCTGTCCCGAGCCTAAGGCTCATCAGGCCGGTGCTTATCCCGGTTTCTGTGGCGTTAAGCGACTGAGAGTCATAGACTCCCCCCTGGATAGGACGCCAGTCTATCGCAGGGTTAACCCCCAACACAAGGTTGGTACCCCCCTTTTACACCTGGGTGGGGTGAGAAAATAGCCGTAAAGTGCCTTTTCCAAGGGCACAACGCCACAGCCGAAAGCTGGGATCGAACCCGCAACCTTTAGATTACGAGTCCAACGCCCTAACCACTAGACTACAGCGGCGGCTCCCTTTCCCCAAGCTAAGGTTAATTAAGCAGCATTGAGCGTGGTTACCAAGTGGATGATGGGTGACCATTTCCGCGCCTTGGTTTCAGTACAGTCCCCCAGTTCACCCAACTGTCAATGGGTAGGCCTACCTGCCCTACTTTAGGGTCAGGGAAGGTAAAGTAGCGAGGGAGAGGAGATGGGCGCCACCCTCAATATGCTGGCCCCTGGAGACGCTGAGGTCTGACATCTCGCCGCGCTCCCCAATGACCGCATAGGTTATGGGACACCTTTACCTTTACCTAGATAGACAGCTCAAGTAGCCGAAAAGCTATCCTTTTCAACCCTACGGTTCAGACGGACAGTTCAAAACGTCTATATATATTTTTTGTTTGCTCCCCCCCTCCCCCCCACCCCACCCCACCCCACCCCACCCCCTAACCTATCTTCTAACTTTTTATTTTTATAGTGTTTTTGTTTTGTTTTGTTTTGTTTTGTTTTTCTCTCCGTTACAGGCTTTTCAAGTTTTTGGCAGAGACAAGGGTGTCTGCCTCCTCCCACCCCATAATATTGCTCTTAATTGCAATATATAAGATAGATATAATTGCCTAGAATTACCTGTATTTTTTTTTGTTTGCTCCCCCCCCCCCCCACACACACACACACACACACACCCCACCCCCAAACCTATTTTCTAACTTTTTTTTTTATAGTGTTGTTTGTTTGTTCTTTTTCTCCCCCTCCGTTTCAGGCGTTTCAGTGTTCGACACATAAATAGCTACCTCCTCCCATCTCATGTATTTTAATCTATATTTTTTTGTTTGCTCCCCCCTCCCCCTTCCCTCCACCCCACTCCACCCCCTGAGCTATCTTCTAACTTTGTTTTTGTTCTTTTTCTTCTCTCCACTACAGGTGTTTCAAGTTTCCGACAGAAGCAAGAGTGGCTATCTCCTCCCACCCCATAATATTGCTCTTACTTGCAATATATAAAATATAAATAATTGCCTATAATTACCTACATTTTTTGTTTGCTTCCCCCACCCCCACCCCCTGATATATCTCCTAACCTTTTTTTTATAGTATTGTTTGTTCTTTTTTTTCTTCTCCTCCCCCCCTTACAGCGTTTCAAGTTTTCGACAGAGATAAATAGCTACCTCCTCCCATCCCATATATTTTAACCTATATTTTTTTGTTTGCCCCCCCTCCCCCCCAACATCCCCCCCCCTAACCTATCTTCTAACTTTTTTTTATAGTGTTGTTTGTTTGTTCTTCTTCTCCCTCCGTCACAGGCGTTTCAAGTGTTCGACAGAGACAAGAGTGGCTACCTCCTCCCATCCCATAATGTTGCTCTTAATTGCAATATATAAGATATATATAATTGCCTATAATTACCTATATTTTTTTATTGCGTCCCACCCCCCATCCCCACCCCATCCCACACAGTAACCTATCTTCTAACTTTTTTTAAAAATAGTGTTCTTTTTTCTTTTTCTTCTCCTCCCCTCCCCCCCCCCCCCCCCACACACACACACATTTTC
>CM060350.1:9685892-9688392 GCA_030674155.1 Stramonita haemastoma
TTGTGTTAACATATGTATGTGTTAAGTCCATCTTATATGTTGTTGTTGTTGTCTTTGTATAATGTTGTGTTGTTTCCTATGTGTTGTAATATGATATATATATGTGTGTTATGTTAAGTTTTCTAGTGTTATTGATATCTCTTTTTATATTGTGTTGCGATGTGTTATAATGTGGTGTATTATGCTAATATACTAAAAAAAAATCTTGTTTGTGTTAAGTATTCAATATGTTTTTGACGTTTTAGTCTGTGTTGTGTTGTGTTGTGATGTGTTGTACTGTGCCAATATCCTATTGAAAATAAGGTATGTGTATTACGTAAAATCATCTATATGCTATTGGTGACACTGTCTATGTCTGTGTTGTAGTTTTGTGTTGTATTGTGTTGTAATAGAATGTGTTTTGCTAGCATATGTTACTGTACTTTATTGTTGTATTGTGTATTGTGGGGAAAGGATAGCTCAGTGGTCAGAGCACTCCCTTTCCCCAAGCTAAGGTTAAGCAGCATTGAGCGTGGTTACCAAGTGGACGGGTAACCATTTGCGCGCCTTGGCTTCAGTACAGTCACCCAGTTTACCCAGCTGTAAATGGGTACCTGGCCTCTCTAGGGTCAGGGAACGTAAAGCAGCAAGGGAGAGGATATGGGCGCCGCCCTCAATATACTGGCCCCTGGAGAAGCTGAGGCCTCTAATGCCTCGCTCACCTACGACCACATAGATTTTGGAACACTTTTACCTATGTAGCTTTTACCTGTGTTGATTTGTGCTGTAAGGTATTATGTTATGTTGTATTGTCTTGTGTTGGACTGTGTCTTGTTTGTGCGTTGTATTGTAATGTATTATGTTCTGTTAAACTGTGTCGTGTGTGTGTGTGTGTGTGTGTGTGTGTGTGTGTGTGTGTGTGTGTGTGTTGTGTGTGTGTGTGTGTGTGTGTGTGTTGTGTGTGTGTGTGTGTGTGTGTGTGTGTGTGTGTGTGTGTGTGTGTGTGTGTGTGTGTGTGTTGTATTGTGTTATTTTGTGTTGTGTTGTGTTGTGTTGTATTGTGTTGTGATGAATTGTACTCGGGTACAAGTGTGTTGTATTGTGTTCAGTTCTATCATGTTGTAATAAATGTTATATTGTGCATTGCGTTGTGTTGTGTTTTGTTTTGGGGGGTGATGTGTTGTTGTTGTGGTGGTGGAATGGATTTGTATTCTATTGTGTTGTGTTGAATTGCGTTGTATCGTTTTTAACTAGATTGCATCACGTTGCGTTGTATTTTGCTGTCCTGGATATATTGTTGTATTGTACCTGATCATATCGCATTGTAATTTTTTAATTTTTTTAAAATTTTATACCACTTTATGTCACAGCAGATTTCTCTGCGTGAAATTCGGGCTACTCTCCCCGGGGAGAGCGCATCGCCACAAGTGCAGCGCCTACCCTTTAGTTTATTTCCCCTCAGGGATGGTGTCTAAACACGACACCTGTGTGCATGCTGGGTTTTGTGTTGTTTTGTTTAATAATTTTGTCATCCGCTCCTACCGGCACACGATGGCCTGCTCTTCCGAAAGGCGGAATGGGATTTAAACGTGTGCGCAAGATGTTCTGCGTGCGCTCACACACGGGACCTCGGTTTATAGTCTCATTCGAATGACTGACATTCAGTTCGATTTTTTCGTCAAACTGGGAAGAAAGGGCGAGCTGGGTACGAACCCAGAACCTCACGGTTTACATATTGGCTGGCGAACGTCTTAACCATCGTGCCACCGTCCTTCGTATCGCTTCGTATTGTACTGTATTGTATTGTATTGTATTGTACTGTATTGTATTGTTTTGTATTGTATTGTACTCTGTCGTATTGTGTTGTATTGCATTGTATTGTATTGTATCATATTGTAGTGGGCTGTATTGTATTTATTGTAACGTATTGCATCGTATTGCATTGTACTACATAGTATTGTATTGTATCTTTTCGTATTGTATTGTACTGTACTTTGCTGTATTTGTGTTGTGACATATTGTAGTGTCGTATTTTGGTGCACTGTAAGCGTGTTGTATTGTACTGCATACCGCACTGCCATATAGCTTATTAACATATGATAACATAGCATAATATTGTAATCTAGCTCAACTAAGCATAGCACACGCTAAAAACTGTTCCATCTTTCGGAAGAGTAGGCCATTTTTGCCGATGGGAGCGGATGACCACGTTTGTTTTTTTTAAAAACTGCATGCACAAAGGGACTGGTTTCTAAAAACTATAAAAAGCGCATGAGTGCTTATTCCATTCTCCTCAAAATAAAAGGATTAACAAATAAGATAGATAAATATCATAGCATTGCATGAAATAGTATAAAACAGCATAGAAAAGTATAGCATAACATTGCACAGTACAGCACAGCATTGCTATAGAGCATTACGGTACGGTGCGGTACGGCATGGTACGGTATAGTACGTTGTGGCACGGTATGGTACGGTATGGTACGGTATGGTGCGGTAGTGTAGGATACAGTATGGTATG
>CM060350.1:9693392-9695378 GCA_030674155.1 Stramonita haemastoma
TTTCTTTTACAGTATTGTCTGTTTGTTCTTCTTCTCCCCCTCCCGTTACAGGCGTTTCAAGTTTCCGACAGAGACAAGAGTGGCTACCATCTCCCATCCCATATATTCTAACTTCTTTTTTTTTGTTTGCTCCCCCCGTCCCACCCCTCCCCACCCCATCCCACCCCCTAACCTATCTTCTAACTTATTTTTATAGTATTGTTTGTTCTTTTTCTTCTCTCCCCGTTACAGGTGTTTCAAGTTTCCGACAGAGACAAGAGTGGCTATCCTCCCCCATCCCATATATTCTAACCTATATTCTTTTTTGTTTGCTCCCACCACCCCACCCCCGCACCCCACCCCCACGCCCCACCCCCGCACCCCACCCCCTAACCTATCTTCTAACTTATTTTTATAGTGTTGTTTTTGTTCTTTTATTTCTTCTCCCCGTTACATGCGTTTCAAGTTTTCGACAGAGACAAATGGCTACTTCCTCCCATCCCATTATATCCTAACCAATATTTTTGGTTTGCTCCCCCACCCCCACACACTGATATATCTTCTAAATTTTTCTTTTACAGTATTGTCTGTTTGTTCTGTTTTTCTTCTCCCCCTCCCGTTACAGGCGTTTCAAGTGTTCGACAGGGACAAGAGTGGCTACCTGAACCTGTCGGAGCTGCAGGACGTGTTGTGCAGTGTGGGGGATACTCTCTCTCCATAATTATAGTGTTGTATGTTCTTTTTCTTCCCCCCTCTGTTACAGGCATTTCAAGTATTCGACAGAGACAAATAGCTACTTCCTCACATCCCATTTATTCTAACCTATATTTTTTGCTAGCTCCCCCCACCTCACCACACCCCACCCCACCACACCCCACCACACCCCCTAACCTATCTTCCAACTTTCTTTTACAGTATTGTCTGTTCTTTATTTTTCTTCTCCCTCCGTTACAGGCGTTTCAGTGTTCGACAGGGACAAGAGTGGCTACCCTCTCCCATCCCATGTATACTAACTTTTTTTTTGTTTGTTTGCTCCCACCACCCCACCCCCGCACCCCACCCCCACGCCCCACCCCGCACCCCACCCCCTAACCTATCTTCTAACTTATTTTTATAGTGTTGTTTTTGTTCTTTTATTTCTTCTCCCCGTTACATGCATTTCAAGTTTTCGACAGAGACAAATAGCTACCCTCTCCCATCCCATATATTCTAACCAATATTTTTTGTTAGCTCCCCCGACATTTCTTCCAATCTTTTTTTCATAGTGTTGTTTGTTCTTTCATTTTCTTCTCTCCCCCTCCCCCTCCCGTTACAGGCGTTTCAAGTGTTCGACAGGGACAAGAGTGGCTACCTTAACTTGTCGGAGCTGCAGGACGTGTTGTGCAGTGTGGGGGATACTCTCTCTCGTAGAGAAGCGGACATCGTGCTGCAAGCTGTGGATGTCAACAAGGATGGGCAGGTGGATGTGGAAGGTGGGAATGAGTTGTAGGGGGTGAGGGTGTGGGTGTGTGGGTGTGTGTGTGTGTGTGTGTGTGTGTGTGTGTGTGTGTGTGTGTGTGTGTGTGTGTGTGTGTGTGTGTGTTGTGTGTGTCGTTGAGTGGAGGGTTAAGGGGGCTGGAGGTAGGGGTGGATGGGGTGGTGGGAAGGGGGGAGGGGATTGGAGGATGGGGGTGGGGGAGGGATTGAGAGGAGGGAGGGTTGGGTGAGAGGAGAGGGGGAGGGAGAGAGGGAGGGAGGGGAGAGAGAGAGAGAGAGGGGGGGGGAGAGAGGGGAGGGAGGGAGAGAGAGAGAGATGGATAGAGAGAGAGAGGGAGAGATAGATAGATAGATAGATAGACAGACAGACAGACAGACAGACAGACAGACAGACAGACAGACAGATAGACAGACAGACAGACAGAGACAGAGACACAGACAGAGACATAGACAGATTTTTATTTATTCATTTAAAAAAAAAATTATTTATTGATTGATTTATTTCATTCTTTTATATCGAGGATAATGGAA
>CM060350.1:9695478-9697978 GCA_030674155.1 Stramonita haemastoma
ATTTTTTGGGTTTTTTTAAACACCTTAACTACAACACACCCAAAAAACACCCAGATACTGATATCACATACCTTAGGGGTTGTACGATATATAATAATATTATATAAAATATATAAATATATATAATAATAAATATATATATATATATATAATATATTAATATAAATATATATATATAATATATATATATATATATATATTTATATAATAATATATTTTAATTCTATTTTTAAGGTTGTTTCAAAGCATCACTGTTACAGTAACTTTGATATCGTTCAAACGAAATCTGACGAGTTCTACTTTCGCTTTACTGTGAGCAATCAATGCAACATCATCCTCCCCCCCCCACCCCCCCCCCACCCCACCCTGTTTCCGAAAAGTATCTATCCTTTCCCCCCACAATTTCTGTCTTCTGCCTCCACCACCTCCTCCCCCCCAAACCCACCCTCTTGAATTTTCCCATCTTCATTTCTCCAGAGAGATCTTTTTTGCTTTTTTTTTTTTTAGTTGTTGTTTAAATAGAACTAGAAGCAATTCCCTCTTTCCTTCGTAACTTTCTTGTTTAAAAAAACCAAACACCAAAAACAAAAATGCTTTCACCCCACTACCCATCCCTTAACCTACCCACCCCACCCACCCCCACCCCTCACCCAGTAAAATCTTCCTCCTACTTTCCCCCACCACGCCCCCTCCCCTCCCCCAACCCTACCCCAACCCTACCCCAACCCCCCCCACCCACCCCCCCCAACCCCCCCCAAAAAAAAAAAAAACCCACAACAACAACAACAACAAAAAACCAAACCAGATTGGTTGTAAGGTTTTTTTTTCTTTCCCCTTATTTCTTTTTTAGTCCCTCTTCCTCATAATAACCTGTTGTGTTGGTCGGGTTGAGGAAGGGAAGAGGGACTTAAAAAAAAAAAAAAAAAAAAAAAAAAAAAGCCTTGATGTCATTTTTGTGTCAAAACGATGATATCCCCGAAGTAAGCCCGCTCTGTAGTTTCCCACCAGACGATCCCCACCCCCCCCACCACCACCCCCACCACCACTACTACCACCACCACCCATACCACCCCCACCACCCATACCACCCACCATACCACCACCCATACCCATCATACCCCCACCATACCACCTCCGTTACCAAAACTAGAGAAACCGAACCCACCTCCTCCACCACCCATACCACCCATACCCCCCATACCAACCACCCCCTCCCTTCCCATCATCCCGCGGTTCATACGGTTGACCATTTGCATCATCTGCATCATCTTCATCATCTGCATCATGGGGTCCATGGGGGTGGGTTCGCCCGGGGGAGGGGGGGGTCTGTCGCCGGGGTCCTTGATTTTTTTCATGGGCATCCCGAAGAGCGTGAAGGGGCGGTCACCGGGGTCTTTGAAAGGGTTGCGTCCCCCCATTCCAGGAGGGGGATGGTCGCCAGGATCTTTTACCTGTTAAAAAAAAAGTTAAAAAATAAAAAAAAAAGGAGGAGGGGAGGAGGGGGGGAGGGAAGGGGGAGAGAGAGAGAGAGAGAGGGGGGGGGGGGGAGAGAGAGAGAGAGAGAGAGAGAGGAGAGAGAGAGAGAGAGAGAGAGAGAGAGAGAGAGAGAGAGAGAGAGAGAGAGAGAGAGAGAATGAATGAATGAATGAATGAATGAATGAATGAATGAATAATCTTTATTTTTCAAGGGTAACAGAGTAGGCATTACATACTTTTTTTCATCCGGCCCTTGCCCTGATCAGGGAATAAAGCTAAGAAACCCCCTCCCTACCTCTACATACCAGCATCACCACCAGCAGCAGTTCAACCAAGAGAGAGAGAGAGAGAGAGAGAGAGAGAGAGAGAGAGAGAGAGAGAGAGAGAGAGGATTTCGAGTTTATTTGGAGTTTTTTCTTCACAAATTGTGATCTTTGTGATAATACAAAATACAAATACAAAAATACGAATGGGTTGTGTCCCCCCATTTCTGGAGGTGGTAGATCACCGGGATCTTTTACCTGTAAAAAAAATAATTAAAAAAATAAAAAAGGAGGGGGGGGGGGGGAAGAGAGAGAAAAAAGATTTCGGGTTTATTTTGAGTTTCTTCACGAATTGTGATATGAGGAAAAGGAAAGAAGCTTGGTAGTGAAAAGGTTAAAAAGATAATATGTTGAAGGAAAGAAGCTGGTAGTGAAAAGGTTAAAAAAGATAACATGTTGAAGGAAAGAAGCTGGTAGTGAAACGGTTAAAAAGATAATATGTTGAAGGAAAAAAGCTTGGTAGTGAAAAGGTTAAAAAGATAACAATTATGTTGAAGGAAAGATGCTGGTAGTGATAAGGTTAAAAAGATAATATGTTAAAGGAAGAAGCTTGGTAGTGAAAAGGTTAAAAAGATAATATGTTGAAGGAAAGATGCTGGTAGTGAAAAGGTTAAAACGATAATATGTTGAAGGAAAGATGCTGGTAGTGAAAAGGTTAAAAAGATAATAATGTTGAAGGAAAGAAGCTGGTAGTGGAAAGG
>CM060350.1:9702978-9715562 GCA_030674155.1 Stramonita haemastoma
TGTCTGTCTGTCTGTCTGTCTGTCTGTCTGTCTGTCTGTCTGTCTGTCTATCTATCTATCTATTACCTACCTACCTACCTACCTACCTATCTATCTATCTATTTATTTATCTACCTGTCTATCTATCTATCTATCTATCTATCTATCTATCTATCTATCTATCTATCTATCTATCTATCTACAATTCTATTTATCTAACTATCCATCTAGCTTGCTACCTATCTATCTACCTATTTATCTCTTTACATGTCTACCTCTATCTACCCATCTATCTATCTGTCTGTCTATCCATCCCTTATCCACCCATCCCTCTATCTATCTATATCCGTCCATCCATCTATCCATTCATCCATCCATCCATCTATCTATCTATCTATCTATCTATCTATCTATCTATCTATCTATTGTCTATCTATCTATCTCCGTCCATCCATCTATCCATTCATCCATCCATCCATCTATCTATCTATCTTTCTATCTATCTCTCTAACCATCTATCCATCCACCTGCCCACCTACCTACCTACCTACCTACCTACCTACCTACCTACCTACCCACCTACCTACCTACCTACCTACCTGCCTACTTACCTACATATCTATCTATCTATCTATCTATCTATCTATCTATCTATCTATCTATCTATCTAACTAACTACCTACCTAACTATCTATCTATCTATCGGTCGATCGATCAATCGATCTAACTATCTATTCATCGATCGATTTATTGAGTCACCAACTGATAAACCAGCTGACACTCCTATCAACTAACTAGTCAGCCAACCAACCAACCAACCAAATAACTAAAAACAGTCTAACGAACTAATCAATAAGTTGATCAATCAACAAATAACTAGACAGCTAACTTATTAGCTAATTTACTTGCAGACTAGCTAAACAACTAACGAACTAACTTGCTAACCAAACGACAAACGAAATAATATAACAATACAACCATCCAACCCAGTAACCAACTGGGCACCGAACTAATCAAGTAAGTGACTAACTAAATCACTCACTCATTCACCCATTAATTACCCAACTAATCTTCGATGCAACCAACCAACCAACCAACCAACCAACCAACCGACCATCTCATCATTCAACGGGGCAAACAAATCAGTCATTATCACTATCTACATTCATTGTCTACATATTTATTTCAGTCATTCGGATAAGACTATAAACCGAGGTCCCGTGTGGGAACGCGCGCAGAATATCTTGCGCACACGTTAAAACCCCGTTCCGCCTTCCGTAAGAGCGGGCCATTGTGTGCCGTTAGGAGCGGGTGACAAAGTTATCACCAAAAAAACCCCCAGCATATCCCTGACAAAAAATCGGGGATGGAATCCCCAGGGCGGCTCAGGACTATATATATATATATAATGTGCAGGCGCTGCACTTGTGGCGACGCGCTCTCACCCAGGACAGCAACCCGAATTTCACACAGAGAAATCTGGCTGTGACATAAAGTGGTATAAAATAAAGAAAATAAAATAAAATAAATTCACTAAGGACGGCTGCTGTGTCGTAAAGTGGTGAATGTCATAAAGTGGTCAGGCTTAACGGAGATGAGAATTCCTCCCCAGATCTGGAAACTTCTTATGGGAAAAAGAGCCACCTTCTCTCATTTACTTCACTACGTGAGCTGCTAAAGCACAGACTGCAATTCGCAAGACAAACAAACGATTCCAAATATCTGACAATTCCAACTGTGTTTCTGAGCCTGCTAAAAGGTAAAAAGGTGTCCCATAACCTAGGCGGTCGTAGAGGAGCGAGGCATCAGAGACCTCAGCTTCTCTAGGAGCCAGCATGTTGAGGGCAACGGCGCCCATCTCCTCTTCCTCGCTGCTTTACCTTCCCTAACCCTAAAGAGGGTAGGTACCCATTTACAGCTGGGTGAACTGAGGGGACTGTACTGAAGCCGCCAAGGCGCGCTAACGGTCACCCATCCAATTGGTAACCACTCTCGACGCTGCTTTACTTTGGCTGGGGGAAAGCGAACACTCTGACCACTGAGCTATCCCGTCCCCATAACAAACACAGAACCAAACAAAAGCAAAAAACCTCACTCAATCAATCATACCAGAATGCACAAAAAAAAACATACACATAAATGCACATAAGTAAACTGAAGCAAACCAAACTTTTTAAAAATTTAAGTAGCTGTATTCCGACTCCGGGGAAAAAACTGAAAGAAAGAAACCCCAAAAAATAATAAAATAAAGCAATCACAAAACATACACACAAAAAACACAAAACATAAACAAAAAAACCCCACACAAAACATAAAAACACGAAACACAAACACAATAAACACACCAAACAAAACATAACATGAAAAAACAAAAAAGCACAAAAAGCACAAAGCAAAATAAAATAAACCAAAAAAAAAACCCAAATAAATACACAAAAAAACACAAAAACACGAAACACAAAAAGCACAAAGCAAACTAAAATACCCCCCCCCAAAAAAAAAAAAAAAACAACAACAACAAAAAAAAAAACACAAAAAACCCACAAAAACACAAATTCAAAACTGTACCTGCTATCTCAATATGAGAAACCAAGAGGGCAGAACAGAAAAAAATAGGAGAAACAAAACCTTGAAGGAGAACAACCACTCTTACTTTTCCAGAAAAAAACTGCAGGAGAATTTTCAACCAAAAAAAAAAAAAAAAAAAGAAGGAAGGAAGGAAAACAGAAGGAAGAAAGGAGAAGGAGAGAAAAAAAAACCCTCCAAGGATCAACAGGGCTGATAACTGATCCCGAGTTATCCCCTGCAATGGCCGCAGACCGCGGAGTGGGTTCCCTTTATAACCTCTCCCCACCCCCACTCCCTCCTCCCCACCCCCTCACCCCCCAACTCCCTTCCTGTGTGTGGGGGGGAACGCGAGCAGAATCTGTGAGGAAACAAACGAAACAAGAGTCATGAAAGTGACGGGGATGAGGGGGGGTGAGGGGGTTGGAGAGAGAGAGAGGGGGGGGGGAAAGAGAGAGAGAGAGGGGGGGGGGGAAGAGAGAGAGAGAGAGGGGAGGGGGAAGATAGAGAGAGAGAGAGGGTGGGGGAAAAGAGAGAGAGTGAGAGAGAGAGAGGGAGAGAGAGAGAGAGAGAGAGAGAGAGAGGAGAGAGAGGAGAGAGAGAGAGAGAAGAGAGAGAGAGAGAGAGAGAGAGAGAGAGAGGGCAAGGCAAGGCAAGGCAAGGCAATGCAAGGCAAGGCAAAATTCTTTTATTCGAGGATAATAGATAAGCACTCATGTGCTTTTTTACATCCAGTCCCCGCCCTTTTCAGGGATAACATCAAGATAAAAAGATAGCCTCAACTAAACAAGAACAATTATAATGATCCAATTACCAAGAGCAAAAAACCTTACCAAGTATCAAACAACAGGTAAGAAATAGACAGAGATACAATATTAAGGCAATGTTATTTAAAAAAAAAAAAAAAAAAAAAAAGGCACTCATTCAGAAACGATAAAAACAAGTAAGAATCAATGATGATTTTGATTTGATTCTCCCCCCAGAGAGAGAGAGAGAGAGAGAGAGAGAGAGAGAGAGAGAGAGAGAGAGAGAGAGGAGAGAGAGAGAAGAGAGAGAGGAGAGGAGAGGGGGGAGGGGGGGGGGGGGGGGGGAGAGAGAGATTTGATTTATTCGTTTTATTCTTTTATATCGAGGATAATGGAATAAGCACTCTTGTGCTTTTTTACATCCAGTCCCCGTGTGTATGCAGCTTTGTAAATGTCATCTGTTCAAACCGGCACACGATGGCCTACTCTTACGAAAAACGGAACAGGAGTTAACGTGTGCACAAGGTGTTCTGCGTCCGTTCGCACACGGGGCCTCGGTTTAAAGTCTCATCCGAAGGACTTTTGGGGAGAGTGGAGTCAGCACTGATGTTAACTCCAGGAGAAAAATCTCCTCGACCGGACTCGAACCCCGGTCGTCAAATTGCCAGCGCAATGTTCTGACCACTACGCTATCCGTCCCCCCAGAGAGAGAGAGAGAGAGAGAGAGAGAGAGAGAGAGAGAAGAGAGAGAGAGAGAGAGAGAGAGAGAGAGAGAGGGAGAGAGAGAGGAGAGAGAGAGAGAGAGAATAATGACAGAGAAACAGAAAAACAATCAACCAACCAAAAACAAAACAAAAAAAAACGAAGAAAAATGGAAGAAAGGAGAAAATAGGTGAGTCCTCGGAAATGAAAAAAAAACAAGAGTGAGAGAGAGAGAGGAGGGGGAGGAACAGGCCGGTGGGGGGGGGGGGGGAGGGGGGACAAAGGAAGCGGATGAAAGGTGACATTATTAAGGTAGTCATTTAAAAAAAAAAAACTGGTAGACTGTAAAAAATGCAAATGAAAAAAAGTTGTTATTTGACTACCAAAAACAAAACTGTTTTAAAGACCGCAGACATATTCATCATATTCATTCCTACTGTGTCTTGTTTAATTTTATTCGTTTTGTTAAGTTGGTGCAAATGCATCGGTTGCAAAGGATTTACTTTAGTTTTGTGTTGACTTTTTATAGCACCGCTTGTAGTTAGTGGTTAGGGCGTTGGCTTAATGTAAATGCGATTCATCGCTGGCTATGGCTGCCTTGGAAAAGGCCTTTAGGCATTTACTCACCCCCTGTAAGGGTACCAACTGTGTTGGTTACCTGCGATAGACTGGCGTCTATCAAGGGAGTCTATGATCTCTTCGTTACAAGAACCGATAAGCAGCCTGATAGCTTAGCTGGACAGGTTCATTTTTTTTATAGGAAGTTAGGAGAAAAATGCGTGGCGTAAGCGTTACACAATGCGTAAGGTATGTGCAAACAATGCGGAAAAAACTCAATCAAAAGAAAGAAAATGCCATACTGTTCGTGATACGCATTTTATAGTGTATATTATTCTAGATAATCTTGTTTTGTTTTAAATAGATCTTTATTCAAAAACCATGAAATGATACACGTATTCAGAGCAAATTAAACAAATACTTAGCACATGTTCAAAATAGAATAATATTTTTTTTTCTTTATATCGATGATAATGGAATAAGCACTCATGTGTTTTTTTCATCCAGTACCCGTGTGTATGCATTTTGTAAATCTTGTCATCTGTTCCCCCCGGCACACAATGGCCTACTCTTACGAAAAGCGGAACAGGATTTAACGTGTACGCAAGATGTTCTGCGTCCGTGGCACATCGGGGCCTCAGTTTATAGTCTCATCCGGAGGACTTTTGGGGGGAGAGTATAATATGACTTTTTAGTTTGGCAGCGAATAAGTGTAACCTTTCTTGGTGTAAAAGGTAAAAGGTAAAGGTGTCCCATAACCTGTGTGGTCGTAGGGGAGCGAGGCATCAGAGACCTCAGCTTTCTCCAGGGCCAGCATATTGAGGGCGGCACCCATCTCCTCTCCCTCGCTGCTTTACTTTTCCCTGACCCTAAAGAGGGCAGGTAGCCATTGACAGCTGGGTGATCTGGGGGAACTGTACTGTAGCCAAGGCGCGCAAACGGTCACCCATCCAACTGGTAGCCAGGCTCGATGCTGCTTACCACTGGCTGGGGGAAAGCGAGTGCTCTGACCACTGAGCTGTCCCGTCCCCTTGTATTTTACTAAATATGCAATATTATCCTCTGTTTTGTTTGTAAACATCAACAAAAACCATATTATTCTGGTTACACTACGGTGTTTTCTTTTAGTCATACCGTATACTCTGTCATTGTCTTTAAGAATACCCAGATTCAACCTATCTACCGTTGGCCGCCGCTCTTTCTCTGTTTCTGGTCCATCGATCTGGAACGACCTTCCTCTCTCCCTCCGGCAAAAGCCTACTTACGACACTTTTAAATATCAACACCTATTCCAAACAACCCTTCGTTCCATCTCTTACCTGTCCCTGCCTTCAACATCCACTTGCCAAAGTGCTTAAGTTTGTAGGTGTGTGTGTGCACGCGGACGTGCTGCGTGCATGCGTGCGTGCGTGTTGTGTGTGTGTGTGTGTATATTTGAATTTGTTAAAAAACTGTAAAGTGTTGTTGATTGTGTGTTGTGTAGGTCGAATGAAAGCGCTTTGATTTGTTTTTACAAGAGATAGCGCTATACAAATTCCATGTATTATTATTATTAATTACTTGCTCCTAAATGCTCATCCTACCCTGCCCTCCTAAAAGTCAAAACAGAATCTGGACTCTTCTCGTCTCACAAGCATCTTGTCCAGACTTCACTCCTATCAATCCTGCGGACTTTTAGCAAACATCTGAAGAGAGCTACCTATCTCCTCATGTCCTATAAATTACCTCGGAATGGGTGGGTGACCCGTGCTAAGCCTAATATTCCAGATATATCACGTAAGCTTATGGTTTACGCGACCTGGGGCATGTGGAGGGAGGGGGGTGGGGTGGGGTGTTAGTTAGTGGTCAGAGGGGGAGGGGTGGGCGGGGGGGGGAGGGGGGGGGGGCAGTTGCGGTTTTTTGGTTAACAAGATCTTGTTTGAAGTTGAGGAAGAGAGGAGTAAGAGTGCTTATCATTTTTGAAGGATGTGGGAGAGGTTTTTTGTTGTTGTTGGGGTTTTTTTTGGGGGGATTACTGGGAAAGTTGTGCAGTATTTTGTTTTTTGGTTGTTTTATTATTATTTATTATTATATTATTATTATTATTATTATTATTTGTTAATATTATTATTTATTATTTATTATTTATTATAAGATTAAAAAGATTCAAAGAAGAAGATCGCACGCACACTTGCACGCGTGCGCACGCACTCGACTCGCACGCACGTACACGCGTGCGTGCGCGCATCACACCACAGGCGTACATACACATGCGCGCAGCGTGTGCACACACACACACAACGCGGTGGCGGCACGACGATACACACACACGACTCACACACATATAGGCCTACATATATCACGCATACATGCAAGTTGTGCGTGCACGCGAGCACGCTTTGCCACACACACACACATACACACACCACAACACATCATGATGTAGAAGCGGTGACCCCAACAACACACACAAACGCGCGCATGTGTGTGTTTTTATATGTTATACGTGCACCGCGCGTGCGTTTGTGTGCGTGCGTGTGTAACCTAGGCAATAGTAACAATATTCATATCAAAATGTTTTTCCTTTAAACAACATCTTTCCTCTATCAACAAAATTAATCATTTTTCTTTAAATCTAATGTCATTTTCTGAGGGTACCACTTAAAAGGAATACTTTAATAAAAATGATTGATGAAGACAAGACACGACTGTAAAAAATATACCCTTCCCTCCTAAAACTGACTTCTGATAGCTCATGCCGCTGTCTAACCTCCTCTCTCCCCTCTCTCCCCTTCCTCTCTCTCTCTCCTGTCGTCTTCTTCTCTCTGTCTGTCTGTCTGTCTGTCTGTCTGTCTGTCTGTCTGTCTGTCTGTCTGTCTGTCTCTGTCTGTCTTCTCTGCTCTTCTGCTCTGTCTTCTCTCCTCTCTCTCTCTTCTCTCTCTCTCCTTCTTCTCTCTCTCTCCTCTCTCTCTGTCTCTCTCTGTCTCTCTTCTGTCTCTCTGTCTCTCTGTCTGCTGTCTGTCTCTCTCTCTCTCTCCTCTTCTCTCTCTCTCTCTCTCTTCTCTCTTCTCTCTGTCTTCTTCTTCTCTCGTCTCTCTCTCTCTTCTCTTTTTCTCTCTCTGTGTCTCCCTCCCCTCTCTCTCTCTCTGTCTGTCTGTCTGTCTGTCTGTCTGTCTGTCTGTCTGTCTGTCTGTCTGTCTGTCTGTCTGTCTGTCTTCTGTCTGTCTCTCTCTCTCTCTCTCTCTCTCTCTCCTCTTCTCTCCTCTCTCTCTCTCTCTCTCTCTCTCTCTCTCTCTGGATTTTAACAAAGAAAGAAGAAAGGAGAGGGTCTGCTGGGTGTTTCTCGTGACACTGTGAAACGGATGAAGGAAAGATGATGAATGTGAGCATGAATGACCTCCACGATACCCCCCCCCCCCCCCCACCCCCGACCCCCAACCCTCCCCCCTGTCTGTGCGGGGGGGGGGGGGGGTAGCTGAGGTGATGTGAGTTATGTTGTGGAGGAAGGTTAGGGTTAAGATAAGGATAGCTTGTTCTGTTAAGGTCTTGAGGCCAGCTTCCGTGGAAGAAGTATGTGTGTGTAGAGGCTTGAGGTATTTTTGCTGTGGAAGAGTTCTAGACTGCGCCACACATGCCTTAACGCTTAATCTTTTAAGAGTTTTACTTGTTTTAAGAAAAGGTAGTTTTTCCTTCTTGCTGTTGTTGTTTGTTGTTGTTGTTTTTTGTTGTTTTTTTTCTTGTTCTTCTTCGTCTTCTTCTTCGTTTTTTTTCTTCGTCTTCTTCTTCTTCTTCTTCTTCTTCGCAATTCTTCTTCTTCTTCTTCGAATTCTTCTTCGAATTCTTCTTCTTCTTTCTTTTCTTTTCTTCTTCTTCATTCTTCTTCTTCTTCTTCTGCAATTCTTCTTCTTCCTTCTTCTTTCGCAATTCTTCTTCTTTTCTTCTCTTCGCAATTCTTCTTCTTCTCCGCAATCTCTTCTTCTTCTTCGCAATTTTCCTTCATCTTTGCAGTACTATTCATTGATTCTTCTATTGCTCGGACAGCAACTATTTTGTCAGCATTTAGCCTCAGTTTATATACTAAAACTTTTAGTTTACATGTGAACCAAAAATATGTTCAAAGTGTGATGTCTCCATTTTGGAATGCGTTCTTTCCAAAATGAAAAGATAAAATGGGGGAGGGAAGGGATAGATTATGGAGGAGGAGGGTATCGATTGAGAGGGGGGGGGTAAGTTGAGGGGAAGAGGGGTAGTTATTGGGGTAAGTTAAGGGGAAGAGGGGTAGTTATTGGGGTAAGTTGAGGGGAGGGAGGGGTGGTTATTGGGGTAGTTGAGGGGTTGTTATTGGGGTAAGTTGAGGGGTTGTTATTGGGGTAAGTTGAGGGGTTGTTTGGGGTAAGTTGAGGGTTGTATTGGGTAAGTTGAGGGGAGGAGGGGTAGTATTGGGGTAAGTTAAGGGGAAGGGGGTAGTTATTGGGGTAAGTTGAGGGGTTGTTATTGGGGTAAGTTGAGGGAAGAGGGGTAGTTATTGGGGTTAAGTTGAGGGGAAGAGGGGTTGTTATTGGGGTAGTTGAGGGAAGAGGGGTTGTTATTGGGGTAAGTTGAGGGGAGGAGGGGTATGTTATTGGGGGTAAGTTAAGGGGAAGAGGGGTAGTTATTGGGGTAAGTTTAGGGGTTGTTATTGGGGTAAGTTGAGGGAAAGGGGGTAGTTATTGGGGTAAGTTGAGGGGAAGAGGGGTTGTTTATTGGGGTAAGTTGAGGGGAGGAGGGGTAGTTATTGGGGTATTTAGGGGAGGAGGGGTAGTTATTGGGTAAGTTGAGGGGTTGTTATTGGGGTAAGTTGAGGGGAGGAGGGGTAGTTATTGGGTAAGTTGAGGGAGGAGGGGTAGTTATTGGGGTAAGTTGAGGGAAGAGGGGTTGTTATTGGGGTAAGTTGAGGGAGGAGGGGTAGTTATTGGGTAAGTTAAGGGGAAGAGGGGTAGTATTGGGGTAAGTTGAGGGGTTTGTTTTTGGGGTAAGTTGAGGGGAAGGGGGGTATTATTGGGGTAAGTTGAGGGAAGAGGGGTTGTTATTGGGGTAAGTTGAGGGGAGGAGGGGTAGTTATTGGGGTATGTTGAGGGGAGGAGGGGTAGTTATTGGGGTTAAGTTGAGGGGTTGTTATTGGGTAAGTTGAGGGAGGAGGGTAGTTATTGGGGTAAGTTGAGGGGAGGAGGGGTAGTTTTGGGGTAAGTTGAGGGGAGGAGGGGTAGTTATTGGGGTAAGTTGAGGGGTTGTTATTGGGGTAAGTTGAGGGGAGGGGGGGTAGTTATTGGGGTAAGTTAAGGGGAGAGAGGGGTAGTATTGGGGTAAGTTGAGGGGAGGAGGAAGTAGAATATGGGGAAGGGTCAGGGTAGGTTAGGGGAAGGTAGAAGTAGTAGTAGTAGTAGTAGTAGTAGCAGCAGCAGCAGCAGCAGCAGCAGCAGCAGCAGTAGTAGTAGTAGTAGCAGCAGAAAGCAGCAGTAGCAGCAGTAGTAGCAACAGCAGCAGCAGTAGTATTTAGTAGTAGTAGTAGTAGTAGTAGCAGCAGCAGCAGCAGTAGTAGAGCAGCAGCAGTAGCAGTAGTAGTAGTAGTATAGTAGTGTAGTAGTAGTATAGTAGTAGTAGTAGTAGTAGTAGTAGTAGCAGTAGAGTAGTAGTAGTAGAGCAGCAGCAGCAGCAGCAGCAGCACAGCAGCAGCAGCAGTAGTAGTAGTAGTAATGGTTAGTAGTATTTAGCAGCAGCAGCAGCAGCAGCAGCAGTAGTAGTAGCAGCAGTAGCAGCAGTAGCAGCAGCAGTAGCAACAGCAGCAGCAGTAGTAGTATGTAGCAGCAGTAGCAGCAGCAGAGCAGCAGCGCAGCGCAGCAGTAGTAGTAGTAGTAGTAGTAAGTAGTAGTGTAGTAGTAGTAGTAGTAGTAGTAGTAGTAGTGTAGTAGTAGTAGTAGTAGTAGCAGCAGCAGCAGCAGCAGCAGTAGGAGTGGTAACTGCAGCAGCAGCAGTAGGAGGAGAAGCAGTAGTATCATCACGGGGTTTTTTAATATTGATGAATACCATTTTTTCTATCTATCAATATATATTTTTTTGCTTGGTTCCATCTAAAGTTTTCATAAAAGGTTCTATTTCTGTGCTGCAGTTTGTAATGATGTTCATATTTAAATTGAATACATTCCTTTAAAACACACATTCACTATTCAATCTTTGCAGGCACTGCATTCAAATAATAAAAGTGTTTGGTTTCTAATCCTACAAGTACAAAACTCGATCATTCAAGTCCTGGCAGTGCATGGGCAATTTACTGTGGCGATTCTGTTGTTGTTGTTTTTTTTTCTTTACTTCTTCCAAGTTTACAATTGTAGAGATTCACTATTGCCAGAAATTTCTCGGAATCTGTGTCTGTGTGTATTACACACAGGCAAAAAAATCAAGAAAGATTTTTAGGAATCCACAAATAATGTCAAGGCAATTTACAACAATGAAAACTCCTGGCATTTCTTGAAGCTTTATTTGCATGCTGATTTATGCAGTCGTTTAGAAAATGTCATGCAAAATGGATGTCTTTGCAAATCTAATGTGACATTTGAAATATGATATAATATTTTGTCACACGTGTTGGGAAAAAAAACTGAAGGTTTATATGATTTTATACATCGCTAAGCATGCAAATGTTTAAAAATGTTCATTAAAAATTATTAACTTTTTAATCTAAATTAGACTTCACCGAAGCTTTTGATTAAGCATAACAAATTATTGAAACATACGTAAAGATGAAGAGTAAAGTAAAAAAAAAAAAGTTCTTGCTGCTTGGTCATCAGTACATGAGCTTATTTTGGTATACAAAGTAATAAAATGCTCTATCATAAGAGTTTCTAGAGTGCTATATGGGGTTTGACAGGGCAATATTTTTAAACCCTTAGTTGTTTTCAACATTCTTCAGTAAAGTACATATGTATTCTTCTAGCAACAAAATAAAGTGTGCTTTATTTAAGTCGTTTTTCACATTCAGTGCTCGGGTCTCAAGCAGTGTTAGATGTTTAGGTGTTGTTGTTGTTGTCGCTGTTGCTTTCGTGGGTGTGTGTGTATGGGAGGGGGGGGGGGGGTTCGTTCCTTGCTAGAGCTCTGAGGTTCACTAATGGTGAGATTTTGCGTATACGATCGTTTTTACTCACCAAAAGGTAGCTGTGATTCGATTTCGGAATGATGTCTATACTCCACACCTGCATGCACACGTTTGTTTTTTGGGCGTTTTTTTTTTTTTTTTATTTAGTAATCCCTTTCTACCTGCACACATGGCCTACTCTTCCTTTTCTTTCTTTCTTTATTCTTTTATTTTCGAGGATAATGAAATAAGCACTCGTGTGCTTTTTACACCTAGTCCCTGTGTGTATGCGTTTCGTAAATTTTGTCATCCGTTCCTACCAGCACACAATGGCTACTCTTCCAAAACCGGAACGGGTTTTAAACGTGTGCGCAAGATGTTCTTCAGAAAGGCGGAGAGGGATTCTAATGTGTTTGCAACATATTGTACATGAAGCTCGGTTTATGATCTCATCCGAAAGTTGGTTGAGTGTAGTCAGTAGTACTAGGCCCCTAATGTTGACTTCATGGTAAATTCCCTTAAAGGGGCGCTAACTCTGTGGTGGCTCGATCCTGGGCTATCAGATCACCTATGCAACACTCTAAACCACTAGGTTATCTCCCCTCCTTCTCCCCCCCCCCCCCCCCCCCCCCCCCCCCCTTACTTAAGTTTGAAACGACTTTTTTTGTTCTTTAGTTTCTACCTAAACCTTTCTACCGTGGTCTTAACTACATACCAAATAGATAAATTTCGTGAGACCAAGTTCTCATAAAACTCCGCTAGTAGAATAACAAGGACTAAAATTAATGTCAAAGTAAGTCGTGACAGTGGAGAAAGTTAATTTGACAGGTATAGTCTTTGCCACAGGATTATAACAAACTCGCCTGTCATACATAGTGAAACTCATAGTAGCAGCAATACAAGTAAATAACACTGCACTTAATTCTTTGAAGGAAGGTGGAGAAGAA
>CM060350.1:9720662-9728162 GCA_030674155.1 Stramonita haemastoma
AAGTGCGTAAAAGACAGCAAGGAAGAACGTGCAGTAAAAGAGACTGAGAAAGAGCATGCAGTGAATGAGAGTGAGGAAGAGCGTGCAGTGAATGAGAATGAGGAAGAGCTTGCAGTCAATGAGAATGAGGAAGAGTGTGCAGTGAATGAGAGCGAGGAAGAGTATGAAGAGAATGAGAGTGAGGAAGATCGTGTAGAACGTGATATCTTGGAGGACATACAAAAATTGGCAAAATTTGTAGACCCTACTAGGTCCATGCTGCAAGAAGTGAAACAAAGCCTCACTGATGGAGCCGATGCTGTATCAAAAGGAAGGCTTTCTAGAGATGTACCTTGATGACTGTATGAGAGACTTCATACAAACTTAAGTAAAAACACTGTGATTGGAACAACCAACAGTATATATGTATATATATATATATATATATATATATATATATATATATATATATATATATATATATATATATATATATAAGACAGTATCAATATTCTGTAATCAAAACCATGGTTTGGAATCCATGCCATGTAAACTAATTTGGGTTTGATAAATTGTATTGTTAATTATGTATATATGTGTTTTGTGCCCAGCCCCCACTCCACTGTCCCTTGTGAATGGGCATGTTTGCTTAATTAACACAATAAACCTTTGTCACTGACATTGTCCTTGTCTCTCTATTTTGTTGATAGATGGTGGTGGATTGATGTTTTCAGTGTTTACCTCATTATATTCTCATGTTTGCTCTTTAACTATTGTGGGGGGGGGGGGTTTCACATCAAGATCATCATTGATTTTTACTTTTTATTTTTGAAGGAGTGTCTTTATTATTATTATTATTATTATTATTATTATTATTATTATTATTATTATTATTTTATCATTGTATTTCTGTCTTATTTCTTGTCTGTTGTTTGCTGCTTGGTATAGTTTCTTGCCCTTGGTATTGGATCATTATTATTGTTGTTTAGTTAGAGGGTTTTTATTATCTTGATGTTATCCCTGAACAAGCGGGCTTTAGACCAAAACGCAGCACAATGGAACAAATTTTCAATCTGAGAATTCTGATAGAGAAGCATCTCCAACACCAAAAAGACTTGTACCACAATTTTATAGACTTCAAAAAGGCCTTTGACAGGGTATGGCATGACGGCCTCTGGCAAGTACTCAGGCACTTCAACATTGACAACTGCCTCATTGAAGTCATCAAGGCACTGTACGCAAGAAGTGCAGTTTTCATGAACAATCCCGTGGGCGAGTTCTTCAAGACCACTGTTGGGGTCAGCCAGGGCTGCCTTCTCTCACCTATACTCTTCAACCTCTTCCTCGAAAACATCATGACAGAGACACTGCAAAACCACCACACTTCCATCTCCATTGGTGGAAGACCCCTTTGCAACCTCAGATTTGCAGATGACATTGACCTCATGGGCAGCAGCAAACAAGAACTGCAAATCTTTACAGACAGTCTAACAGATCAAGCGAGCGCATACAGCATGGAGGTCAGTACAGAAAAATCAAAGATCATGGTCAACAGCGCAAGTAATGACAGCACAGAAATAAAGATGAGTGGAGAAATACTGGAAGAGGTGAGCCAATTCAAATACTTGGGCTCCATCCAAACAAAAGATGGCA
Organism: Stramonita haemastoma; assembly: GCA_030674155.1. Lineage (NCBI taxonomy): Eukaryota > Metazoa > Mollusca > Gastropoda > Neogastropoda > Muricidae > Stramonita > Stramonita haemastoma. The sequence goes on from CM060350.1 coordinate 9,722,295, forward strand.
CATCAAACAATGAAGTGAAAGCTCACATTGCAACAGCAACATCTGCTCTAGCCAGACTTGAGAGGATCATCAGAAGCAGCAACATCAGCTTCTGCACCAAATACCACCTCTACAAATCCCTCGTGATATATATCCTCCTATATGGCTGTGAATCATGGACTCTGACAGCAGAGTTAGAGAGGAGAATCCAAGCATTCGAGAACAAGTGCCACAGAGGACTCCTCAGAATATCATACAAAGAACACAAGACCAACAACTATGTGAAAGAAGAAATCAAAAAGCGTGTGGGCCCCTAAGAACCTTTACTCTCCACCATAAAGAGGAGAAAGCTGATGGGGTTTGGTCACACCACAAGACACAACACCTTAGCAAAAACCACTTTGCAAGGAACAGTCGAGGTCAAGAGAAGAAGAGGCCGCCAAAAGAAATCATGGGTTGACAACATCAAAGACTGGACCGCCCAACCCCTGCAACACCTCCTACTAGCCACACAGGATCGTGAAGCATGGAAAAAGATCTCTGTTGCATCTTCTCTCATGCCTCCCCTACATCCTTTGGGACATGGGACAGAGTGAGTGAGTGATCCTTGATAAGGGCGAGGACTGCATGTAAAAAAAAAAGCACACAAGCGCTTATTCATACCCTGAATAAAAGAATTTGCCTTGCCTTGCCTTGCCTTGCCTTGCCTTGCCTCTCTCTCTCTCTGGTTGGACTTCCTCTTCTAATTCTTTTTTCTTTTCTTGTTTTTTTTTAATTCTTCTTCTTCCTCAACAAAGGGGGGAACAACTCTGCCTCCCAAACGACAAAGAATGCCTTGCTTTGTTCTCAGTGTTGGGACACTGACTGACTTCAACTGTGCAAAGTTTAACAAAACATCCCCCCCCCCCCCCAAAAAAAAAAAAAAATCTTCTTTGATAAAAATCTTCTGTCTCTGTGTGTTTGTCTCTGTGTGTTTGTCTCCTTTACTATATATATATATATATATATATATATATATATATATATATATATGATGTAGCCAGGTGGATTTGTGTAGCTCCCCCCCCCCCCCCCTGAGTATATGAAGGGGGGCGGGGCTTTCAGTATAGTATCCCCACCTAGGGGAGTTTCTGTGTCAGGAATCTCCTCTACTCCGTCCCTCTCCTTGCCTCTGCCTCGTTTCTTTTCAGCCTGTCATTTCTCTTCATCTGTTTTCTGCCTTCTTGGGTTCATTCTCCTGCTTTTTTTTCCCAGAAACTCTTGGCAACGTAATTTCTTGTTACATCCTCATCCTCATGTTTTGATTTGTTTTGTTATATTCAGGCGAACAGAATGATGTTAGTTGTTGTTGTTGTTGAGGTTAGGCTTAGGCCTTATATTAGAGTCCTAGCCAGTAAGCCTGGCTCCTAAGATTGATAGGCCTACTCCCATTTAGGGACTGTGAACATAAGGTCAGAAGGTCTCTCACTTCAGAGCCTGGGGCCACCCTAAGAATAGCCTAGTACAATTCTGATGAAGGCAGCACTGATGTGCTGCACAGCCCTAGCCTATAAACAGATATTATAAAAGGTAAAGGTGTCCCATAACCTAAGGGAACAACGCATCAGAGACCTCAGCTTTTCTAGGGGCCAGCATATTGAGGGCGGTGCCCATCTCCTCTCCCTTGCTGCTTTACCTTCCCTGACCCTAAAGAGGGCAGGTACCCATTTTCAGCTGGGTGAACTGGGGGAACTGTTTTATTACTTTTTTAATTTTATTCTTTTATATCAAGGATAATGGGATAATCACTCATGTGCTTTTTTACATCCAGTCCCCGTATGTATGCAGTTTTTTTGTAAATGGTGTCATCTGTTCCCACCGGCACACGATGGTCTGCTTTTGGCCTACTCCTAAGCGGAACAGGATTTAAGGTGTGTGCAAGATGTTCTGCGCCTGTGCAGGGCCCTCGATTGATAAGTCTCATCCAAGGCCTTTTGGGGAGAGTGGAGTCAGCAATGATGTTAACTCCAGAGGAAAAAACCCCTCGACTGGGAATCGAACCTGGGTCTCAAATTGTGAGTGCAGTGTTCTGACCACTAGGCTGTCCTCCCTATCCCCATACTGAAGCCAAGGCCCCTAATGGTCACCCATCCAACTGGTGACCACTCTGAATGCTGCTCGACTTGGGGAAAGCAGTGCCCTGACCACTTAGCCTAGCTATCCCGCTCCCTCTGGTTATGCATTATGCAAATGCATTATGGGTTCTGTTATGCGTACTACTTATTTGTATTTTTATAATTATAGTTTTGTTGATAAAATCTTTTTGATTTTACTATTCATGTGTAACTAGTTAAAATTTATGTGTTCTGTTTTGTTGTATGATTTTATTGATTAGGGGGATGATGTTTTTTTTGTTGTTGTTGTTGTTTAAGTCGAATTATAGTCCTTTCCAGATTTCTCTGATATCAGGACTGTAGTCAGAAGCCAGAAAGTCAGAGGTCCCACGCTTGGGCAAGTTCTCCCACTTCAGCACCTCCGGCCACCCCAAAAATATCACAATTCTTAAAGCGACTGCATGATGCACTTGAAGTACATTATATCAGGGGGATGAGATGAGATAGTCTAGGCTATCAGGCCTAGGCCCCTATCGTAATTTCTGGTTAAAAGTTATCTCCCATGCTGTGCCAGCGTTGGTCTGATCTAGGAAAGAAAACTATTAACAGCAACTTTGATAAACCATATTATTTACTCATATTCATGCATGTGATTGCTGAAAGATTGATCTTGCCTCGATTTGTCTCAACTACAGTGAAAGTTCCTTATTTTCGTTATTAATGAATATTTCTCGCCCGTTACATCATAGTAGGCCTACATTGATCACACAACTGGCAAAAGCAGTTCTAATTCCTATGTACCGGAATCTTTAATAAATCACACTATGCTATTGAAAGACATGTGGAATAAACTTTATTCAGATAAATAAAACATCACTCACACTGTTTAATTATTAAATGGTAATTTATTGTAAGGCATAATTATGACGCTGTTTGAAACACGATGATAGGCCTAACTGTCCTTCTTTGTTGTAAACAAGTTTGAATCATTAAACTAAGTTTTATCAACTGTAGACATAAAAGTATTAATCTATGGTATATTTTGGATTTAGATATGAATGATATAAGGCTGGATGGTGTAAATATAGATAGTTTGTATAATTAGAGATCGTTTATTCTGTCGATCATATAAACTGCTTCGAAAACGAGGCTGGATGCACAGTAGATCAGGAACTGTGTTTTCGTATCACTGTTTAATTATTAATATCTCATCTCATCGACACCTCTAGTTAATAATGCGCATATGTATACAAAGTATAGATCATATTCTTCTTTTTTATTCATAAAGTATCTAGCCTCGTCAGACTTTAAACGTTTTATTGCTGAGAGTTACAGTCTGAAGCTGTTAAAAGTGTATCTAGTCAGAGGCTTTAATCGCCCTTAGCTCAAAGCCTAATGATTCTTGTATAAAATGAAATTATACATTTTAAAGCTTGTGTTTTTCTAGTTTATTTTGATGTATGACATGTTTTGTTTCGTTACACGGGCAGCAAGATAATCACCATCGAAGCTGCGTGAGAAAACACAATTGTTCCCCCCATCAGGGCCTCAAGGGGAGGAATCGTCTGCGACTTCGCGGTGCTGTCTTTGCAGTCCGGGGGGCATGTATAAATAGAGGGATGGTCAGTGTGGTCATTTAGCCTAGGTCTAGACTCGTCAGAGTGGGAGAGAGAGCAGCAGAGCGGAGGAATAGAGTAGGAGAGGCCCATCCATAGGCATCCCTCAGGACAGAGTAAAGAGATCAGCTAGGCCTTGGCTGCTGTCTTCTTTTGCGGGAGTCTTCTTGTGCCTGGTATGGTTGATGTGCGTTCTTTCTGTTTCCTTCCCTATCCTGCCTTTATTCTTGCTGTCGGGCTCTATCAATATATATATATGTGACGCTCCACCACGAAATGAGTCGCTTAGCACATTACCCAATTTTGCACTAGGAGCCTTTAAAGGCAGGTGGGGGTCAAGTTGTCAATTTTGAGATTTTGATTGATTATTAAACTAGATCTGGTTATTTACCTTATAATGAAATATCAAGGCATAATTTTTATTCCTTTTGCTTTTAAATGTGTTTTGAAAATACCAAAGCACTCATTCTGACAACCTGTTACTAAAATAAACTTGCCCGTTTCTCATTTTGTCCCATCCTGCAGTCTATCATTTCAATTTGTAATAATGTTGCACAGAATTGTCCGATTTTCAATCTGTTTTTTGTATTTGATAGTCACTTTATTGCACATTAGTAACATGTCAATAACTTAAAATTGACCTCAGGTGCACTCCGTCTCATTATGTGGTGGAGGGTCACATATATATATATATATATATGTATATATATATATATATATATATATATGTGTGTGTGTGTGTGTGTGTGTGTGTGTGTGTGTGTGTGCGTGTGTGTGTAGGCATATATAGGCATGTATAGGCATATATAGGCATATCATGTGTGTGTGTTGATGTATTGATATAGTATATATGTGTATGTGTCTGTGTGTCTGTGTCTGTGTCTGTGTGTGTATATATATCATATATGTGTGTGTTTAATTTTTAATTTTTAATTTATTCTTTTATATTGAGGATAATGGAATAAGCACGCATGTGCTTTTTCACATCCAGTCCCCGTGTGTATGCAATTTTGTAAATCTTGTCATCTGTTCCCACCGGTACACGATGGCCTACTCTTACGAATAGCGGAACAGGATTTAACGTGTGTGCAAGATGTTCTGCGTGCGTTGGCACACGGGGCCACTGTTTATAGTTTCATCCGAAGGACTTTTAGGGAGAGTGGAGTCAGCACTGATGTTAGTTAACTCCAAGGGGAAAAATCCCCTCGACTGGAATCGAACCCGGGTCGTCAAATTGCCAGCGCAATGTTCTGACCACTAGGCTATCCCGCCCCTCCTCTGTGTGTGTGTGTGTGTGTGTGTGTGTGTGTGTGTGTGTGTGTGTGTGTGTGTGTGTGTATCCGAGGTATATATAGATATGTATGTATGTATGTATGTATGTATGTATGTATGTATGTATGTATGTATGTATGTATGTATGTATGTATGTATGTATGTCCCTCCCTACCTGTGTGTGTGCGCGCCTGTACATGCGCGCACGCGCACCCACGCGCGTGTACTTTTTATGAGATGCTTCAGTAAAACATATTTTTGTTGTTCCTTGAAATGTTTGCCAAATACCACGGTCATGACAATCGGGCCTTGCCATTAATCGTGCTAAATGAATCAGCCTGATCTTTTTATTTATATAGTTTTGCTAGAGTATTGTTCAGTTCTGCCTGTAATTGTCTAATTACTCTGGGGTCTGTTGTTTATCAGGTAAATCTTTTAATTAGCTCACAACACCTGTTGCAAGGGCTACGAATTGTTACAATGCTACTTGATGATTTATCATTCGCTATAAAAAAAAACTTAACACGTTTGGGAAATTCTTCGGGGGAGGGGGGAGGGGGAGGACCAAAACAAAGTAATTTAGATCACAACTCATTGTTTATTTATTTATTTATTTATTCATTTATTTATCTATACTACTTTATGTCACAGTAGATTTCTCTGCCTGAAATTCGGACTGCTGTCCCCAGGGAGAGCGCGTCGCCACAAGTGCAGCGCCTACCCGTTATTTTTTTCCTTTTTCTGTCTGCAACTGTATTTGTTTCCCTATCAGAGTGACATTTTTCTACAGCATTTTGCCAGGGACAACCTTCTTGTTGCCGTGGGTTCTTTTACGTGCGCTAAATAATTTGTAACACACGGGACCTCGGTTTATCGTCTCATCCGAAAGACTAGCGCCCAGACCACCA
>CM060350.1:9733162-9735662 GCA_030674155.1 Stramonita haemastoma
CGGAAGTGGAGAGTTGTAGATTTATTTCCTACAGGAAAAAGATATAGAACATCTCAAGGAATTTTAACAAGTGGAGAGTACGTTATCTTTTTTTTTTTCCAGTGAGAGAGAAAGGTAGATAAAGGCATATCTCAGTGAATTTTAGACGGTGGAGACTGCACATGTTTGTACCTGCTGGAGAAAGAGATAGAATCACATCTCAATGAATTTTTTTAGAAAGTCGAATGTATTGATTTTTACCAGAGGGAGGAAAGTGTAAGAGTCATATCTCGGGAATACTTTGAAAGTTGAGTGGGTCTTTTTTTGTCCAGAGAGAGAGAGAGAGAGAGGAGAGAGAGAGAGAGAGAGAGAGAGAGAGAGAGAGAGAGAGAGAGAGAGAGAGAAGAGAGAGAGACAGACAGACAGACAGACAGACAGACAGACAGAGACAGACAGAGACAGACAGAGACAGAGAGAGAGATTCACATTTTAGTGAATCTTAAAGTCAAGAGTGTATTTTTTTCCAGCAGAAGAAACCTACATAATCACGTTTTAGTGAATGTTAGAAAGTTTAGACCATAGATTTTTTTTTCCAGCAAGAAAAAAAATTGATCTAGAATAGCATCTCAGTAAATTTTAAACAGTTGAAACTGCACAGATTTTGTTTTCTACAGGATAAAAAAAATGGAGACAGAATCCCATCTTAGTATAATGATTATCTTTGAACGTTCAGTGTGTGTGTGACTTTTGTTTTTTTGGTGCAGCAAGAGAGAAGGACGGAGACTCATCTGCAAACGACATCATGGTGAAAGTGTGGTACCTGAACATGTCTGACTCTGGCAGCAGTGACCTGCAGAAAGAACTGAAATGCCGACCCAACAAACCCCTCAGTGTGGAGACACTGTTCGAGGCAACAGGAGTAGAATACTTCCATGTAAGTAAGATTTGGGGAGGGGAGGGACAGCTTAAGTGGTCAGAGCACTCGCTTTCCCCCACCCAAAGTTAAAGCAGCGTCGAGCGTGGTTACCAGTTGCATGGGTGACAGTTTGCGCGCCTCGGCTTCAGTACAGTTCCCCTCCCCCCCCCCCCCCCCCCCCAGTTCACCCAACTGTAAATGGGTACCTACCCTCTTTAGGGTCAGGGAAGGTAAAGCAGCGAGGGAGAGGAGATGGGCGCCGCCCTCAGCATACTGGAGAAACTGAGGTCTCTGATGCCTCGCTCCCCTATGACCGCCTAGGTTATGGGACACCTTTACCTTTACCTTTACCTTTAGTAAGATTTTGCAACCAGCTTCCTCCACTCCCTGCCATTTTTAGCTTTCCATAGCAAATAATTGTTCCATTCAAGGCCAGTCCACTCTCTGGTGTTGTCCTCTTATCGTTTTCTCTGTAAAGGTGTCCCATAACCTATGTGGTCGTAGGGGAGCGAGGCATCAGAGACCTCAGCTTTTCTAGGGGCTAGCATATTGAAGGCGGCGCCCATCTCCTCTCCCCTCGCTGCTTTACCTTCCCTGACCCTAATATAAAGAGGACGGGCATCCATTAACAGCTGGGTGAACTGGGGGACTGTACTGAAACCAAGGCGCGCAAACGGTCACCCATCCACTTGGTAACCAGGCTCGATGCCGCTTAACCTTAGTTTGGGGGAAAGCGAGCGCTCTGACCAGTAAGTTATCCCGTCCCTACTTCTATGTAAGTTACTAAAAAAAAAAATAGATAAATAAATAAGAGGGTTTTTTTTCGTAACAGTCTGACTTCTCATCAAACTAAGTGGGTTTTTTTTGTAAAAGATTAATAATAACAAGCAAACGAACAAACACATTAACAAAAATTTTCTGCCACATCATTTCAGAAACAGAAAATCATTCCATAAACAAAACCAACAAAGTAGCTTATCTAAAAGCACAAAATTGTTCGTTTGTTTTTTTAATATGAAAAACAACAACACCTTTGACTCTCAGTGAAGGACAAGTCTGCAGTTCAGTGCTCTAAACGCTAAGACCATTCTGCCTACTTACTGTACGAGCTATATATATATATATATATATATATATATATATATATATATATATATATATATATATATATAGCACTTTTTTCCCATCACCTTCACCTAAGTAATCTGTAGTGTTGTTGTACATTGTTGTTGGGGCACCACTGAAGATTTTGCAACCAGCTTCCTCCACTTCCAAGCGATCCTCATCTTTCCATAGCAGATCGTTCCACTCAAGGCCAATCCATTCTCATCTGTCTGCCTCTTCATCTCCCTCCTTGTACCGTTCCCTGTAGAGCAGCGCATGCAACGCTTGCCATTATTTTTTTTAAACACAGCGGTCTAAGGGAAGTAATCTGTAAAATGTTGCGCAGTTTCGCACCTGATTTAACTTGCGTCCCCTGACTAACGATCGACTTCTATGTATTTTATTTATTATTTTTATCTCTTTATTATTTTTTTTTTCCATTTATTTAAAGTCCAAGAAACCTACACGCATACACATAATTATTGAGCTGATTATTCAAGA
>CM060350.1:9740662-9748162 GCA_030674155.1 Stramonita haemastoma
AAGTGGACATAAGCCCTGGCAAAATCCCCAACTATGAACAACAGGTAGATCTGTCTGTCCTGTCCTGTCTGTCTGTCCTGTCCTGTCTGTCTGTCTGTGTCTCTGTCTGTCTGTTTTGATGATGCGGACATAAGACCTTGTAAAGTCTCCAACTATGAACAACAGGTTTGTCTGTCTGTGTCTCTGTCTGTCTGTTTTGATGATGCGGACATAAGACCTTGTAAAGTCTCCAACTATGAACAACAGGTTTGTCTGTCTGTGTCTCTGTCTGTCTGTTTTGATGATGCGGACATAAGACCTTGTAAAGTCTCCAACTATGAACAACAGGTTTGTCTGTCTGTGTCTCTGTCTGTCTGTTTTGATGATGCGGACATAAGACCTTGTAAAGTCTCCAACTATGAACAACAGGTCGGTCTGTCTGTCCTGTCTGTCTGTCCTATCTGTCTGTTTGCCTGTCTGTCTATCCGTTTTGATGTTGTAGACATCAGACCCGGCAAAATCCCCAACTATGAGCAACAGGTCTGTCTGTCCTGTCTGTCTGTACTGTCTGTTTTTCGGTCTGTCTGTCTGTTTTGATGTTGTAGACATTAGCCCTGGCAAAATCCCCAACTATGAACAACAGGTCTGTCTGTCTGTCTGTACTGTCTGTTTTTCGGTCTGTCTGTTTTGATGTTGTAGACATCAGCCCTGGCAAAATCCCCAACTACGAACAACAGGTAGATTTGTCTGTCTGTCTGTCTGTCTATCTATCTATCTGTCTGTCTGTTCTATCTATCTGTCTGTCTGTCCCGTCTGTCTGTCAGTCAGAAAAGAGGGATTCTCTTTGACGATGAAGTGGACATCAGACCCGGCAAAATCCCCAACTATGAACAACAGGTAGATCTGTCTGTCTGTCTGTCTGTTTGTGTGTCTGTCTATCCTGTATGTCTATCTGTCTGTCGTCAGAAAAGAGGGATTCTCTTTTACGATGAAGTGGACATCAGACCCGGCAAAATCCCCAACTATGAGCAACAGGTAGATCTGTCTGTATGTCTGTCTGTCTGCCTGTCTGTCTGTCTGTCTGTCGTCAGAAAAGAGGGATTCTCTTTGACGATGAAGTAGACATCAGACCCGGCAAAATCCCCAACTATGAACAACAGGTAGATCTGTCTGTCCGTCTGTCTGTCAGAAAAGAGGGATTCTCTTTGACGATGAAGGGGACATCAGACCCGGCAAAATCCCCAACTATGAACAACAGGTAGATCTGTCTGTCTGTCTGTCTGCCTGTCTGTCTGTCTGTCTGTCTGTCTGTCTATTCTGTGTGTGTCTGTCTGTTTTGATGATGCGGACAATAGACCTTGTAAAGTCTCCAACTATGAACAACAGGTAGATCTATCTGTCTGTCTGTCCTGTCTGTCTGTCTGTCTGTCTGTTTGTCTGTCTGTTTTGATGTTGTAAACATCAGCCCTGGCAAAATCCCCAACTATGAACAACAGGTAGATTTGTCTGTCTGTCTGTCTGTCTGTCTGCCTGTCTGTCGTCAGAAAAGAGGGATTCTCTTCGACGATGAAGTGAACATCAGACCCGGCAAAATCCCCAACTATGAACAACAGGTAGATCTGTCTGTCTGTCTGTGTAACTGTCTGTCTGTCAGAAAAGAGGGATTCTCTTTGACGATGAAGGGGACATCAGACCAGGCAAAATCCCCAACTATGAACAACAGGTCAGTCTGTCTGTTTGTGTGTTTGTCTATCCTGTCTGTCTATTCTGTGTGTCTGTCTGCCTGTCTGTCCTGTCTGTCTGCCTGTCTGTCTGTTTATCTGTTTTGATGTAGACATAAGCCCTGGCAAAATCCCCAACTATGAACAACAGGTCAGTCTGTATGATTTTCTGTTTGTCTATTTTGATGAAGTGGACATCAGACCCGGCAAAATCCCCAACTATGAACAACAGGTAGTTTTGTTTGTCTGTCTGTCTGTCTGTCTGTCTGTCGTCAGAAAAGAGGGATTCTCTTTGACGATGAAGTGGACATCAGCCCTGGCAAAATCCCCAACTATGAACAACAGGTAGATCTGTCTGTCTGTCTGTCTGTCCTGTCCTGTCTGTCTGTCTGTCTGCCTACCTGTCTGTCTGTCCTGTACACCCGGGTCCGCTTTTCGGAAGAGTAGGCCATCGTGTGCCTGTGAGAACAAAATGACAAAATTGACAAAACTGCATACACACGAGGACTGGATGTAAAAAAAAAAAAAAAAAAAAATGAAAAGCCACATGAGCGCTTATTCCATTATCCTCGAAATAAAAGTTGTTGTTTTTTTTAAATCTGACATATGAACATGTATTATGGTTACAGGTGAAGAATTTTCTGACGGAACATCTTCATGCAGATGAAGAAATTCGATACTGTCTGGACGGCAGTGGTTACTTTGATGTACGGGACCCTGAGGACAAGTGGATCCGGATAGAATTGAACCCCGGGGACCTCATCATCGTGCCCTCAGGGCTTTACCACCGCTTCACACTGGATAAGAACGTCAGTTGTTGTTGTTGTTGTTGTTGTTGGTGGTGGTGGTGGTGGTGGTGGTTGTGGTGGTGGTGTCGTTGGTGGTGGTGGTGGTGGCGTTGTCGAAGTGTTGTTGTTGAATGTTCCAAGACTTAATCAACACCCTAAAAGTTCTTTTTCCTTTTGTTTTTGCAATTCCTCTTCTTCTTCTTCTTCGCAATTCTTCTTATTCTCCGCAATTCTTCCTCTTCGCAATTCTTCTTCTTCGCAAGTCTTCTTCTTCTTCAGAATTCTTCGTCTTCTTCGCAATTCTTCGTCCTCTTCGCAATTCTTCTTCTTCTTCGCAATTCTTATTCTTCTTTGATATTCTTCTTCGTTGAACCCTCAGACAGCAACTATTGTAGCCTTGTCATATGAGCGAAAAACATGTGTTGCGCTGCTGTTAAGCGCCTGACAAGTCAGGCCCAGCACATCCCTCTTCAGAATGGGACGTAACTGTTCTATATTTAAGTCTTTCTTGGGGGGGGACAGGGGAATGGACCAAGAAGGCCGAAAATTGACAAGAAGGACGTGACAGGAAGAAAACAAACAAGGCAGAAACAAAGAGAAAGATAGAAAAGAGGGAATTCCTGGCACAGAATTTCTAGAAGGTGGGGATGCTATTTATTCTGACAAGCATTCCCCAATGGGGTACACACTGCCCAAAAAATGTAATGCTATGTCCCCACGACTCGAGTTTTTTTAAGTTTTATAGCGCGTGCATGTCTGTCTGTCTGTCTGTCTGTCTGTCGGTCTGTCTATCTGTGTCTTTGTTTGTTTGTTTGTTTGTATGTGTGTGTGTGTGTGTGTGTGTGTGTGTGTGTGTGTGTGTGTGTGTGTGTGTGTGTGTGTGTGTGTGTGTTCAATTTAACATTTGTTTACATTCAATGATATCAGTGTGTGTGTGTGTGTGTGCATGTTTGCGCGCGCACGCGTACGTGCGTGTGTGTGTATGTGCGTGCGTGCGTACATGTGTGTGTGCCTGCCTACCTGCCTGCTTACCTACCTACCTACCTACCTACATACATACATAGGCCTACATACATAGGCCTACATACATACATACATACATACACACATACATACATACATACATACATACATACATACATACATACATACACACATACACACATACATACACACATACATACATACATACATACATACATACATACATACATACATACATACATACATACATACATACATACATACATACATACATGTATGCGTGCGTGCCTGTCCCGTCCGTCCTTTATTTATTATTATATATTTTTTTTATTCTTTTCTATCGAGGATAATGGGATAAGCACTCGTGTGCTTTTTTTCATCCAGTCCCCTGTGTATGCAGTTGTGTAAATATTATCTGTTCCCATCGGCACACAATGGCCTACTTTTACGAAAAGCGGAACAGGATTTAACATGTGCGTCTGTTTGTGTGTATGTGACCGCAGAACTACCTGAAAGCCAAGAGATACTACAGGGACGGACCTCACAACATTCCCCACAACAGGCCAGCAGACGACCATCCAGCCAGACTGGAGTACAAACGACGCTTTCTGCCTTCCCCCGCTAATCAGGGATGCTAGACTCCACTCCACCAAAGCTGTGCCTTCCAAATCGCTAAAGAACCTTTTTTTTCTCTCTCTCTCCGAAGTCAGAATGCGGCTACCTAAATGATTTGTTGGTAGGGGTGTGTGGGAGAGGTGGTGGGAGAGGGGGGGGGGGGCGGTTGCGTATATATAATTTTTATACCAAAAGTTTGGCTTTGGTGAATCTTTGCAGCTCTAGTGTCGTTTCGTTTTTTTCTCTTGTTTCCTCTTTTTTTTTCTCCTTTGTCTTTTTTCCTTTTTTTTTTTTTTTGAGGGGAAGGGGGAGGGAATTGGGGTTTTTTGTTGTTGTTTGGGGTTAGGTTTGGGTTTTTTTGGGGGGAGGAGGGGGGGGGGGGTTGTTGCTGTTACTGTTTTTGTTGTCTGTTGGGGTTTTTTGGGTCCGGGTCCTTAACCCCTTAACCCACCCACACCCCGGTAAACCGCTTCTACTGGCGGGCGAAACGTTGTGAGGGGCTGGTGCATTCTTATCCACCAGTAGGAGTCTTGGAGAGGAGATGGGCGCCACCAAGCTTCCTCAAGCCCACTGCAAGGACATGATGAGAAAAACAAAACAGAAAGACATGCCGGATCGGTCGAGGCCCGGATCAACAACGACCGCGCTACCCACTGCAAGCCTCCAGGGTGGGAGCGACAAGTGTGCTACTGGGGCAGAACCAAGTCTAAAGCTTCCAGCTAAAGGGGCAACCATTGGTACATGGAATGTAAGGACTCTGTACCAAACAGGAAGAGTACAGGAACTTACACATGAATTACAGAGGTATAAATGGGACATCATAGGGCTTGCGGAAGTCAGATGGATTGGCTTCGGAGAAACAACCACGCAAGACGGCCACAAAATATGGTACAGCGGAGAAGAGAAACTACATCAACATGGAGTAGGCTTTATTGTCAGGAAAGAGATTGTGTCAAGCATCATCAGCTGCACACCAGTATCCAGCAGACTCATCTCAATCAGAGTTTCTGCAAAACCCCAGAATCTCACCATCATCCAAGTGTATGCTCCAACATCTGACTATGATGATGATCAGATAGAAGAATTTTATGAAGAACTTGAAAACGTCATCTCCAAAACGCCCCAAAAAGACATCCTTATTGTGGAAGGCGACTGGAATGCTAAGGTGGGACCTGATGCCTATGACATCTGGGCAGGAACCACAGGACGATTTGGACTGGGAGAAACAAATGACAGAGGACAGCGGCTGCTGGAATTCGCAAAGAAGCACAAACTTGCTTTGGCTAACACACTCCACCCTCACAAGCCATCCAGAACATCAACCTGGCACTCACCAAATGGTCTGATTCATAATCAAATTGATTACATTCTGTCACCCCAAAGATTCAAATCCAGCATAAACAAGGCAAACACAAGAACATTCCCAGGAGCTGACATTGGCAGTGACCACGACCTTGTACTTACCACCATCAGACTGAAACTGAAAGCAAAACAACAGCCAAAAAGCCCACGCATAAGATTCGACCTGGAAAAACTCAAAGACCCAACAGTGGTTGAGATCTTCCAAGCCAACATAGGAGGAAAGTTCGCCGCACTCACAGCCATCGACAATGATGTGGACACATTGGCCAACAACATCAAAGAAGTGCTAACGACAGCAGCAGAAGAAACATTAGGAAGAAGCAGAACAAAGAAACAACCCTGGGTGACAAATGAGGTTCTTGACCTCTGCGACAAAAGAAGAGAACTTAAGAAACAAAAGTTCACAAGTCAAGAAGCTTACAAGAAGTACATGGTTAGCCACAGAGAAGTGAGGAAAAAGATGAGAGAAGCCAAAGAAGGGTGGATAGAAGAACAATGCAACAACATCGAAGCTGGAATGACCAAGGGAAACAGCAAAACAGCTTACGACACTTTGAAAGCACTAACGAAAACCACACAGCCTAAAGTCTCTGTTATTGAAGACAAAGAAGGAAATCTTTTAACGGAAAACAATGCCATCCTCCAACGCTGGACAGAATACTGTGAGGGATTGTACAACTACCCACTACGCCCAGATACCAACATAGTTTCTGACAAACCCCCTGAACACCAAGATAAAGACCCACCAATACTAAGGTGTGAAGTAGATGCAGCTATTAAACAATTGAAGAAGGGGAAGTCCCCTGGAATTGATAACATCCCAGCTGAACTCATAAAAAATGGAGGGAATGAAACAGCAAGGCGATTCACAGAACTTTGTCAGAAGATCCACGACACCAAAGAATGGCCAAAAGAATGGACAGTCTCTTGTAATACCCCTGCCAAAGAAAGGAAACCTCAAGAAATGCCAGAACTACAGAACCATCAGTCTCATAAGTCATCCTAGCAAGATCATGCTGCAGGTAGTCCTCAACAGACTGAAAAACCAAGCAGAAAAACTCCTGGCAGAAGAACAAGCGGGCTTTAGACCAAAACGCAGCACAATGGAACAAATTTTCAATCTGAGAATTCTGATAGAGAAGCATCTCCAACACCAAAAAGACTTGTACCACAATTTCATAGATTTCAAAAAGGCCTTTGACAGGGTATGGCATGACGGCCTCTGGCAAGTACTCAGGCACTTCAACATTGACAGCTGCCTAATTGAAGTCATCAAGGCTCTGTACGAGAACGCAAAAAGCGCAGTTTTCATGAACAACCACGTGGGCGAGTTCTTCAAGACCACGGTTGGGGTTCGCCAGGGCTGCCTTCTCTCACCTGTACTCTTCAACCTCTTCCTCGAAAACATCATGACAGAGACACTGCAAAACCACCACACTTCCATCTCCATTGGTGGAAGACCCCTTTGCAACCTCAGATTTGCAGATGACATTGACCTCATGGGCAGCAGCAAACAAGAACTGCAAATCCTCACAGACAATTTAACAGATCGAGCGAGCGCATACGGCATGGAGGTCAGTACAGAGAAATCAAAGATCATGGTCAACAGCGCAAGTAATGACACCACGGAAATAAAGATGAATGGAGAAATACTAGAAGAGGTGAGCCAATTCAAATACTTAGGCTCCATCCTAACAAAAGATGGCACATCAAACAATGAAGTGAAAGCTCGCATTGCAACAGCAACATCTGCTCTAGTCAGACTCGAGAAGATCATCAGAAGCAACAGCATCAGCTTCGGCACCAAATACCACCTTTACAAATCCCTCGTGATATCTATCCTCCTATATGGCTGTGAATCATGGACTCTGACAGCAGAGTTAGAGAGGAGAATCCAAGCATTCGAGAACAAGTGCCACAGAAGACTTCTCAAAATATCATACAAAGAACACAAGACCAATAACTATGTGAAAGAAGAAATCAAAAAGCGTGTGGGCCCCCAAGAGCCTTTGCTCTCCACCATAAAGAGGAGAAAGCTGATGTGGTTTGGT
>CM060350.1:9750662-9753162 GCA_030674155.1 Stramonita haemastoma
TCCTGTACCGCTTTTCTTAAGCGTAGGCCATCCTATGCCGGTGGGAACAGATGACATTTACAAAACTGCTTACACACGGGGACTGGATGTAAAAAAAAAAAAAAAAAAGAGCACAAGAGTGCTTATACCATTATCCGATGAAAAAAAGCATATGATTGCTTATTTTGTTATCCTCGATATAAAAGAATAAGTCAATCAATCAATCAATCCTCGATTTTAAAAAAAGAAAGTTTTTTGATAATTTTTTTTTAACAAATTACAGTTGCTTTCGGTTATTGTACTATTTTTAGAGTGGCCCGCAGTGCTTAAGTGGGGTGACTTACTGTTTCCACAGTCCTTAAATCGGAAATTTCCGCTGGGACCATGATATAATATCATCACCTCAACAGCGACAACCACGTATAGCCTACTGTGTGTATAGTGTGGCTGTGGGCACGCATCACCATGGCAACCCTGCCACATGCACGTGATGAATTGATTCCAGTTGACGTCCTACACTTCGATTTACGCAATCTCCCTGTCTGTCTGTCTGTCTGTCTGTCTGTCTGTCTCTCTCTCTCTCTCTCTCTCTCTCTCTCTCTCTCTCTCTCTCTCTCTCTCTCTCTCTTGCTTTTTTTTTTAAATCTTTGTTATCTCTGAAAAGGGCGGGAACTGTATGTAAAAAAAAAGCACACGGGTGCTTTTTCATTATCCTCGAAATAAAAGAATCTGACCCCCTCTCTCTCTCTCTCTCTCTCTCTCTCTCTCTCTCTCTCTCTCTCTCTCTCTCGCGCGCGCGCGCGCGCGCGCGCGCGCGCGCGCGCGCGCGTGCACACACACACACACACATACACGCACGGACGCACTTTAAACTCGCGCATCAACCATTCATCCATTAAGTTATTCATTCATTCATTCATTCATTATCTCTTCCCAAATCAGATAATCATAATAACAATGGTAGACAGATAATCATATGCCGCATTGCAGTATCATTCTTCTTTTTCTTTTTTTTTTTCTTTTGATTTGTTTAGACTCCGTCTGTGCCACAATTATCTAAGCTCTAGTGCACATTCGGGTCTGCAGATTCATCACGCACATGCTTCGTGACTGTTGTTTGTATATGGGTCAATGGCCACCTACGTTAAACCGTTTAAAGTCTAAATCTCTCTCTCTCTCTCTCTCTCTCTCTCTCTCTCTCTCTCTCTCTCTCTCTCTCTCTCTCTCTCTCTCTCTCTCTCTCTCTCTCTCTAATCTACTTGATGAATCAAAAATAACAAACCACACTTCTCCCCTCTCAAACTATCTGCCTTCTCCCTCCTCACTTCTCTCAGATTATGATGATCTTATGACTATAATCATAAGACTAAGTGAGGTGTGTGTGTGTGTGTGTGTGTGTGTGTGTGTGTGGTGTGTGTGTGTTGTGTGTGTGTGTGTGTGAGTTGGGGGGTTTTTGTTCAAAAACTGTGCTTTATGGGACTTATTTTGATAATAGATGGTGGGATTGATGTTTTCAGTCATTTAACCTAATCATATTCTCATGTTTGCTCTTTAATTATTGCGCCTTTTTTTGTTTTTTTGTTTGTTTGTTTGTTTTTGTTTTGTTTTGTTTTGTTTTGTTGTTGTTGTTGTTGGTTTTTTTTGTATTTTTGTTTTGTTTCTTTGTTTGCTTGTTTATTATTCAAATCAAAATCATCATTGATTCTTACTTCTTATTTTCGTTTCTGAATGAGTGCCTTTTTTATAACATTACCTTAATATTGTATCTCTGTCTTATTTCTTACCTGTTGTTTGATACTTATTGTTCCTGTTTTAGTTGAGGCTGTCTTTTTATCTTGATGTTATCCCTGAAAGGGGCGGGGACTGGATGTAAAAAAGCACATGAGTGCTTATCTATTATCCTCGAATAAAAGAATTTTCCCTTGCCTTGCCTTGCAAAATTTTGCCCTCTCTCTCTCTCTCTCTCCTCTCTCTCTCTCTCTCTCTCTCTCTTCTCTCTCTCTCCTCTCTCTCTCTCTCTCTCTCTCTCTCTCTCTCTCTCTCTCTCTCTTCTCTCCTGTCATAAGACTAAGTGAGGTGTGTGTGTGTGTGTGTGTGTGTGTGTGTGTGTGTGTGTGTGTGTGTGTGTGTGTGTGTGTGTGTGAGTGTGAGTTGGGGTTTTTTTGTTCAAAAACTTGTGCTTTATGGGACTTATTTTGATAATAGATGGTGGGATTGATGTTTTCAGTCATTTAACCTCATCATATTCTCATGTTTGCTCTTTAATTATTGCGCCTTTGATTGGTTTTTGTTTGATTTTTTGTACTCAAATCAAATTCTTCATTGATTCTTACTTCATATTTTTGTTTCTGAATGAGTGCCTTTTTATAACATTACCTTAATATTGTATCTCTGTCTTATTTCTTACCTGTTGTTGTTCTTTCTCACCCTTTATCAAAATCTTATGTTTTTATGGGACATATTTTGATGATAGATGGTGGTGGATTGATGTTTTCAGTCATCTAACCTCATCATATTCTCA
>CM060350.1:9755662-9757854 GCA_030674155.1 Stramonita haemastoma
ACTGAATACACACGGGGTACTGGGTGTAAAAAAGCACATGAGTGTTTATTCCATTATTCTGGATATATACAAGAATAAATAAATAAATAAATAAACAAAAATAGGCTAAACGCCAAAGCTTTACTTATGGAGTGTTACCAACGCGCCCTTTGACTAGGCTAGACCACGTGACAGGTGCACGCAGTCGAAGTTGCTAGCAGATAGACTAGGCTATAAAGAAGTTGGTTACGTGGGGGGAAAACATCGGCTTCAACAACATTCATCATGGTTAGTGCTTGGTACATGGACTGTTCTGATCCCTCAAAGGATCAAAGGGATGCTCACAAATATACGCCCAACAGAGAGGTGACTCTTCAAAAACTGCTGGAAGAAACTGGAGTGCAGTATATCTATGTAAGTTGACATGACCGTGGTTGTGTGATTTATTTTTAGATATCGATCGGTTCCAACAATATTCTGTAAGTAACATACGAAAAAGAGTGTGCTTTAAAAAAGTGAATTTTAAAAAAGTATTCATTGAAAGTAATACTTGCTATTGTAAAGAACACTAATCCTTGCTGTCTTGTGGTTTTAAACGTAAAGTTGTTTCTAGCTTAGAAAGACTTGCAGACGATGTCTAGGCCTAGCTTGTGTTTTGCACTTGCGACAGAAAGTAGGTCATAGGTGTACAGTGACACCGTCGGGGTATGCATAGGCCCTACTGCCATGCATCGTTGATTTTGTTTTTGTGCATGCACTGCTGTAGACGAGTACACAGAGTAGGAAAATTCTCAGATAGGAGTGGCTGTAACCAGAGAGGCACTCACAACAAAAAAACAGGAACAAAAACAAAACAAAAAAAAAACGAAAAACAAAACAAACAACAAAAACACACACACAAAAAACTCACGGTAGAGAGCTATGAAGCCATTGTAAAAATAACTCTTAAAATTCATTTAAATTTATCACACATCATTTATATATTTTTGTTTTATGTAACAAGTCGGTCAAATCAGTATGAGAAGAAAATTGCTATGTCTTGTGTCTAACATCCCTTTCCATTCACAGCACACACACACACACACACACACACACACACACACCACACACACACACACACACACACACACAACACAGAGTTCTGGTGTGTGTGTGTGTGTGTGTGTGTGTGTGTGTGTGTGTGTGTGTGTGTGTGTGTGTGTGCCTAATACTGTAAATCAGCTTGCAAGTTCCCCACCACATGCAGTTTGATTTTTTTACTCATTTTTTATTCATTATAATAATATCATGTTAGTTTTTATTCAGTATAACAATATCATGTTAGTTTTCTGTGATTTAAGAATTATTGAACTCCTATTTTGTAAATTTGACTTTTCTTCAATTGTGTAATCTATATAAATAAAAATTGTTCAATAATAAACTTTAAAGTCAGAGAACATTGTCAAACTTCGCTGTTGTCTAGCTTATTTCATTTGATAAAATGTATATTTTAACCTTCAGATGTTGCAATTGACATTTGATGGTTTGTAGACTTGTGCTTGCAATTTTTTTGGTAATTTTAAATGTTCTTACAACCAATGATGAAGTATACAGATGGCCAGTATATACTGAGTATAATATATCATTTGTTTATAAATTTATTTATTCTTTAGTTTTATATCGATGATAATGGACCAACCACTTATGTGCTTCTTTACATCCAGGCCCTGTGTGTATGCAGTTTTGTAAATTTTGCCATTGGTTCCCACTTGAACAAGTTGAAGGATGCAGTCAGCCATTATATTATAGAATGTAACCTCATATGGCCTTTGAAATTGGCTGTGACTTGTGGCCAAATTGGCATGATCAATTAAGATATTGATGACCAGTTGACTCAGATATTGAATCTATGTGTGTGCAGACAAGGTGTTGCCCTGTATGAATGCAAATCGCGGTTGCAGTGTTAATTAAAGTCCTTCTTGAATAGGATTTATAATAGGGTCATGCGTTATTGATTTATATTTGTGTGTGTGTGTGTGTGTATGTGTGTGTGTGTGAGTATGTATGTGTGTGTGTATGTGTGTTTGTGTGCGTGTGTGTGTGTGTGTGTGTGTGTGTGTGTGTGATGTGAGTGAGTGAGTGAGTGAGTGAGTGAGTGAATGTATGTGTTTCGTTGTTTGTGTGTTTCAGTTGCTTTGACAATTGCAGTAACTGAGCAGTATCTTTAAATTTAA